>JAPTMU010000096.1:230000-679523 GCA_028583405.1 Pogonophryne albipinna
CCGTCACACCTGACCCCCCCCCCGAGCTAAGCGGTGCCTCCGCGGGTCACTTGGAGCCGCTCTGCTCCTCCTGACATCCTGCTCTCCACGCTTTGTTCGCTTTCTGTTCGCTGCCCTTGCCACTCTCACTTTTCTGAGAACATAAATCATGTTGTCCCGAGGGAGGAAGTATGCTAATTCATACCAGTGATGCATCACTCTCTCTTTACTGTGCCGGAATATTATTACAAGTTGTGAGAAGATTTCAAAGCAGTGAATGTGTGGCTTCGCATTGCTATTCAAGGATTTATCGTTTCATCGTGCATATCATAGTGTTTATAAATAATGACAGTTCAGGATGTGTCTGCTTTATCCTTTGGGAGGAGATGTTTCTTAATGTTTCTGTAGTTCGTTTGTCAGCAGATTGTGTGTCTGTTTTATCTCTTTCACAAATCACCTCTTCAGAACTGCTTTTAATCTGTAATTCGTGTTTTAATTATGTTTTTGTGATTTTTTTTTAGCTGTGTAAAGTGTCTTTGAATTTCTAGAAAAGTGCTATATAAATTAAATACATTATTATTATTATTATCATCCTTTGGAAGGAGGTTCTTCTGCAGTTCGTTAGTCAGGCAGTTTGTGGTCAGCCTGTATTAACGTGTCCTCTCTCCAGCTCCCACCCAGATGCTGGATCCGGTGACGCTCCCCGGCATCGTGTCCTGCGTGCTCAGCGTCCTCTGTGGAGGCCTCAACCTGCTGAGGGGGGTGCACGCTATAGAGAGCATCATGCAGGTGACGGAGACAATTCAAACAGTTTCACTTTCTCTTTCGTGTATGGCAGCAGTTCCAAACCTTTTTCAACTCGGGGCCCACTTAAGAATCTATAACATTTTCGTGCCCCACATTCAACCATAACCAATACGGAGCCTAAATAAAGTTCTCAGAGTACTTTTTATTTTAATTAGAAAAAAGGAGCTGGCCATCAGTAACAAACAGACATTGTTATTACACGGTTTAGTTGAATACTCGATTCTGATTGGTCAATTCAGAACATGTCACACGTTGTTATTCCAGTAGAACAGACCGCTGTCAAGGACTGTAGTGAGTGTTGCTAAGGAGGATCAAGAAAGAAAAAGAGCTTCAAATAAAACAAAATCTTAATAATGAAATGTTTCCACACAAATCATGTTTTGCTAATTATTTAGCGGCCCACTTGCAATGCCTTCGCGGACCTCTAGGGGGCCCACAGGTTGGGAACCGCTGGTGTATGGCATTCGTTTTAAAATCTTAACAAAGTTATGTGACAATATTGCCAAAATAAAGTCCGATTGCAAAACCAGGCAGTTGAGCAGAAACCAGAAATCTGCAACTTTTTTGTGCAGAAAAAGCAAAGCAATCTGTACAAGGATTAGCTAAACTGTCACATTACAGATAACAAAGCCACTCTCAACTTGTGTCATGCATCGTTGTAGTTTTTATCGTGAAATGACAGATTATTACTTTGGCAGTTACATTCCCAATGAATTGAGACTCACCCCTGTGTAATGCGTTCCATAAAAGAGTCCGTACTGAAGTTACATTCCCAATGAATTGAGACTCACCCCTGTGTAATGCGTTCCATAAAAGAGTCCGTACTGAAGTTACATTCCCAATGAATTGAGACTCACCCCTGTGTAATGCGTTCCATAAAAGAGTCCGTACTGTAGTTACATTCCCAATGAATTGAGACTCACCCCTGTGTAATGCGTTCCATAAAAGAGTCCGTACTGAAGTTACATTCCCAATGAATTGAGACTCACCCCTGTGTAATGCGTTCCATAAAAGAGTCCGTACTGAAGTTCAGGTTATGGATGTTTCATAAAGAAAAATGAAGCACATAAAAAAGACAATACAAACAGTTTCAGCTTCTCTCAAAGTGGAGTTCTGGTTTTCGTATGACCTTGGATTTCTTTTTTAATCTTAACAAACATATGTGACAACATGCTGAAACCTTTTTGTGCAGAAAAGTTAAGCAGACTGTCCAAGGATTAAACTGATCACAACATTACAGTTTATAGAGCAACTCAACGTTAAATCTGTGCCTACTTTAGGTCACAAGTAAAGTTGTTTAATAACTTCCAATATCAAAATTGTCATTAAGTTTGTGTTTTATATTAAATAGACATTTTTTCTATTATTAAAGAGGACCTGTCATGCAAAATGCACTTTTTGATGTCTTTTCTACATCAACATGTGTCCCCGGTGTGTCAGGGAACTCACGCAGCGTCAGAAAATAAAACCCTCTCTCTTTTCCTCCGTACCCAAATCTCTAAAAACGGGGAACAACGGAGCTGATCCAGATTTGCGTCCGATATGACGTAATATCTGAAATGTGGACCCACGGCCCAATCAGAAAGTTGCTATCAGAAACAATGCCCGACTGTTTTGGACGTAATATGGTCGGTGTTTACATTAGCATCGCTAACACTCAGAGCTAACCTGTACTGGAGAGCATGTGTGTGAAGAAGCAGGAAGTAAACAGGAACTCACCTTGTGGTATAACCGGCAAGAGAGAAAGCCTTTGAGCTCCAGACTGTTTCAGAGAGAATCCTTGATAATCCATGATATGGCGTTTCATCACGGCAGCATTTAGTTTAGACAGTAGCTGCCGGGTCCCGCATGAGCTCAGACCCCTCCTTTTTTATTTTTTATCATGTTTTTTTTAAGCTTTATACCCAAATCAGCCCTTTTGAAACAGGAAGTGAAATAGAGGGATATGAGGCATGGCTAGAATGTGTGATCTGTTTGGTATTTTGAGCAAAACTCCTCATAGACATGTTTTTGATATCTTTGTATCTGAGACCTATGCTATTGCCTAAAAGTAGCATGATAGGTGACCTTTAAGGTGGAAGCCCCAAATAGCCTGCCTCTTCCTTCACTTTCTTATCATTTGTGATTTGTTATGTTTGTGCATTCCTAATTTGTTCAACCTTCACTCTGCCTGAGGCAGTAACATTGAAGTCATTTCAGTTTTTATCTTCCTCTGACCTCTGATTTATTTTCATAGCGTTGACTATCAATCATATCAAACTAGGTGACAAGGTGCACAAAATGAAGGCCGGCAGATGTTCCTAGAAATCAGTCAAAAGTAAAACAATCTGTCAAAAGCTAAGCTAAACTGTCTGCTGGTTGCGTCACTCTCTGCTTCAACTCTGTCATGCATCATTTTAGTTTTTCAATGACAGAATATAACCGGCATGAAGTGTGCACTCACTTTGGCTCACAAGTAAAGTTGTTAACTACCAGAGGATCTAAACTGTCCTTCCCCTGAATCCTCGGTCTGCTTGACGCCGTCCCTTGATGTCACTTACAATTCATTTAAAGTAAATGAGAAAAAATGAAATGAATTTTCTTGTCGTCGGTTTTATGATGCTTTGTCTAGACGTGCATGATTGGTTTAAAAAAATGTTTTTTCTTTCTGTGTGCAGAACGACGACGAAGACTTTAATTATGTGATTGCCTTCTTCCTGGGCACGGCAGCTTGTCTGTATCAGGTAAGTGGTCGCCTGCATGGGGGGGGGGCTGTCTGACTAACAGCTCTGCACTGAACAGCTCGGCCGCGTGTCAGCTAGACTAACATTAGAAGAAGAAAAAAAGCACCAACTACCTCGTCTAAAACATTCTCATCAGCTCCTTTTGTGCGGCTCCTGATGCTAAATGGAGCTCTGCAAATTGGTAGATGATGGTTTACTTACTGAGCTTATTGTCCCGTAGAGGACATACACGATGAAGACGTCACTGGTTAAAGAGGCCCTATTATCCTTTGCCTGTAGTGCGTTTGTATTAAGGTTTGTGTGCATGTAAATGGTCTGCAAAGGTTACAATCCCAAAGTGAAAAGAGCTGCTGCAGCACATGAGACAAATAAAGAGCTTTTTGAACATTAAAGCTTGGAGACATGTCATGTTCAAAGACCTGAACATGATTCAAAGGTTTTAATGTCATGTGCTCAAAGCTACAGTGTAGAAATGGCAATGAAAATCTTCTGCCCTGAGCTCCTCCAACATATGTAATAAAATACAAAATAAAAAGAATATGGGATATGTACAAGAACAGAATATGAAATTAAATAATGTACATTAAGACCAAATGAAATACGGTTATTGCGGTGATAACTTCAATTATTAAAGAGGACCTATCGTGAAAAATGCACTTTTTGATGTCTTTTATACATAAACATGTGTCCCCGGTGCGTCGGGGAACTCCTGCAGCGTCAGAAAATAAAACCCTCTCTCTTTTCCTCCGTACCCAAATCTCTAAAAACGGGGAACAACGGAGCTGATCCAGATTTGCGTCCGATATGACGTAATATCTGAAATGTGGACCCACTGCCCAATCAGAAACGTTGCTATCAGAAACAATGCCCGACTGTTTTGGATGTAATATGGTCTGTGTTTACATTAGCATCGCTAACACTCAGAGCTAACCTGTACTGGAGAGCATGTGTGTGAAGAAGCAGGAAGTAAAAAGGAACTCACCTTGTGGTATAACCGGCAAGAGAGAAAGCCTTTGAGCTCCATACTGTTTCAGATCCTTGATAATCCATGATATGGCGTTTCATCACGGCAGCATTTAGTTTAGACAGTAGCTGCCGGTAGTCTATATAAATGAACGTATTGCAACAGGAATGTTTAAAATATGTCCTCTTTAACGTCCCATTCTTCTCCTTCCAGTGCTTCCTGTTCGCCTACTTCTCCGTCTGGAGGGACAGTAAGTCCTTCCTGGCGTTTGCACTCATCTGCCTGTCCAACATGTATCTGTATGAACTGAGGAACATGTGGCAGATCCTGTTCCACGTGGCGGTGGGAGCCTTCATGGCGCTGCAGATCAGACTCAGGCAGCCTCAGGGCAAAGCTCCGGACTACAATGTCTGACAAAGACCTGAGACACAAAAACAAATCTTCAGTCGTGGAAACACAGCGGAGACGCCACTGCGCACAAAAGACTAACCAGAACCAGTGCACTGATCGCGGAGAGGATTTGGAGGTGCTTGAATCCTTCATGGATTTTATTGGGATCATTTGAGAATAACCTCCATCGTTGTCTGATCAAAATATTTGCTTTGACTTCCTTTCTGTGCAGCCAGAGGTTAAATCAGAGTCCTGCATGTGTCCACTTTTACTCATTCCCCTCCTTCCTGTCATGCAACACGCCAAAATAGCTAGCTAGGCTTAACACTTTAGTTGTTACCAGAAATGTATTCAAACTTCCAGGTGTTTTAATGCTCATCTGATTTAGTGTATCAGAATGAGACGCTTTTATTGTCAACTAGGTTTTAACTTACAAGGAATTTGCCTTGGTGTTTTGGTTCTTATGCTGTAAGAAATACTTAAATTATTTGTTTTATTGTATGTTAAGTAAAAACACGTTTATGACAGATTCTGAAACTCAAGCTACGGTCACGTTTTAATGTTAAATAATGTTCTATATCCATTCCTAAGGTAAGGCTTAACACACAGCTGAATTAAACACCTTGAAATCTCTTATGTTTAGTTAGGACTCATTATTACTTTTTAATTGCTTCTCCCATTTCCATCACATTCAGTCTGTTACATTTATTCTACATGAACTCATGTGTTTCTGACGTGGTGCAGGACTCTGGTTTAGATCTTGGTTTTAAACTATGCAATGCTGCCTTGTGTGTGTGTGGTCCTCATTTCAGTGACGGTGCATTCAGGAGCCAATGCCAATAGAGTTATGCCATTGTTTGCTATTTATTAACTGACTGATTCAGTGACATGTGTTTGAGGGAAAGTTGTGTGATGTTTTATGACTTTTTCAGTTTTCCTAAAGCACCTCCTGCTCCAGTACACAGCCTGCTCGCATTCGAGTGTGAGCTATGCACGTGTGAAGTGTGAATAAACAGGTCTGAGTTGGCAATATCATTCCATGTCGCTTGTTAGACGCTTTTATCCAAAGCGACTTACATACTCAATACTGTGGACAATCCCCACAGGAGCAATTTGGGGTGAAGTGTCTCAGGGACACAACGACATGCTGACTGCAGTGGGGTTTGAACTTGTGACCCCTGATACCAACGCACAACCCACTACGCCACACGCCCCAGTAAAGACGAGTTGCTGTGTTACTTCAGCTCAGAGCATCTGAGTAGCCACTATCACAGCGCTCACATTCAGTCTATTAAAGGGGCCCTGTTATGCTCTTTGGGGTTCTCACTTTCCTGTAGTGTGTTATACAGGTTTTTGTGCATGTGAATGGTGTTCAAAGGCTAAAATCCCAAAGTTCCCTCCCTCCAAACGCCTCCATTGGACTTGTTTAATTCTGGAGCATAGTAACATCACTATGTAACACTCGCGCTTCTATTGGCTAGCGCTCCAACACATTGTACGTGAGGGGCGGGACATCTCTCAGCAGTTGACCGATCACAACAGAACCAGCCAGCTAACCAATCGGAGCAGACTGGGCTCTGGTTTCAGACAGAGGGTGAAAAGAGGTGCTGCAGCACAGGCAGTATGAGAACAATAAAGAGCTTTTTGAACATTAAAGCATGGAGACATGTAGAGACACTACATACTGATATACACCTGAACATCAGCAGGAGAGGACTCTTTAAAGTAGAGACACTACATACTGATATACACCTGAACATCAGCAGGAGAGGACTCTTTAAAGTAGAGACACTACATACTGATATACACCTGAACATCAGCAGGAGAGGACTCTTTAAAGTAGAGACACTACATACTGATATACACCTGAACATCAGCAGGAGAGGACTCTTTAAAGTAGAGACACTACAGACTGATATACACCTGAACATCAGCAGGAGAGGACTCTTTAAAGTAGAGACACTACATACTGATATACACCTGAACATCAGCAGGAGAGGACTCTTTAAAGTAGAGACACTACATACTGATATACACCTGAACATCAGCAGGAGAGGACTCTTTAAAGTAGAGACACTACATACTGATATACACCTGAACATCAGCAGGAGAGGACTCTTTAAAGTAGAGACACTACATACTGACATACACCTGAACATCAGCAGGAGAGGACTCTTTAAAGTAGAGACACTACATACTGATATACACCTGAACATCAGCAGGAGAGGACTCTTTAAAGTAGAGACACTACATACTGATATACACCTGAACATCAGCAGGAGAGGACTCTTTAAAGTAGAGACACTACATACTGATATACACCTGAACATCAGCAGGAGAGGACTCTTTAAAGTAGAGACACTACATACTGATATACACCTGAACATCAGCAGGAGAGGACTCTTTAAAGTAGAGACACTACATACTGATATACACCTGAACATCAGCAGGAGAGGACTCTTTAAAGTAGAGACACTACATACTGATATACACCTGATCATCAGCAGGAGAGGACTCTTTAAAGTAGAGACACTACATACTGATATACACCTGAACATCAGCAGGAGAGGACTCTTTAAAGTAGAGACACTACATACTGATATACACCTGAAATGAGCAGAATAGGGCCCCTTTAAAGTCAGGAGATGTTGTTAGGCGGTGTGAGATTTGTTCAGGGAATTATTATGGTACAAATTCTTTCACCATCCCAACAAATGCTAACAAAGAATGCAGTTGTATTGTCCATGAGCAGCTCCCTCTACTGTTGAGCCAGGAGTGTCATAACGTCTTTTGTTTCAAACAATCTGTCTCTGGAAATGGAGATAGCTATGCAGCTCCATCTGGCATCTGCACTCCAGATCTGTCCGGGGACATTTGGGATGATTCATCCGGCTCTCTGAATGTTTTTTCCAACAGCAGCACCACACCTACATGACCTCATCGCTCCTTTTCACAATATGGCTCGGACCCATCCACTGGCTTCACATTCTCCTCTCCTGCAGCAGTTACGTAAATGTGTGTTTAAAATTCAAGGCTTTTATACTCTAAATATGGAAAAAGAATGTTACCGCTTCCACGTTTTTGTTTTATTTGGGAATGAACGTATATAAGAACGTATTGTATGGGTTTTTACTCATTTTACTGCTTTTTTATTTAACACTTAAGTGAAAACAATGCCTTTTTAAACATCCTCAGTAATTATTTCAACAAGAAAGTGTGTCGTACATTTATATCTAATGTCAAATGAAGGGAATAATGTGTTGTAAAAACCGGATTTAAGGCATATCGAAGAGCAGACGTGGGGTTTTTCTTTCTTGCACATGACAAAATGTCTTCATCGTAGTGTGATTAGGTCCTCTTAAATCCACTTCAATCATATCTCCTCCTGTAATTTTCTCTGAACTCAACCGTGGAGCATTAAAGAAATCTTGGACATTACCATTACAATGACATCCTGTTTCTTTAACACCGATTGTGGGCCTTTTCGTCGTAGCGCTGCTGAGGCTTAGCGTATGGGGAAATCTGATGATCTGTGACTCTGAAGAAAAGGATCCAAAGCGTCCTGTAATGAGGGATATCATGTAAGGAAAACATGCACCTAACCTTGAGATCTGCAGCCTCGAGCATACGGTAAATTATCTCTTTGGAGAAGAGAGACATTACCAGGTAATGGCACACGAGGTATAATGATTGTAATTGACGTAATTTGTGGGCGTCTAATTACAAGGAACAGCAATTTCCTCCAGATGTAGATTCATGTAGGATTATTATTATGTTTGTAGATTTTCATGACAAATGGCTGCTAAGGGTGTGAATTGAATACTTGAAACACATTTCCAACCCAGCATGCAACACGTGAATGTCAGCGTCGACTATGTTTTTGTGGCACAGCTCACAGGGTGGCTGTTTCTGAAAAAGTCATACACGTTAAAACTGGGGGTTGTATTTGCTCCGAAATGTGCTTTAGTCCCCGGAGAAAAGCCTGCAGTATAGTGGACTTTCATTCCTTTAATTATCCTCAAATCCTACTTTATTTTATCTAAAGATGCTTAATTACATTTAAATAACTGTCCAGCACACTGCATCTTTAAACAAGTGTATTTAATTACTCAAAACCCTTCATTAATTCATAATGTAATGAGCAGTGATTTGACTTCTATACAAACATACATATTAAAGCTGTAATAGATGAAGTAACACTCAGGGTGTTAATCAGCAGATTAGCATGCTGCTTCCCGCTCTTACATCACATATAAACAGTAATGATGATGATGATGATGAGAAGAAGACGAAGGACCTCCATGTTTTAAAACCAAAGTGACGTAGTGCTGCTGCCATCTGTTGGTGAGCAACGTGAACATGTTAACAGGTTTTAAACACTACTGTTCTTCAATGTATGACATATTCTGCTGATGTTCAGGTGTATATCAGTATGTCGTGTCTCTACTTTAAAGAGTCCTCTCCTGCTGATGTTCAGGTGTATATCAGTCTGTAGTGTCTCTACTTTAAAGAGTCCTCTCCTGCTGATGTTCAGGTGTATATCAGTATGTAGTGTCTCTACTTTAAAGAGTCCTCTCCTGCTGATGTTCAGGCGTATATCAATATGTAGTGTCTCTACTTTAAAGAGTCCTCTCCTGCTGATGTTCAGGTGTATATCAGTATGTAGTGTTTCTACTTTAAAGAGTCCTCTCCTGCTGATGTTCAGGTGTATATCAGTCTGTAGTGTCTCTACTTTAAAGAGTCCTCTCCTGCTGATGTTCAGGTGTATATCAGTATGTAGTGTCTCTACTTTAAAGAGTCCTCTCCTGCTGATGTTCAGGTGTATATCAGTATGTAGTGTCTCTACTTTAAAGAGTCCTCTCCTGCTGATGTTCAGGTGTATATCAGTCTGTAGTGTCTCTACTTTAAAGAGTCCTCTCCTGCTGATGTTCAGGTGTATATCAGTATGTAGTGTCTCTACTTTAAAGAGTCCTCTCCTGCTGATGTTCAGGTGTATATCAGTATGTAGTGTCTCTACTTTAAAGAGTCCTCTCCTGCTGATATTCAGGTGTATATCAGTATGTAGTGTCTCTACTTTAAAGAGTCCTCTCCTGCTGATAGTTCAGGTGTATATCAGTATGTAGTGTCTCTACTTTAAAGAGTCCTCTCCTGCTGATGTTCAGGTGTATATCAGTATGTAGTGTCTGCTACTTTAAAGAGTCCTCTCCTGCTGATGTTCAGGTGTATATCAGTATGTAGTGTCTGTACTTTAAAGAGTCCTCTCCTGCTGATGTTCAGGTGTATATCAGTATGTAGTGTCTCTACTTTAAAGAGTCCTCTCCTGCTGATGTTCAGGTGTATATCAGTATGTAGTGTCTCTACTTTAAAGAGTCCTCTCCTGCTGATGTTCAGGTGTATATCAGTATGTAGTGTCTCTACTTTAAAGAGTCCTCTCCTGCTGATATTCAGGTGTATATCAGTATGTAGTGTCTCTACTTTAAAGAGTCCTCTCCTGCTGATGTTCAGGTGTATATCAGTATGTAGTGTCTGTACTTTAAAGAGTCCCTCTCCTGCTGATGTTCAGGTGTATATCAGTATGTAGTGTCTCTACTTTAAAGAGTCCTCTCCTGCTGATGTTCAGGTGTATATCAGTATGTAGTGTCTCTACTTTAAAGAGTCCTCTCCTGCTGATGTTCAGGTGTATATCAGTATGTAGTGTCTCTACTTTAAAGAGTCCTCTCCTGCTGATGTTCAGGTGTATATCAGTATGTAGTGTCTCTACATGTCTCCATGCTTTAATGTTCACAAAGCTCTTTATTCTTCTCATACTGCCTGTGCTGCAGCACCTCTTTTCACCCTCTGTCTGAAACCAGAGCCCAGTCTGCTCTGATTGGTCAGCTGGCCGGCTCTGTTGTGATTGGTCAACCGCTTAGAGGTGTCCCGCCCCTTAGCCTACAGTATCACGGACTAACACTAAAGATGCTAAAAGACCCGAAGTATGTGACGTTTGCGTTTCAACGGAGGATAAAAGCTTTTATGCACAAAGCAAGCGGAGCACACAGGTGAAATAAATGCAGCAAACAATCCAGATGAGATCCTGTACCTGTGAAACATCTCAGCAGTTTATTGACTGTATAAAAAAAAAAAGAGCATAGTGTTTGGCATGACAACAAAAAACAACCCATGGTTCTGACTCTGAAGATGTTTGGTCACAGAATCTGCCTCGACTTGAGACGGAGAAACGAAGAGCTCCTCCGACACTTTAAGACTGAAGAAAGAATACAGCTTCACCTCATCTCCAACCATTTGTGTTTGCTAGTGGCACATTTCTGCACAGTAAAGAGTAAGTGGGGGGGGGGTGGGGGGGGGGGGGTCACATGGGCGCAGAATGACTTATCGTGTTAGTAGTGGTGTGTGATAATAGTTCCAGGGTTACAGTACTTTAAAAAGTTTCATTCTTCGGCCTCAAAGCAGCAAACATCTGGACCAAATGTCAAGTTTCTCTTTCACTTTTAAAACTGGAAAGCAAAAGCAAAAATACCAAGACTTTTGCTCATGTGTATATTTTAAATATCCAATGATCAGAATCATCAAAGTATCGATTGTTAACCCCATGGATTATACCATAGAGTTTCATTGGTTTAGCAATTAAGACAAATCTTCTTCCACAGGGCAGTTTGAAGGGAGTGGGGGTTAAACCAATTAGATGGAGCATGCTACTCTAATTTTTCGTAAATGAATATTGTACTAGTACTGTTGCTGCTTAATACATATCAAATACATACAATACATTTTACTTTCAAATTGGAGAGCAAAATCCTTTTTTAATATATTTTTAGCAGCAGCTTTTTTGTGCATCATTTTAATTATAATTTAACTACTTGAATTGATTGCTAACGACTATTTGAAATGTATTAAAAGACACTATTTAAGGCGTCCTTACATTGCAGTTCACCCAGTAAGTAAATACACTAACACAGCAAACCAAATGTGTTTTAAACAATATTAATTTCTAGCCCTTTGATGATTTTGCTTTCATAAAAATCGGTGAAAATGGAAACGTCTTTTACACATTAGTCTCAAATGTGCTGCATTTCTCAATAACTGATTTGAGAAACTTGACACTCTGTCCAGACATTGCACTGATTGTGTGCGATGACTGAGCCAAGACCAACAGAACCAGCTGTAGTGTTTGGTAAAATAAAACTCTGACATCTGTTAAAAGATGTTTGTGTTTGATGACATGTTGAGTGACGCTGTAATACTGAAGAAAAACTGCTCCGATTGGAAAACAAAGACAAAAAAACCAGCAGATAAAAGGGCACATTTCCACATCCCCCCCCTGTCAGTGTACAGTTCAGATTAAAGGCCTCATCGGAGATCATTGGACATTCATTGGGTCGTACCATCTGATTGAGCAAGCAAGAAAAGGGGGGTTTGTGGAGCGATGTAGCAAAAAGTGGACAGCTTAAAGCACTGGAGTGCAACAAGACAGATACATTAGCGTCCTTTAGTCCGTCATTCAAAACGCGCACTCACTCGGTTCAACGTGAATAATCAGAAACCGCATTAAAGTCGGCGAATTGTAACTTCCTGCAGAAAGGATTTGCTCAATTATGTGAAAAAAAGCGCGAAAAAAACAATCTGCTGAAGCTAAATGATTAGCTGTGGCGCTACGCTAAGTCCCGGCAGGATGTATGTACATCTGAAATACACATTGGTGTTTATAGATAGCTCTCTAATATATTAATGTACAAAATATAGAATCTTAAAATATCTGATAGGGTTTGGTGTTCTGAAGTCAAAATACAAAATGTCGAAGAATTTGAAAAAAAGCTCTTCTTTGACATCCTCTTTGTGTTTCGTGTGTACGCTGATGATACCGTGGCTTATGAATTTAAACGAGAAGCTTTCTGCTAACACTGCGGAGCGTTTTCCACGACTTCCCATCCGTCAGACACACTTTTCTCCGATAGGACACAGCTGTACTTTAGTTTCTGATCAGATATTGGTAAAAGGACGGGTCGTGCTGCGGTGCTGAGCGTCCACACTTTGTACCACGACAACATGGACAAAATGTGTTTTAACATACAGAACATAAAATCATACACAATAAAACCGTCTGTGAGAGAGAGAGAGAGAGAGAGAGAGAGAGAGAGAGAGAGAGAGAGAGAGAGAGAGAGAGAGAGAGAGAGAGAGAGAGAGAGAGAGAGAGAGAGAGAGAGAGAGACAGGAAGTGGCATGTTTGTCCCAAAACCGTCTGTAAAATGGGAAAGCGAAGAGGAATATTCTTCGGTTGCTCTGATTGGACATTGGACATCTTTGGTCTCAATGGCAGATTCAGGCGAGCTCGGCCTCTTTTCAAAGAGTCTCCTGCGCTGGCTTTGAGCCTCGGGAGGATTTTCCTCATCCGTTCCTCAGCAGGTTTTTGAGAATCGGCACTTTGTTTAGTCTCAGTCCGCCATAGCCTGCAGGAGGCGGGGTTAACGCCTGACCCCAGTGTGTCTGTCTGTCACTCAGCAAAGGTTAACTGCACGGGGGTCCGCTGGTGAGGAAGTAGGTCATCATCTCCCCTTTGCCCTTCACTGTGACCAGCCCTCTGTACTCCAGGGTGTAGTTATAGGAGCTCAGCACCTGGTACATGTCCGCCGTCACCTGGGGACACAAGAGGGACAACAGTGAAGGAACGGCTTATATTTAATTCACTTTTCTATGTTTGTTATTCTAATTTTTTAATTGACATTTTTCATATAGAACAGTGAAATACTGGCGGTACACTGCATCAGCAAATCCCTCTCCCCCAGGGTCCTGCCCAGATCCGGCGTCATGGGATTTGGGCCCGCTGTTTTAATCAGGGCTGAATACAACATTTTAATTGTTTTATTATTATGTTTATTGTTGTTATTTGTAGGGCTTTGTCCTAATATTTATTTTTGTTTTAAACTATGTTGAAAGATTGGTTTAATATCATTTTTTTATTTTGCTATGAAATTCTGAATGAAAGGTTGCGCGTGAGACTGGTTTTTCGCTGGGTTGAGTCGTGTGGGGTCTTGAGTGAGATGCGGCCCAGCAGCCTGTCAGTTTACTCTTGCTAGGTTAGTTTGGCTTTTATCATTTATATTTATCTGCAACAATGGATATCAGGAAGTGGTTCATGAAAGGAATATGGCAACTCAGCGCCAGATGCAGGCACATTAGAAGACATCAGTTACGTTACCAACGAGCTAGCAAGCCAGCCAGGGACAAGGGAGGCTGGCAATCAATTATATTTTGAACTGCTGCTCTGTGCGCAAGCAGACCGCTGCACATCCTCTCTCTCTCTCTCTCTCTCTCTCTCTCTCTCTCTCTCTCTCTCTCTCTCTCTCTCTCTCTCTCTCTCTCTCTCTCTCTCTCTCTCTCTCTCTCTCTCTCTCTCTCTCTCTCTCTCTCTCTCTCTCTCTCTCTCTCTCTCTCTCTCTCTCTCTCTCTCTCTCTCTCTCTCTCTCTCTTTCCATGGCTCAACCCCCCCCCGTTGACAAATCTCGAGCGTCTCACAGCCCCCCCGTAGACAATTCATATTTCCCGGGATATGTAAGTTTCGGGGTGGGCCCGCCCAGGTAAATCAAATGCCCGCCCAGAGACGTATGTCTGGTCCTGCCATTGACATTACAAGACATGATGTGGAAGAAAAAAAATGTAATTCAAATCAAATAAATATATAGATTAATTAAAAAGTCCATCCGCAATGGAAAAATAAAAAGTGTGAGATTCTTGGTTAACTTTGAAATGAAATAAAGTCTCTATAGGCTATTGGATTCGGTATTCATTTGGGGATTAGCTTACATTAAAGCTTAATCTGCATTAAAATGACAATATTACCAGGCGGAGAGCTGGAGCTTTGATGGAGTCGGGACTCAGAGAGACACGAGGGGAGCTGGAGCTTTGATGGAGTCGGGACTCAGAGAGACACGAGAAGAGCTGGAGCTTTGATGGAGTCGGGACTCAGAGAGGACACGAGGAGAGCTGGAGCTTTGATGGAGTCGGGACTCAGAGAGACACGAGGAGAGCTGGAGCTCTGATGGAAGTCGGGACTGAGAGAGACACGAGGAGAGCTGGAGCTTTGATGGAGTCGGGACTCAGAGAGACACGAGGGGAGCTGGAGCTTTGATGGAGTCGGGACTCAGAGAGACACGAGGAGAGCTGGAGCTTTGATGGAGTCGGGACTCAGAGAGACACGAGGAGAGCTGGAGCTCTGATGGAGTCGGGACTGAGAGAGACACGAGGAGAGCTGGAGCTTTGATGGAGTCGGGACTCAGAGAGACACGAGGGGAGCTGGAGCTTTGATGGAGTCGGGACTCAGAGAGACACGAGGAGAGCTGGAGCTTTGATGGAGTCGGGACTCAGAGAGACACGAGGAGAGCTGGAGCTTTGATGGAGTCGGGACTCAGAGAGACACGAGAAGAGCTGGAGCTTTGATGGAGTCGGGACTCAGAGAGACACGAGGAGAGCTGGAGCTTTGATGGAGTCGGGACTCAGAGAGACCACGAGGAGAGCTGGAGCTTTGATGGAGTCGGGACTCAGAGAGACACGAGGGGAGCTGGAGCTTTGATGGAGTCGGGACTCAGAGAGACACGAGAAGAGCTGGAGCTTTGATGGAGTCGGGACTCAGAGAGACACGAGGAGAGCTGGAGCTTTGATGGAGTCGGGACTCAGAGAGACACGAGGAGAGCTGGAGCTTTGATGGAGTCGGGACTCAGAGAGACACGAGGGGAGCTGGAGCTTTGATGGAGTCGGGACTCAGAGAGACACGAGGAGAGCTGGAGCTTTGATGGAGTCGGGACTCAGAGAGACACGAGGGGAGCTGGAGCTTTGATGGAGTCGGGACTCAGAGAGACACGAGGAGAGCTGGAGCTTTGATGGAGTCAGGACTCAGAGAGACACGAGGAGAGCTGGAGCTTTGATGGAGTCGGGACTCAGAGAGACACGAGGGGAGCTGGAGCTTTGATGGAGTCGGGACTCAGAGAGACACGAGGGGAGCTGGAGCTTTGATGGAGTCGGGACTCAGAGAGACACGAGGGGAGCTGGAGCTTTGATGGAGTCGGGGACTCAGAGAGACACGAGGGGAGCTGGAGCTTTGATGGAGTCGGGACTCAGAGAGACACGAGGGGAGCTGGAGCTTTGATGGAGTCGGGACTCAGAGAGACACGAGGGGAGCTGGAGCTTTTGATGGAGTCGGGACTCAGAGAGACACGAGGGGAGCTGGAGCTTTGATGGAGTCGGGACTCAGAGAGACACGAGGAGAGCTGGAGCTTTGATGGAGTCAGGACTCAGAGAGACACGAGGAGAGCTGGAGCTTTGATGGAGTCGGGACTCAGAGAGACACGAGGGGAGCTGGAGCTTTGATGGAGTCGGGACTCAGAGAGACACGAGGAGAGCTGGAGCTTTGATGGAGTCGGGACTCAGAGAGACACGAGGGGAGCTGGAGCTTTGATGGAGTCGGGACTCAGAGAGACACGAGGGGAGCTGGAGCTTTGATGGAGTCGGGACTCAGAGAGACACGAGGGGAGCTGGAGCTTTGATGGAGTCGGGACTCAGAGAGACACGAGGGGAGCTGGAGCTTTGATGGAGTCGGGACTCAGAGAGACACGAGGGAGCTGGAGCTTTGATGGAGTCGGGACTCAGAGAGACACGAGGGGAGCTGGAGCTTTGATGGAGTCGGGACTCAGAGAGACACGAGGAGAGCTGGAGCTTTGATGGAGTCGGGACTCAGAGAGACACGAGGGGAGCTGGAGCTTTGATGGAGTCGGGACTCAGAGAGACACGAGGGGAGCTGGAGCTTTGATGGAGTCGGGACTCAGAGAGACACGAGGGGAGCTGGAGCTTTGATGGAGTCGGGACTCAGAGAGACACGAGGGGAGCTGGAGCTTTGATGGAGTCGGGACTCAGAGAGACACGAGGGGAGCTGGAGCTTTGATGGAGTCGGGACTCAGAGAGACACGAGGGAGCTGGAGCTTTGATGGAGTCGGGACTCAGAGAGACACGAGGGGAGCTGGAGCTTTGATGGAGTCGGGACTCAGAGAGACACGAGGGGAGCTGGAGCTTTGATGGAGTCGGGACTCAGAGAGACACGAGGGGAGCTGGAGCTTTGATGGAGTCGGGACTCAGAGAGACACGAGGAGAGCTGGAGCTTTGATGGAGTCGGGACTCAGAGAGACACGAGGGGAGCTGGAGCTTTGATGGAGTCGGGACTCAGAGAGGACACGAGGGGAGCTGGAGCTTTGATGGAGTCGGGACTCAGAGAGACACGAGGGGAGCTGGAGCTTTGATGGAGTCGGGACTCAGAGAGACACGAGGAGAGCTGGAGCTTTGATGGAGTCGGGACTCAGAGAGACACGAGGGGAGCTGGAGCTTTGATGGAGTCGGGACTCAGAGAGACACGAGGGGAGCTGGAGCTTTGATGGAGTCGGGACTCAGAGAGACACGAGGGAGAGCTGGAGCTTTGATGGAGTCGGGACTCAGAGAGACACGAGGGGAGCTGGAGCTTTGATGGAGTCGGGACTCAGAGAGACACGAGGGGAGCTGGAGCTTTGATGGAGTCGGGACTCAGAGAGACACGAGGGGAGCTGGAGCTTTGATGGAGTCGGGACTCAGAGAGACACGAGGAGAGCTGGAGCTTTGATGGAGTCGGGACTCAGAGAGACACGAGGGGAGCTGGAGCTTTGATGGAGTCGGGACTCAGAGAGACACGAGGGGAGCTGGAGCTTTGATGGAGTCGGGACTCAGAGAGACACGAGGGGAGCTGGAGCTTTGATGGAGTCGGGACTCAGAGAGACACGAGGGGAGCTGGAGCTTTGATGGAGTCGGGACTCAGAGAGACACGAGGAGAGCTGGAGCTTTGATGGAGTCGGGACTCAGAGAGACACGAGGGGAGCTGGAGCTTTGATGGAGTCGGGACTCAGAGAGACACGAGGAGAGCTGGAGCTTTGATGGAGTCGGGACTCAGAGAGACACGAGGGGAGCTGGAGCTTTGATGGAGTCGGGACTCAGAGAGACACGAGGGGAGCTGGAGCTTTGATGGAGTCGGGACTCAGAGAGACACGAGGAGAGCTGGAGCTTTGATGGAGTCGGGACTCAGAGAGACACGAGGAGAGCTGGAGCTTTGATGGAGTCGGGACTCAGAGAGACACGAGGAGAGCTGGAGCTTTGATGGAGTCGGGACTCAGAGAGACACGAGGAGAGCTGGAGCTTTGATGGAGTCGGGACTCAGAGAGGACACGAGGAGAGCTGGAGCTTTGATGGAGTCGGGACTCAGAGAGACACGAGGGGAGCTGGAGCTTTGATGGAGTCGGGACTCAGAGAGACACGAGGAGAGCTGGAGCTTTGATGGAGTCGGGACTCAGAGAGACACGAGGAGAGCTGGAGCTTTGATGGAGTCGGGACTCAGAGAGACACGAGGAGAGCTGGAGCTCTGATGGAGTCGGGACTCAGAGAGACACGAGGAGAGCTGGAGCTTTGATGGAGTCGGGACTCAGAGAGACACGAGGAGAGCTGGAGCTCTGATGGAGTCGGGACTCAGAGAGACACGAGGGGAGCTGGAGCTTTGATGGAGTCGGGACTCAGAGAGACACGAGGAGAGCTGGAGCTTTGATGGAGTCGGGACTCAGAGAGACACGAGGAGAGCTGGAGCTTTGATGGAGTCGGGACTCAGAGAGACACGAGGGGAGCTGGAGCTTTGATGGAGTCGGGACTCAGAGAGACACGAGGAGAGCTGGAGCTTTGATGGAGTCGGGACTCAGAGAGACACGAGGGGAGCTGGAGCTTTGATGGAGTCGGGACTCAGAGAGACACGAGGAGAGCTGGAGCTTTGATGGAGTCGGGACTCAGAGAGACACGAGGAGAGCTGGAGCTTTGATGGAGTCGGGACTCAGAGAGACACGAGGAGAGCTGGAGCTCTGATGGAGTCGGGACTCAGAGAGACACGAGGAGAGCTGGAGCTTTGATGGAGTCGGGACTCAGAGAGACACGAGGAGAGCTGGAGCTTTGATGGAGTCGGGACTCAGAGAGACACGAGGGGAGCTGGAGCTTTGATGGAGTCGGGACTCAGAGAGACACGAGGAGAGCTGGAGCTCTGATGGAGTCGGGACTCAGAGAGACACGAGGAGAGCTGGAGCTTTGATGGAGTCGGGACTCAGAGAGACACGAGGAGAGCTGGAGCTTTGATGGAGTCAGGACTCAGAGAGACACGAGGAGAGCTGGAGCTCTGATGGAGTCGGGACTAAAGTAAACAGATATTGTTCTAAACTGTATTGAAGTGAACATGTATTATTTGGGACTGTTTTAAAGTAATCCTATATATATAACCCTTTTCACTTACACTCAATGACCAAGATACCCTGACACACACACTTACACCTCCTGTCTCCAGCACACACACATACACTCACTGACCCAGATATCAGCACACACACACACATACACTTTCCCCCCCACCAGCACATGCACATGTTCTTATTCAAGGTTCTTCCTGGGGCCAGTATAATCTCAAGCACCAATATATCTGTGTACAATGTTTGATTGTTTTGGGAAAGAATAGTTTGTGTGAAATCTTCCCTGGGAAAGTAAAGGAGTGAAGTTAGGTGGAAGATAAAAAGTGATTCTGACCTTGACTAGTTCCGAGGCTCTCACGCTTCACTTAGGAGTAAAATGGGATGGAAGAGCCGACCCACATCTCCGCCCCAAAAATGTCCATATATACTGTTGTTTATTCATGCAAAATGCCCCCCTTGTTTCTGACTGGCTGGTCCCGATACCTGTATCGCACAGCAGTAGAGCTGGGAGCCCGGAGTACTCTGTAATTTGTATTGGTGTTTTTTACCATTAAAATCAGATTATTGTTATAACTTTTATGCCGGTGTTTTGAACTCCTTCTCTTATTAATCTGACCAGGCTCATCTAACGAACGGCGCGGAGCAGAGGTGGGCTTTAAGCCACCACTACTGTGTTTGCTTCAACAGTGTGTGTGTGTGTGTGTGTGTGTGTGTGTGTGTGTGTGTGTGTGTGTGTGTGTGTGTGTGTGTGTGTGTGTGTGTGTGTGTGTGTGTGTGTGTGTGTGTGTGTGTGTGTGTGTGTGTGTGTGTGTTATCTGATCCCGATGGTCACTAATTCCTTTTCTTTATGGCGGTCATTTTTGAGCGGGAACACCATGGTGTTACAAAGTTGACTAAATCATCCAAAATTCAATGAAAGTGTTGATCAGCAATTTTATATGTTCAAATGTCTACTGTGAAGGATATCATGAAGCCTTGATGCAATCGAATTTATGCAGTTATGATTGATGAAAGTAGCAAATCGGTCAGATTTGACCCGAAGACAACAGGAGGGTTAATGTGTTTTGGTCTACAAATTTCTGCTTCATTAATCACTCTGGTGGTTGAAAAACATGAAGGACTAACTGTATAAAAGCCCCTTGGAGCACTGATTGTCTCGGCTTGTTCGTATGTGAATACTGAATTCCATCACCCACCAATGGAGAATATTGATTTACATTTCCAGTGTGTTTCCTGCTCATGAGAAAGCAGCGGTGTGTATTTGCTCCATGCGTTCAGTAAATGGTTTTCAGAAGGAGCAGTGGAGACGGCTGGGATGAAATGAAACGTTTCCATCTGCGTTCGAAGCAGCTTGGAGTTATTCGGCTTTAATGATTTCACATCTGATCGAGCAAAACCAACACGGCCATTTTTAATGAACATTTTCATTAACCGGAGTAGCCTTTTCTCACATCCAGCCGCAGCCATGTCTGAAGGGCAGGTTTGCAGAGCTCACGCACATTAGATTCATTTGTAATCTTAGACCAAATTAGCTTGATGCTAATTACAAGATGGCAAACAACCTACAGTAGTCCTGAGCTCTGCAAATACTGCTTTAATGACTAAATGTAGTCTTAATATTCTGTCTTTCCATAACTAGTTGAATACTGCGCTGAGATTGTTCCGGTGTCTTTAATGTGTTTGACTTCAGACGAGAAAAGGATGTGACAAATTAATATTGAGGGCTGCTGATGGAGGTAGATTTTGAGTGACATTTTAATATGTCAAATGGGCTTTATTGACTCAAAACTATCAGTATTATTATTATATATATAAGCAGGCTAAAGTAGCTCAGTGTTGACTGTCTGTAACTAAATTGGTCTTTCATTTATCAAAAAGTCAGCATAATGTGGGTTGGAATAGTGCATCAATCTTTAAGTCTCTATTTTTACAAGTATTACAAGTCAAATCAAACATTCCCAAAATCACTGGAACACAGTCAAATGGGAATATCTTGAAGGTCTTTATCTAGCATTTTGCTTCCCTGTTGCCTTTCAGAAGTAAAGTCATCTAAAAATGTTTGTTATTTTTGATTGTTATTTGTTCTATGCCCTACATATATGTTGGAGGAAGCTGTGACCTACGTTCTTCATTGACATATCCACACTGTAGCTAATGTGAAAATGACAATAAAGCCTTGAATTGAATAGAATTTGATAAAAGCATATTTTTACTTTTGTGTAGTGACATGTTTAAAATGAGACTTCACCTGGATCCTCTCCGGTACCCCGGTGCTGTCCATGCGGCTCGCCACGTTCACCGTGTTTCCCCAGATATCGTACTGAGGCTTCCTCGCCCCGATCACCCCGGCAACCACAGGGCCGATGTTGAGACCTGAGAGAGGAAATGAAAATACAATGAACAAATAAAAGACGAGACACGGTACGTCATTCACAACAAACCAGCTGGACTCGGATGTGTAAACGAATAATGTGAGAATATATTCTACAAGTGTTTACTTTTGGAAACAGTGTTTCAATTGAGTGTTTAAGTCCCCAAAATAAGTATATCATTTATAAAGGCTGGGTGATCTGAATATAAAAACACATTTTTGACTAAATACTTTGGTAACGATGTTGAGAGGATATTGACGGCTTGACCGATGAGGCTTTCACAAAATATGAACACACTGATTATTTGAAGAAATCGTCATCAGTAACATGGATTAAGGATTTAGTCGGTAAAGGCAAGTCAATGAAAGGCTACCAGTCTAGTAAAGCCCAAAAAGTCACATCCCTTAAGCCAGGGGTCGGCAACCCGCGGCTCCCTTGAGCTTAGACGTAAATAAGAAGGAAATATAATAAAAGTATTTGTAGGACTATTTATATTTTATTGCACGGTTGAAAATGTTTCGTCTCTTTATTTTGAGGTGATACTGTGACATGTGAATAAAAAACAAAACGGTTTTAATTAGGTCAACTGAAAAATGCGTCACATCCTGCTGCGGTCCCGCGCCTTTGCTTACAGGTGAATAACCTGACCCCCGGCTCGATGAGCGAACTATGGATACATCAAATAGAATAAAAGTATCGGAGGAACACAGAGGGTTTCATTCTGCGTGGTTAGAGTTCTGCTTTCACAGCAAACGACGCTGGCTTACCGGGATGTTTGATATGTGGAGAGAAGTCGTCAAAGGAGCTGCAGCCTTTACGTGTTGAGGAAAAACACGGAAGAGGAAGACAGCTGACGATCTTCAGTCATAGTTCAATCAGTAAACTCTTTTTAGGGCGCAGCTATGTTTTATTTATTTCAGAGTGGGTCAATTGTAATAGTATTTGTTTTTTTCTTCAAATGTGCAGAGGACTCCCAAAGTGCTGTGTTGATTTATTTTAAAGTAGGCCGGTGTATTTTTTCTAATTCTCTTTGTTTCTTATTAGAGGTTAACAGTTTTATATCATGTAATAAATAGTAAATGCAAAAAAACTGTATTTGTTGTGTATGATATAACAATAAATACAACTTCATAAGCTATCAAATATGTTTTGCGGCTCCAGACAAAACAAATAGTTGTAAAAGGGGGCAAAATGGCTCTTTTGGTGGAAAAGGTTGCACACCCCTGCCTTACAGTCGGGCCTGGCTCATTTCGTGGCATCTGCAGGCAGTGGCAAGTACTTCCGGCATCTGCCACAGAGGCCACTACTCCGTGGCATCTGTGGCAAGTACTTCGGGCATCTGCCACCGATGCCACAACTTGCCGAGGCGTCTGCGGGAGTTGCCACAAGATGCCAGAGTAAGAGAAGGTTTACGGTAGCTGCCACTCGCTTTCCGTGGCAATGCTGCTATTTAAACCCGTATTTATCGTGTAAAATGTCGCTGTTTAGGCATGACTTTATCGAACTGATCTGTACACAGGACTGATGTGCGATCTCTGTTTTTCAAAGAGATTATACATTATCATTTCTATTCAATTTTACTTAGAGCATGGTTTGCTAAAATAAACAAACGTGCTATATTTATGATGAAATATTGGCGAGTGAGGGTTGCAACGCCCTTGGCAATTGTCGCTTCTTGAGGGGAGTTTCCACTGCTTGCTACGATAAACCAGGTGTATTATGAGTAAAGACAAATCATTAACAAATACATATCTGTATTGACACAGCAACGTGTACACTGGTGTTATTAGACTTGGCTACAGACTTAGGGCAGCTGTAACTGATTGCAGTTGCCACTGCTAGTGAGATGCTAAAGTTTACTTTATAAATTAGGCAAAGGACAGTTATATTTGCCCCATGCCTTCAGCAGCAGCAGCAGGCCATTCACTTTGATTTTATCCCGTTATGAAATGTCATCATTTCGACAATAAAGAAATGCTACATAAACGTTATCTTGCACGTTTTATCGAACCATCTCCGTTTCTAACTTTCAATATATTTAAAAAGAGATCTCTCTCTCATCTGCGTGGGGGGGCGGGGCCTCACAGACATGCTGCTGCGCTGTGCACACAGTTCTGCCGGTAATGAATATTAGGATACATTTTGTGAGGAAACTTTTCCACCAATAATTCCAATAAGTATTCCAAAATGTATTCACTTCAGGTTTACGAAAGTAACTGTAATCAGATTAGTTGTTTTTCAAATGTAACGCCAGCTGAATACAGTTAGGCTACTTGATTTTTGTATTCTGATTACGTAACGCCGTTACATGTATTCCGTTACAACGTACAGATCATCAGTCCTGTGTACAGATCAGTTCGATAAAGTCATGCCTAAACAGCGACATTTTACACGATAAATACGGGTTTAAATCGCAGCATTTGCCACGGAAGGCGAGTGGCAGCTACCGTAAACCTTCTCTTACTCTGGCATCTTGTGGCAACTCCCGTTGAGCAGCGGCAGATGCCTCGGCAAGTTGTGGCATTTGTGGCATATGCCGGAAGTACTTGCCACAGATACCACAGAGTAGCGGCCTCTGTGGCAGATGCCGGAAGTACTTGCCACTGCCTGCAGATGCCACGAAATGCGCTTGCTGTCTCTCCTGCCTTAAGCAAACTGCATCTTTTAAAACCAGGAAAGACAACACTTCAAAATCAAAGACAATATCTAGGTTGAATACTCGATTCTGATTGGTCAATTTGAACATTCCAGAGTTCCGCATGTCTTTCGCTGTCACTGTTAACATGCTGCTGTAACGAAAACATTTGATACATTGGGATCAATAAAGTATATCTCGTCTTTAACAACAAACCAGCTGGACTTGGATGCACAAACAAATAATATTTTTACTTTGGAAACAGTGTTTAAATTGAGTTTTTTTAATCTCATAATAAAGGCTAGGCGATATGAAGATAGTCTTTGATATTGTGAGTAAAGTCAGGTTTATATAATGTGTAGCCATGTAATAAGCAGGATCATTTACAGTCATTAATGATAAAAGACCCAAAGATAATGACTCACCATGAAGGGCTATCACAATATCTGCATAATACATATTGCCTAGCCATAACTGTATATCAGTTTGTAAATAAGCTCGTCCTTCACTCCTGAGTCAGTTAACTTATTTGTATTTCCACTGAAAAGCCCTCGGCTCCTTCCTTCTGTTCAGCAGCTCACCTATTTTCATCTTGAAGTTGTTGAAGGAGTGCTCGTTGATGTACTTCATCTGGTCCATCAGCCTCATGGCGTAGTCTGCCAGCGCGCGGATGTGCGAGCGGCCGACTTTATCGTAGGTGGAGTCGTTGAGGCCGGAGGCCGCCATGTAGGTGGAGCCGATGGTCTTTATCTTCTCCAGCTGACGGAACTGATCCTCACTGATGATCTGAGGGTGCAGGAGGGGAACAGCCGGCATATTAAAGGTCACCTAGTATGCAAAATCCACTTCTTCATGTCTCTTCTACATCAACATGTGTCCCCTCTTCTTCATGTCTCTTCTACATCACCATGTGTCCCCTCTTCTCCATGTCTCTCCTACATCAACATGTGTCCCCTCTTCCTCATGTCTCTTCTACATCACCATGTGTCCCCTCTTCTCCATGTCTCTCCTACATCAACATGTGTCCCCTCTTCTTCATGTCTCTTCTACATCAACATGTGTCCCCTCTTCTTCATGTCTCTTCTACATCACCATGTGTCCCCTCTTCTCCATGTCTCTTCTACATCAACATGTGTCCCCTCTTCTTCATGTCTCTTCTACATCAACATGTGTCCCCTCTTCTTCATGTCTCTTCTACATCAACATATGTCCCCTCTTCCTCATGTCTCTTCTACATCACCATGTGTCCCCTCTTCTCCATGTCTCTTCTACATCAACATGTGTTCCCTCTTCTTCATGTCTCTTCTACATCAACATGTGTCCCCTCTTCTTCATATCTCTTCTACATCACCATGTGTCCCCTCTTCTCCATGTCTCTTCTACATCAACATGTGTTCCCTCTTCTTCATGTCTCTTCTACATCAACATGTGTCCCCTCTTCTTCATATCTCTTCTACATCAACATGTGTCCCCTCTTCTTCATATCTCTTCTACATCAACATGTGTCCCCTCTTCTTCATGTCTCTTCTACATCAACATGTGTCCCCTCTTCTTCATGTCTCTTCTACATCAACATGTGTCCCCTCTTCTTCATGTCTCTTCTACATCAACATGTGTCCCCTCTTCTTCATGTCTCTTCTACATCAACATGTGTCCCCTCTTCTTCATGTCTCTTCTACATCAACATGTGTCCCCTCTTCTTCATGTCTCTTCTACATCAACATGTGTCCCCTCTTCTCCATGTCTCTTCTACATCAACATGTGTCCCCTCTTCTTCATGTCTCTTCTACATCAACATGTGTCCCCTCTTCTTCATGTCTCTTCTACATCAACATGTGTCCCCTCTTCTTCATGTCTCTTCTACATCAACTTGTGTCCCCTCTTCTTCATGTCTCTTCTACATCAACATGTGTCCCCTCTTCTTCATGTCTCTTCTACATCAACATGTGTCCCCTCTTCTTCATGTCTCTTCTACATCAACATGTGTCCCCTCTTCTTCATGTCTCTTCTACATCAACATGTGTCTCCTCTTCTTCATGTCTCTTCTACATCACCATGTGTCCTCTCTTCTCCATGTCTCTTCTACATCAACATGTGTCCCCTCTTCTTCATGTCTCTTCTACATCAACATGTGTCCGCTCTTCTCCATGTCTCTTCTACATCAACATGTGTCCCCTCTTCTTCATGTCTCTTCTACATCAACATGTGTCTCCTCTTCTTCATGTCTCTTCTACATCACCATGTGTCCTCTCTTCTCCATGTCTCTTCTACATCAACATGTGTCCCCTCTTCTTCATGTCTCTTCTACATCAACATGTGTCCCCTCTTCTTCATGTCTCTTCTACATCAACATGTGTCCCCTCTTCTTCATGTCTCTTCTACATCAACATGTGTCTCCTCTGTGGAAAGAGGGGAGGGGCTCCTTATTTTCATCTAAAGTAACAGACAGAGAATCAGCACTTTGGAAACAGGGCTGAAACAGAGGGGATTATGGGTAATGCTGCAATGATCTGATTGGTGTTTCAAACAAACACTTCAGAGCAGAGGTTGCGCTAGACTTTTTTGTTGTTGTTGTTGACGGACAGGGTCGTAACATTTCCGTCAACCCTGACGATGGGGGGGGGGGTAGAGCACGCTCGTGAACTGTCAACGGGGGAGGGGGGCCCGTGTTATGCATGCTCACTGCACCTCGCGGGAGCGCGCACAGCGTAAAGCCAAAACTCACAGACATTTCAATTTTGGCGCTGCTCCGAGTTTGTGCTTCAGAGACATGTTTTGTATATATCTGAGAACTATAATATATTGATGAAGAACAGTATAATAGGGGACCTTTAAAGGTGGGGTAGGTACGTTTGAGAAACCGGCTGGAGATACACTTGTTGTTATATTCCATGGAATGCTCTTAACATCCCGATAGCAATGAATATCTGAAATGCTTTGACAATAAATACATTAAAAAACGTCATCTGTGGAAGCCATGGCGCTGTAAAAAGCACGACCAATCATCTGAGCCGGCCCGGCTAAAATAACTGGATGGCCTACCTGCCTGTCAGCCTTCCATCTGTGCACAAACTTATCTCGTGCCCTCATTGGTCATGTGCGCGTTCGTGTGTGTTGGAGGAGGGGCTCTGTGAGGAAGTGGCAGATTTGTTCCGGCTGTGTATTTTCAGATTCTAGCGCACTCGAGCTGGTTTCTCCAAAATGACCTACCCCACCTTTAAGAAAAAGGCCTATCCTACAGAACAGTACAGTTTACAGAGAAGAGATAACATCCAATCCCTTTATGACGAACACTATATGATGTTTTCAGGTAAACTGTCACTCCCTAAGACTCACACACACACTCATAAGTTTCCATCTCACCTCGTCGAAGTCTGCGATGATCTCGTTGAGCAGCCGCAGACACTCCACCCCCTCGTTGTTGCCCTCCAGCTCCACGTAGAACTCGGAGAAGTTGCTGATGGAGGCGAACATGACGGCCACGCACTCACAGGACTGGTAGTAGAGCTCGTCGTTCCTCCGCTCGCGCTGCAGGAAGTGAGCCGCCACGTCTTTGGGCAGGATGTTGTGGAGCAGACGCCTGTTGTACGCCTGCAGCTCCTCCATCTCCTCCTTCTCCTCTGTGGCCTGTTCGGGGTTAAATGAAATTCAATTGATTGTTTTTCAAATGTGGTACAAATATGCATGGCGTCCAGAGGTTAAACCCTAAGGATCCGTCCTGTAGTGATGACAAAATGTTAATTATTCAGTGTAATACTGTATATTCTATAACACATAGGTTTGAGCAAGCTCTCTGATTGGTCAATAGGCGTGTTTGATTCCACGATCAAACAACGATCAAATAGAACGTGCCTAATCACAAAGTATCCAGTGGCCTACACACGCTACTAGCCTACCGAAACTACTTCCATGAGCCTACATCGTGTGGTTTCCATAGCGACGTTTAGCGACACACAGCCGTTACACTGTTATACATTGTCTCTCGTTGGAAATCGGTAGCTACAAAATGTCAGATTTTGAAGTTAATTTTTGATTTGTTGGGGGGCCTCAGTATTGATGAATGGTTGGACATGGACACAGACCACAAAACCAACGAAAGATTTGCGGCTGTTTCAACTGACGAGTTGAGTGCGTTGGAAAAAAGTGTGGAGCAACGCGCTTTTTGCCGGTCCGGGACACGCCATGAAACGGCCACTGGAGGAAAGCTCTTCCTATAACGTAGTCCTACCCGTGAACACCACAGCACCACCTGCAAAAAACTCTGGCATGGAGTTCATGGAGAGCTGTTTCAAGAATTGCACTTTTAATGGCAGCATGAACATCCACCTTCATTCTGAACCCAAAATGATTTGATTTGTTCCGCTAATCCCACACAGTGATTACTCAGATATTTAAATAGCCTAATTCAAGAATTGTTTTCAATAAATTGTTTTCAATAAATTGGTTAATAATATATTATTTACTATAATTATATCAATAACTGTAAGCGGGGTAGCAGGAGTGTTCGATTGATCGGCTATCGTTACCATGGGAACTACTTTCTAGGAACTACTTTCTGACGGAGATTAACTCAAGCAGAAAGCGTAGGTTTGGGAGCAAATTAGCCCACATTATGAAATTATTTTACGATATTGTTGATTACAATGATAGTTTGTGTAATAGAATCGCAATCATACACTTGAGGCCGTTCTTGAACGTCATTATTGGTACGACAGTACTGCGGCAGGACCGAGGCGCTTGCGCCGATGTCCGTACGCCTGTACACTCTCGTGTATGATTGCTTAATTGATAACTTGGATATGCATTCAGATATTTTAACTCCCCATATGATAATAGGATGCACTTTTTATGAGGGTGCTTTTTATGAGGGTGCTGCACTTAGTATGGGTGGGGGGGGATAAGAAAATCCATACGTATGGATATATGCTGTGGCAATATTGTATTGATACATGGACATCTATTATCAATCTCTAAATATATTAACATATTAATATTACAAATAAAAAAAACGTAATAAAAGAGTAAAAAAAAGGAAAAGAAGATATATAAAAAAGCAACATAAAAAAAGTTTTTGGTGCAAATCTCACACACACATTAGGGCTGCACGATATATCGTGTCGTGACGATAATCGCGATATGCGCATGCGAGATATTCACATCGCAGGACGTGCAATTCTTTTTGTTTTTTAGGACGTGCGATATTAAGTAGGCAAATGAACTCAAACACGTCTCATGTTACAATTATTTTGCTGCTTGCTACAAAAGGAAAACTCTCATGTCAGTTCGGCGCTGCTAACCGAGCTAGCTCAGCTTGTTGCTCTGATAACTTAAGATCCAGACGTCCGTGACTAAAATCCTTCATCCGGTTAAACATAGTTAGAAAAATACCAATTGTATCATTAAAGTTCAAGAAAGGATGGTTTGCGGACAAAAAAAACTGTCTTTTCTTCAATTCCTGTATTTTTTCATATCGCAATATATATATATATATCACGGGGGGGAAAAAATTGCAATGTCAGTTTCTCAATATCGTGCAGCCCTCACACGCGCACACACACACACACTCTCTGACCTGCAGCTTCCACAGGAAGTCGAGTCTGGCCGTGGACTCCACCTGCTGAGCGTGAAGATAGAGAGCGAGGACGAAGACTGTGATGACCACCGGGGTCATGATCTTCAGAGGAACCTTGGAGTACATCATGCAGCTGGAGTTGGAGCACACACACACACACACACACACACACACACACACACACACACACACACACACACACACACACACACACACACACACACACACACACACACACACACACACACACACACACACACACACACACACACACACACACACACACACACACACACACACACACACACACACACACACACACACACACACACACACACACACATATAATGTTGAGATGTTTTATGCTTAAGCACAACTCAACAGACAGGTGTTAAGTTATTCTGTAAGGGTGTTGAGACTTTGCAAGAACACTGTGACACCAAAGCAAGCTGCCCTCTAAATGTTGGCTCATTAGCGTTAGCATCGGTTGCCAGCAGGTCATTATGGTAGCACAGGGACAATGATGCTGTTAGCTTAATCAGACCTCAGAGGTGATGTTTGGGATCAGTCTCACCTGGTTATATTCATGTGCTCGCTGTGGGGGGGGAGAGAAGAGACGATCAGTGAGGCAAACATCGAGAGTCTAGACATTTTAAAACACCAGCTGAGAACAAACTTATTTTACAGTTTGCAGTTTATGTTGGATGTATTCATGTTGTCTAATGTCCGTCTTGCTTTAACTGTGTGGGTTATCTGTTGTTCACTTTTTGTCCAGCCTACTAACCCTTTTTTATTCCCTGGACTCATGTATCTACCCTTACACATGGTGCATACTTGCTCATATGTTTAAGCCTCTAACCTTTAAACAAAACTAATATTTGTATTATTACTGATATTATTATTATTGTCATTATTAGTATTTTTTGTAACTATTATTATTTATTGTTTTACTTTCATTATATTGTTTTGTTATGTAATATTATTGGACATATTACTTATTATTATTAATTACTATTATTTTAATTTGATGTTTTGTATTATTATTATTTTTTTAACTTTCATTATATTTTTTTGTTTTGTAATATTATGTAATATATTATTGGTATTATAAATATTATTTGTACTATTATTGTAATGGTATGTTTTGTATCATTATTCATATTTTGTATTTTTATTATAATAATAATTTTTATAAATTCTGTAAAAATATTAAACACTACAGTCGTTAAAAACCACACAGTGATAAACGTACACGATGGTGACGGTGTTGGCCATCACCAGCAGGTCCTGGTTGTCGAACAGACTGACTTTGGGAACCTCCATGACCAGCAGGTAGAGCAGCTCGATGAAGAGCATGAGGAAGAGCTTCCCGATGCTGCTGATCTGCAGGAAGACGGAGCAGGCCAGCAGGCTGAGCAGCACGCAGCAGGAGAAGTACTGACGGAGAGAAGAGAGGGCGTTAGGAAGGATGCAGTTATTTATATATTTTATAATCACGCTTTAGACTGAAACACTGGCACGAACTTACTGTAACACAAAAAGTAAGGAAATGTGTGTTTGGTAGATTATGTCTTTGTGGTAACAATGCTTCTTGGCAACGAATCTTATACCGTTGGAAAGCCTGTTTTCGTACCTTTCCAATGGTAGAGGTAGCAGAGCTGAGTATGTGTTGCTCCCATGACAAATTTGACAAAACTCCTCTGCTAGTGCCAAACTTTGACAAGAAGCATTTGATACCAAACACACATTTCCTTTTTGTGTTAAAGGTCACCTATCGTGCTATTTCTAGGCAATAGCATAGCTCTCAGATATATACAAATATATAAAAAACATGTCTATGAAGTGTTTTGCTCAAAATACAAACAGATCACCCATTCTATCCTCTATTTCACTTCCTGTTTCAAAAGTGCTGATTCTGGGAATAAAGCTTTAAAAAAAAAAAAAAATTGACAAAAAAAAAGGAGGGGTCTGAGTTCATGCGGGACCCGGCAGCTACTGTCTAAACTAAATACTGCCGTGATGAAACTCCATATCATGGATTATCAAGGATCTGAAACAGTATGGAGCTCAAAGGCTTTCTCTCTTGCCGGTTATACCACAAGGTGAGTTCCTTTTTACTTCCTGCTTCTTCACACACATGCTCTCCAGTACAGGTTAGCTCTGAGTGTTAGCGATGCTAATGTAAACACCGACCATATTACGTCCAAAACAGTCGGGCATTGTTTCTGATAGCAACGTTTCTGATTGGGCCGTGGGTCCACATTTCAGATATTACGTCATATCGGACGCAAATCTGGATCAGCTCCGTTGTTCCCCGTTTTTAGAAGATTTGGGTACGGAGGAAAAGAGAGAGGGTTTTATTCTCTGACGCTGTGTGAGTTCCCCGACACACCGGGGACACATGTTTATGTATAAAAGACATCAAAAAGTGCATTTTGCATGATAGGTCCCCTTTAAGTATATAAGACTATTCTTGGTGCTCTTCCTCCTTATCTAAGGATCTACATAAACCGAAAATGCACAGGATCTTATCGGCTTCGCTCCGACGACTTGTTTCTTCTAACTGTCCCAAAAGTCCGTACTGAACTGGGGAAGTTCAGTTACGCTGCTCCTGAGGCTTGGAACCAGCTGCAAATTGAGCTGGTCTCTTTAAACCAACTCAAAGCAACTCCCAATGACCTTGAAGCGACTCTACATGACCTTGAAGCAAACCGCTGTGGCTGTAAATGCTTTGGCTAACTTGTTGTATGACTGTGTTGTGATTGTGTGTTTTAAAATGGTCTGTAACTGTGCTGTTACCATTCTTGGGGAGGACTCCCTTGAAAAAGAGATTTTTCCTATCCTGGTTAAATAAAGGTAAAATAAAATAAATCCAATTTATATTCTGTGACACTCGGTTCTGCTGAACGAGTCACATCCAGACGTATAATAATAAAAGACGCCATAAGCCGCCAATTTTCACCACTTAACTGTTAATTCAGACCTCACTGTGCATGCCAAATGTTAACATTTATACCTGAAATCACCCTCACTTAGCATCCATTTGTTCTGCTGCTGTTCAACATGATATCATTTGTCTGAAGCATTGACATCTTAAAGTATCCACTTAAATGTGCTCCACTGATGACAGATTGAGCAATTGTGTCCTTTTTATTGCAATGACGTATCTTTTGAAAATCAATAAGGAGACTATCACTTTACAGTTCAGTTCCTCGCCTCATGTTCACACCATAAAAGAACATTTACCCTCATTTCACTTATTAATAAGGCTGCATCCTACAGCTAGCATTCCTAAAGGAAGCATGCATAATGTCTGTTCATTTCCAACAGATACACTTGATCACAATCAGTCACAACACATAACGTTGATATGTTGTCCAATAACCCTGCTTTGTGAAATGTACAGTCTTTTGCATTCTGCCAACCATACATAATGTCCAACCGCTAATGTGGTGAAGCCTGCGAGCTGGTTCAGGAAGTCAACTCGAGCACCAATGATACATTAACACGTGACGCGCCTCGTCCCTCTTACAACCAACCAAACACATTCTCCTAAACATGCCGCTCTGTTTAAGCTGCCAGGTCTTCCTGTCTCTGCCTCGCTGTGCTGCTGCTGCTGCTGCTGTGTTCACTTGCTACTGCTGCGTTCATGTTCCAGCTGCTGTGTTTCATGTTGCTGATGCTCGCCTGCCCCACCACCCCAACTTCCACCCCAACTTCCACCCCAACTTCCACCCCAGCTTCCACCCCAGCTTCCACCCCAGCTTCCACCCCAGCTTCCACCCCAGCTTCCACCCCAGCTTCCACCCCAGCTTCCACCCCAGCTTCCACCCCAGCTCCACCCAGCTTCCACCCCAGCTTCCACCCCAGCTTCACCCCAGCTTCCACCCCAGCTCCACCCCAGCTTCCACCCCAGCTTCCATCCCAGCTTCCACCCCAGCTTCCACCCCAGCTTCCAATCCCAGTTCCACCCCAGCTTCCACCCCAGCTTCCACCCAGCTTCCACCCCAGCTTCCACCCCAGCTTCCACCCCAGCTTCCACCCCAGCTCCACCCCAGCTTCCACCCCAGCTTCCACCCCAGCTTCACCCCAGCTTCCACCCCAGCTTCCACCCCAGCTTCCACCCCAGCTTCCATCCCAGCTTCCACCCCAGCTTCACCCCAGCTTCCATCCCAGTTCCACCCCAGCTTCCACCCCAGCTTCCACCCCAGCTTCCATCCCAGTTCCACCCCAGCTTCCACCCCAGCTTCCACCCCAGCTTCCTTCCTCTACCTTTGATAGAGGTGGGAGAAGAAGTCAGATCTTGTGCTTGAGTAAAAGTAGAAGTACTCAGATCTTGTACTTGAGTAAAAGTAGAAGTACTCAGATCTTGTACTTGAGTAAAAGTAGAATTACTCAGATCTTGTACTTGAGTAAAAGTAGAAGTACTCAGATCTTGTACTTGAGTAAAAGTAGAATTACTCAGATCTTGTACTTGAGTAAAAGTAGAAGTACTCAGATCTTGTACTTGAGTAAAAGTAGAATTACTCAGGTCTTGTGCTTGAGTAAAAGTAGAAGTACTCAGATCTTGTACTTGAGTAAAAGTAGAAGTACTCAGATCTTGTACTTGAGTAAAAGTAGAATTACTCAGATCTTGTGCTAGAGTAGAAGTACTCAGATATTGTACTTGAGTAAAAGTAGAAGTACTCAGATATTGTGCTTGAGTAAAAGTAGAATTACTCAGATCTTGTACTTGAGTAAAAGTAGAAGTACTCAGATCTTGTACTTGAGTAAAAGTACTCAGGTCTTGTACTTGAGTAAAAGTAGAAGTGCTCAGATCTTGTGCTAGAGTAGAAGTACTCAGATATTGTACTTGAGTAAAAGTAGAAGTACTCAGATATTGTACTTGAGTAAAAGTAGAAGTACTCAGATCTTGTACTTGAGTAAAAGTACTCAGGTCTTGTACTTGAGTAAAAGTAGAAGTGCTCAGATCTTGTACTTGAGTAAAGTAGAAGTACTCAGATCTTGTACTTGAGTAAAAGTACTCAGGTCTTGTACTTGAGTAAAAGTAGAAGTGCTCAGATCTTGTGCTAGAGTAGAAGTACTCAGATATTGTACTTGAGTAAAAGTAGAAGTACTCAGATATTGTACTTGAGTAAAAGTAGAAGTACTCAGATCTTGTACTTGAGTAAAAGTACTCAGACCTTGTACTTGAGTAAAAGTAGAAGTACTCAGATCTTGTACTTGAGTAAAAGTAGAAGTACTCAGATCTTGTACTTGAGTAAAAGTACTCAGGTCTTGTACTTGAGTAAAAGTAGAATTACTCAGATCTTGTGCTAGAGTAGAAGTACTCAGATATTGTACTTGAGTAAAAGTAGAAGTACTCAGATATTGTACTTGAGTAAAAGTAGAAGTACTCAGATCTTGTACTTGAGTAAAAGTACTCAGGTCTTGTACTTGAGTAAAAGTAGAAGTGCTCAGATCTTGTACTTGAGTAAAAGTAGAAGTACTCAGATCTTGTACTTGAGTAAAAGTAGAATTACTCAGATCTTGTTCTTGAGTAAAAGTAGAAGTACTCAGATCTTGTGCTTGAGTAAAAGTAGAAGTACTCAGATCTTGTACTTGAGTAAAAGTAGAAGTACTCAGATCTTGTACTTGAGTAAAAGTAGAATTACTCAGACCTTGTACTTGAGTAAAGTAGAAGTACTCAGATCTTGTACTTGAGTAAAAGTAGAAGTACTCAGATCTTGTACTTGAGTAAAAGTAGAAGTACTCAGATCTTGTACTTGAGTAAAAGTAGAAGTACTCAGATATTGTACTTGAGTAAAAGTAGAATTACTCAGACCTTGTACTTGAGTAAAAGTAGAAGTACTCAGATCTTGTGCTTGAGTAAAAGTAGAAGTACTCAGATCTTGTACTTGAGTAAAAGTAGAAGTACTCAGATCTTGTACTTGAGTAAAAGTAGAATTACTCAGACCTTGTACTTGAGTAAAAGTAGAAGTACTCAGATCTTGTACTTGAGTAAAAGTAGAAGTACTCAGATCTTGTACTTGAGTAAAAGTAGAAGTACTCAGATCTTGTACTTGAGTAAAAGTAGAAGTACTCAGATATTGTACTTGAGTAAAAGTAGAAGTACTCAGACCTTGTACTTGAGTAAAAGTAGAAGTACTCAGATCTTGTACTTGAGTAAAAGTAGAAGTACTCAGATCTTGTACTTGAGTAAAAGTAGAAGTACTCGGATATTGTACTTGAGTAAAAGTAGAATTACTCAGACCTTGTACTTGAGTAAAAGTAGAAGTACTCAGACCTTGTACTTGAGTAAAAGTAGAAGTACAAGTACTCAGAGCTTGTACTTGAGTAAAAGTAGAAGTACTCAGACCTTGTACTTGAGTAAAAGTAGAAGTACTCAGATCTTGTACTTGAGTAAAAGTAGAATTACTCAGATCTTGTACTTGAGTAAAAGTAGAAGTACTCAGACCTTGTACTTGAGTAAAAGTAGAAGTACTCGGATATTGTACTTAAGTAAAAGTAGAATTACTCAGATATTGTACTTGAGTAAAAGTAGAATTACTCAGACCTTGTACTTGAGTAATAGTAGAAGTACCAGAGTGGAGGAATACTCTGTTACAGTAAAAGTCCTGCATTCAAAATGTTACTCAAGCAAAAGTAGAAAAGGCTTTGAAATATGGCATCTAAATAAACTCTAAAAGTAGTCATTATGCAGATGTGTTAAATAAATCTAGTGGAGTAAAAGCACACAAACTACCTCTGAATTGTAGTGGAGAAGAAGTACAAAGTAGCATAAAATGGAAATGCTCAAAATTGTAAATCTACTTAGTTATTTTACACAACTGGGCTTTGAAGGTGTCCGCAAATAACCCCCATGCACACACAGATAACAAGGGAGTACCCCAGGGAAGTGTTCTATTGCACTATTTTCCCGCCGGAAATTACGGCCCCACCCACTTTTGGGGGAAACCAACGCTGTCATTTGAATGGCGGTCAATACAAATTCAGAAGTTTTTGCCAATCCGATCAGAAATGTTTGAAAACCGTGGATTTTCTGATCTTCAAAGAGATTACGATGGCCAGTCAGACAAACAATTACATTCAATCATTTGAAATCGGTCTCGATATATGGTTAAATTAAAATCAGTAGGCGAGGCTGTAATTTCTCCAGCTTAAAACAAATCCAGAGTTCAGTGTTTCTGGACTTCCTCTAAGAAGAAAGGACAGTAAAAGAAGAGCCCTGTGGCTTCAGGCTTGATCGCCTTTTAAAATAACAGCGTTGGTTTCTCCCAAAAGTGGGCGGGGCCGTAAAGTGAAGTAGATGTTACTCTCATCTATGAAAATCGATATTTAACCATATCCGATCGTCGATTTCCAATGATTTCATGTAATCGTTTGCCTGTCTGGCCATCGTAATCGGGCTCTCTGAAGATCCAAAAATTCACAGTTTTCTTACATTTCTGATCGGATTGGCAAAAACTTCAGAATTTGTATTGACCGCCATTCAAATGACAGCGTTGTTTTCCCCAAAAAGTGGGCGGAGCCGTACTTTTTGCCCGGAAGTGACGCATTTGTTACTCTCATGTATTCTGTATGTGTTGCACTGCTGGAGGAGCCTGTGACCTAACTTTTTCATTTCCATATCTACACTGTAGCTATGTACAAATGACAATAAAGCCTTGCACTTGAAACAGAGGACAAGGAAGTCTTGTACCTCAGGGAAGCTGCAGATGAGGACGTCCTCTCCAAAGGACTTGTGCTGGGCGTCCAGGCTGTAGTTGAGCAGGTGAGCGTGGCAGGCGTTCACCGCGGAGAGATGGATGTTCAGCTCATCCTGGATGTAGCTGCGCAGGTCCAGGCTGCTGCAGGTGAACTGAAGCAGGCACAAGAGGAGACATGTTCAGTTGTTTTTAGGCCCATGGTCCCCTATTATACTGTTTGTCATCAATATATTATAGGTCTCGGATATGTACAAAACATGTCTCTGAAGTGTTTGACTCCAAACACCAAACAGATCATTGCAGCATTACCCATAATCCCCTCTGTTTCAGCCCTGTTTCCAAAGTGCTGATTCTCTGTCTGTTACTTTAGATGAAAATAAGGAGCCCCTCCCCACGCCCCTCTGAGATAGATTTGGTTACAAAGAACTCAATGGTGCTCTAGGAGGAGATTCAGGTGATCAGGTGGGGGGGGGGGGGGGGTTACCTTGGTTGGTGATTGGCTAATGGTTACACAAGACAAAACATCATTATGACATCATAAAGTGGCCAAAATCTGATCGGCTCATTTTCAGACAGGTTTTTATAGAAATGGATCAGGACAAAAAGAGAGAGAATCTTTGTTCCTGAAACTTTCAGAGTCTCTTTCCACAGAGGGGACACATGTTGATGTAGAAGAGACAAGAAGAAGAGGGGACACATGTTGATGTAGAAGAGACATGAAGAAGAGGGGACACATGTTGATGTAGAAGAGACATGGAGAAGAGGGGACACATGTTGATGTAGAAGAGACATGGAGAAGAGGGGACACATGTTGATGTAGAAGAGACATGAAGAAGAGGGGACACATGTTTGATGTAGAAGAGACATGGAGAAGAGGGGACACATGTTGATGTAGAAGAGACATGAAGAAGAGGGGACACATGTTGATGTAGAAGAGACATGGAGAAGAGGGGACACATGTTGATGTAGAAGAGACATGAAGAAGAGGGGACACATGTTGATGTAGAAGAGACATGAAGAAGAGGGGACACATGTTGATGTAGAAGAGACATGAAGAAGAGGGGACACATGTTGATGTAGAAGAGACATGAAGAAGAGGGGACACATGTTGATGTAGAAGAGACATGGAGAAGAGGGGACACATGTTGATGTACAGTAGAAGAGACATGAAGAAGAGGGGACACATGTTGATGTAGAAGAGACATGAAGAAGAGGGGACACATGTTGATGTAGAAGAGACATGAAGAAGAGGGGACACATGTTGATGTAGAAGAGACATGGAGAAGAGGGGACACATGTTGATGTAGAAGAGACATGAAGAAGAGGGGACACATGTTGATGTAGAAGAGACATGAAGAAGAGGAGACACATGTTGATGTAGAAGAGACATGAAGAAGAGGGGACACATGTTGATGTAGAAGAGACATGAAGAAGAGGGGACACATGTTGATGTAGAAGAGACATGAAGAAGAGGGGACACATGTTGATGTAGAAGAGACATGAAGAAGAGGGGACACATGTTGATGTAGAAGAGACATGAAGAAGAGGGGACACATGTTGATGTAGAAGAGACATGAAGAAGTGGATTTTGCATCATAAGTGACCGTTAATGGTCTTAACTTACAATATTGATGAAGGCAGAAAGAAAGACGATGATGATGGTGAAGACGCCCACCAGGGTGCTGTTCAGTCTGGACTGCACAATCCTCTTAGAGAGCGTCTGCAGAGGGACGGGGAACAGCTGAGAGCAGGGGGGGGCGGGGGGGGGGACAGAGAAGGAAGGATAAAGGGTTGGATACAAATTAAAACATGTATTGCATTACGCTTCTCGATGTTACAAATTGTTTGCTAACAATGGCAGAAAGATCTTTGCACAATCTCACAGAAGACTGATCATATCCATGTCCACTGTACTGTAGAGACACAACACCTTCTCATTGAAGTCAAGTCAACTTTATTGTCAATCGTTCAGTTTGTGTGTACAGAGAGATCGAAATACCGTTTCCCAAATATGTATATTAAAGCTCTGCCCTTTAGTGAGAAGGGGTTATGAGATGTGTATTTCTGAATCGTGAGTGGTGCCATCTGCACTCAGCAATAAGGAACTTAGTTAGAAACTCTTATCTGAAAGAACTTGCTATGAGGTCAAGAGCCCGTTACGTTTAAATGTATACATGGCTGCCATTATCTAGAATGTACCAGAGGACACTCACCCCGAAGCAGCAGTACACGGTGGAGACGAACATGACGGCGGTGAGGATGACGAGGCCGGTGGTGAAGAAGCCGATCATCAGACTGGAGCTGCACACGGGGAGAATGTCCTTCTATACGTGTATTTATTATGCATTTTATGGTGTAGTATTTCAAAGAGATGACTCACGATGGCACGATGACGATCTGGATGAAGCAGATGAAGAGGAAGACGAGGGAGGCGCAGGCAACGTACGCCCCGAACCTGGAGTCCACCTGTTTGGAGTACTGAGGAGGGAACAAGAGGGGGGGGGGGGTTTAACATTTAAACATCTATGTATTTCAAACGTGTCCCACTGAAAGCAAAGCCCATTTGTCTCTTTGACAGCTCAGTCAAAAAAAGCCATGAAATGTGCAAATGTGTATGAAAAGGCTTTGGTAGGTCAGGGCAGGAACAGATGGTTATTTGATTTATTTATTTGACCATGCAAACAAATACATTCATCTCAGAAAAGAGAACAGATGCCAGAATTTAGCTAATAGCACATTTCCATCTGCACTCGGGAGGTACACAACAATTAACACACACTAATAACATTGCATACACTCTATCACACAAACCATTATAAAGCAGGTTAAAGTACAGGTCAATAAAATAGTATATAGTACAGTTAAAATATTATATTACAATACATTTCAATTGAAAAGCTGTGTAATTAATGTTGGCATGACTGGTTGCTTAATATCAATGTTTTTGCACCATGAGAGAAAGAGTGAGGTCAGGGCAGGTTTTAAGTATGTTGGAATACTTTAGGGCAGCGGTTCTCCACTGGTGGTACTGCAGGTGGTCCGTGGAAAAAAAGAAATCCACTTTTTTTTATCAAGGATTTTCGCGGACCACCTCATATGCAAACTGTAAAAATAAGTACATATATAAACGTAGTGTTAAAACGCAGATATTTGTTATTGTTAATTATGGACAACACTTCATTTCACCAATGGTTACCCATGGTTACGTGTGCGCGTGCAAAACCACAAACATGGATCGGTGGCTAGCATCAGGTTCTCTGAAGAGAAATTAGGTTACCGTTAATGAAGATAATGAGAGTGAGTCGGAGGCATCTATAAGCAGGGGTGCACATAATTGGTACGCAGGTACGCATGCGCGGCAACAATCTGAAATGCGTACCGTCACTTGTGTCACAAAGCGCATTTGCGTACCGACGTACTTGTGAAGCTTTTCCAGAAGGCGGTTAGATCACCGGACGACAGAGTCGGTCTCCGTGTGCACAGACAGGGCTGCTGTTAACGTCGGTCTGTACAACGGAACTGTGCCAAAACTACGCCAACCGGCTGCAGAGGGAGACTCCCCCCCGCCCCCTTCACTGGAGAACTTCGCTAAAACAGCTGATCACAACGTTCACACTCTGTGGTCAAGAAGTACTCCACTGGCCGCCCCCCCCTCCCGTCGACTTTCCTGAAGTACTCTACTAGCACCCCTCCCCCCCCCCCTCCCGTTGACGTTCGCGATACAGAGGGCTTCATCGAATAACTTTGAGTGGAGTCAGAAGTTGGAGTACCAGACACTGACTCCAGAGTACCTCACTGAGAAAGTTATGTGCACCCCTGTCTCTAAGCCAGATTCCGCAGAGAAAAACAAAGAAAGGGAAGATTAAGAGAAAATACAATGGGAACTACTTGGAAGTAGGATTTACCTACACAGGCACTGTAGATGAGCCTTTGCCAGTATGCGTTCTGTGCTACGAGACACTGGCTAACGAGAGCCTAAAACCAGCTAATCTTCGCCGTCCATCTTGGAATCTGGCACAACGTTTATATATGTACTTATTTGTACGGTTTGCATATGAGGTGGTACGCGAAAATCCTTCTTAATAAAAAGTGGTCCGCATAAATAAAAAGTTTGAGAACCCCTGCTTTAGGGGACGTCTTGATCATGTTCAGGTTCATATTAGTATTTAGTGTCTCTACTGGGACATGTCTTTAATGCTTTAATGTGGGAGACAAACTCCTTTTAGCCTTTGCAGACCATGTGCTTGTACACAATCCTAAATAACTGCTACAGGAAAGAGAAAACCCCCAAAAAGCAGAATAAGGCCTTTTTAACTTTCATATCCTCCTCTGTTTGAAATGTGAAAACACTTCTCCTCCTTCTCCTTCTCCCCAAAACTTGTTTGCAGCGAGCCGAGCTCTGACCTTTCATCTCAGCCTGTCCTTCACTGTCTGAAATATTTCACTTCCTTTTCCCTTTAGCAGCGTCTCTTCCCTCTTTAATCCCCCGTTCCTCTGTTACACTTTGACTGACTTCCTCGAGGGACAGAGAAAAGCGAGCGGCGGTGGAAGAGCTTTTTGCACGGGGAAGATTGCTTGTCACGGCCAATTATGTGCTCTCTTTTATTTGCAGTGTGTGTCACTGTGTGTGTGTGTGTGTGTGTGTGTGTGTGTGTCCTTACCTTCTTCTCCAGGTCGGGCTCTCTGAAGGTGAGCAGGAACTTCTTGACGTGTTCGGAGCGCAGGCGGTCGATGCTGCGGGCGTCGATGGCGCGGCCCAGGAACTCGTCCACCTCGTCCTCTGGGTTCAGGTTTTCTTGTGTGTTTCTGAAATTGAAATGCCTGAAGGACACAAGATGAGACCAGGTGACATTAAAGGTCCCCTATTATACTGTTTGTCATCAATGTATCACAGGTCTCAGATATATACAGAACCGGTCTCTGATTGGCTGAAACACCAAACAGATCATTGCAGCATTACCCATAATCCCCTCTGTTTCAGCCCTGTTTCAAAAGTGCTGATTCTCTGTCTGTTACTTTAGATGAAAATAAGGAGCCCCTCCCCACGCCCCTCTGAGAGACATTTGGTTACAAAGAACTCAATGGTGCTCTAGGAGGAGATTCAGGTGATAAGGGGGGGGGGGGGGGGTTACCTTGGTGGCTGATTGGCTAATGGTTACACAAGACAAAATATCGTTATGACATCATAAAGTGGCCAAAATCTGATCAGCTCATTTTCAGACAGGTTTTTATAGAAATGGATCAGGACAAAAAGAGAGAGAATCTTTGTTCCTGAAACTTTCAGAGTCTCTTTCCACAGAGGGGACACATGTTGATGTAGAAGAGACATGAAGAAGAGGGGACACATGTTGATGTAGAAGAGACATGAAGAAGAGGGGACACATGTTGATGTAGAAGAGATATGAAGAAGAGGGGACACATGTTGATGTAGAAGAGACATGAAGAAGAGGGGACACATGTTGATGTAGAAGAGACATGAAGAAGAGGGGACACATGTTGATGTAGAAGAGACATGAAGAAGAGGGGACACATGGTGATGTAGAAGAGACATGAAGAAGAGGGGACACATGTTGATGCAGAAGAGACATGAAGAAGAGGGGACACATGTTGATGTAGAAGAGACATGAAGAAGAGGGGACACATGTTGATGTAGAAGAGACATGAAGAAGAGGGGACACATGTTGATGCAGAAGAGACATGAAGAAGAGGGGACACATGTTGATGTAGAAGAGACATGAAGAAGAGGGGACACATGGTGATGTAGAAGAGACATGAAGAAGAGGGGACACATGTTGATGTAGAAGAGACATTGAGAAGAGGGGACACATGTTGATGTAGGAAAGACATGAAGAAGAGGGGACACATGTTGATGTAGAAGAGACATGAAGAAGAGGGGACACATGTTGATGTAGAAGAGACATGAAGAAGAGGGGACACATGTTGATGTAGAAGAGACATGAAGAAGAGGGGACACATGTTGATGTAGAAGAGACATGAAGAAGAGGGGACACATGTTGATGTAGAAGAGACATGAAGAAGAGGGGACACATGTTGATGTAGGAAAGACATGAAGAAGAGGGGACACATGTTGATGTAGAAGAGACATGAAGAAGAGGGGACCCATGTTGATGTAGAAGAGACATGGAAAAGAGGGGACACATGTTGATGTAGAAGAGACGTGAAGAAGAGGGGACACATGTTGATGTAGAAGAGACATGGAGAAGAGGGGACACATGTTGATGTAGAAGAGACGTGAAGAAGAGGGGACACATGTTGATGTAGAAGAGACATGAAGAAGAGGGGACACATGTTGATGTGAAAACACTCTTCAGATTGTCCTGGAACTTAACTTTTCTCCTCAAAAAGCTAATTCTCTTCTCACAAGGTAGGAACAACTTCAAACCATTTATCAGGCTAACGCTCCACCCTGAGGTGCATTATCATTTAGCTAATCATATGCTAAGTGAAAAGAGTCAATTGACCTGAAACATCATGACTCCCCTCCTTCTCAAAAGACTCCGCAGTTTCTTTTTGGATTAATAAGAGAATCAGCAAAGTGTCGTTTATATTGATTGAATTTCTCCTGCGCTGTTTTGAACGGCACTTATCAGCTAATGTCCTGCTAACAGTGATAATGGGAGTGGGAGTCTGTTCCCCTTCACTACTTCAAGGAGTTCTTCATTTGGCATACAACTAGACAAACCAACAACCTTTAGCTACCGATAAATAGTACATCTCGAGGGCAGTACTTTGTGAAATTAGGGAAAACCAACTGGTACTGAATAACTCAGTGTATTTGTCGATGTGCAAAATGAGATTTGAAAGTGCTCTGATGTCAAAATACGTTATATATATATTTCTTTTTTTCTCATTTACGATAAGCATAACGCCAGATTCACTCAGGCTGCATCTCACTTCGATTAAATGGAATCCTTGCATCCCTCACTTGCGTCGTTTCCCTGCGACTAATCCCTCCCACCAGGGAAGCATGGAGGGACACAAGGGCCCTGTCTCAGGTCGACTATTTTCATTTCCTCGCTCCTCGCTCCTCGGTCTCACCGGAAGTTGATTTGTCTGCGCCATCTTGAGTAGCGTCCCAGTGGCCTTATTTCTGCCGGAGGACCGAGGAGCGAGGAGCGATAATGGAGGAGCGATAACCGAGGAACCACCAGACCATCCTCCGATGAAATCCTCAGACACTCGCCCCGCCCCCTTACTGTGTATCGCTCACTGATTGGACGATGCAGTGCATGCACTGATCTCATGCTTCTTGACATAAGAGCAGTTTCCCAGCAGAGTGAAGAAAATAAATGAAACTCACGAGAGTCACTCCTCAGTTTATACTGTGTTTTGTTTCAATTCAAGTTTCATTTAGTTACAAATATGTGATATATCTAAACAAACAAAGTGGTCAAAAATCATTTTATTCATTTGTTGGAAACATTTTCATGATCGCTTTTTTCGTTTTACATTTTCATTTATTGTCATTTCCATTCAGTCAGTCATTAAGTGCTATTAAAATGTTAATGTGCTACATATCCACACAAACAAACAAAGTGTGCACTCCAATGAATGTTAATCTAACTGGGTTTTGATAGATAACATATCTCTTTTTCTTCTCTGAATTCTTTTATTTATATTGTGCACTCTAATCAATATTAATCAAACTATTGTTCGTTTATACATTTTAAGAATGGCGTTTATCTTTTTTGAGAATGAGTTCTTATTTGATTTTATTTATTGGGGTCTACAACAGATGATACAAATGTTTGTGTCAGTCAATGTGTGGCGGGGGTGTTTGTGAAAACAACGGGGACAGAGCTGCTGTCAGACGATCAGCTGTGCGGCGTCATCACAAACACACGTCGCTTCACGTGGTGCTCCGGAGGAAAGGACGTCCCATTGCTCTTAAAACTCATTTCCCTGCTTCTCATGGTTTCCTTGCGTCTCTCCATGCTTCCCTGGTGGGAGGGACTAGTCACAGGGAAACGACGCAAGTGAGGGACGCAAGGAATCCATTTAACCGAAGTGAGAAGGGCCCTTTGAGTTGCGTGCACTGCTAAAGAGACGCGCCACCATGGAAACCAAACAATGTTGTAGCTGTATTAAAGTCCGAGTGGAAACATTCGTGAGTAAATCTGATTTTGTCAGAAATCGGGAGAAATGCGGGAGAAATATGACCCGGGAGGAAACAGGGAGAGGGCAATGAAATCGGGAGTCTCCCGCGAAAATCGGGAGGGTTGGCAAGTATGTCCTCGATCCTACGGCACAAATAAGGCCACTGGGACGGTACTCAAGATGGCGCAGACAAATCAACTTCCGGTGATACCGAGCCCGAGGAGCGAGGAAATGGAAAATAACCGAAGTGAGACGCAGCCTCAGACAAAATCACAGAGCAGGATGAGACACTTTAAAGTTGAGAAACAGTTTTTACTCACTTGTCTTTAGGGTCTTCAAAGCCCTGCAGGGTAGAAAACAGAGAGGATTAGGTAAAAACGTAAACAGTCAAAACCTGAATCAATACCTTTATTAAACTAGACTGGACTCACTTCTAATAAAACCATTCAAAAAAGGAAATAGTAAAAGAAAATCTCTAGTAATTGATGAAATATATTCACAAACAGCAAATAATAAAGTAGAAATACATCAAAAGTCTAAAATATTAATTAATTTGTTGATTTTCTCTGGTTTATTTCTCACTGTAAATGTATTAGACTTTAGTACCAAGTTCCCTTTGGGCTCTGTAACTTGTGATGAGCATTTCAAATGTTATTTTAGACAAGATAATGAATAGAGAATAGCCAAGGCATGAAGAATAGACAGATGAATTAATATGACACATAATTGACAGCTGCGGCCCAGCGGGAGCTTCTACAGTGATGCTACAGTGAACATTCATATCATTTAATTTAATAACAAATAGATAAACAACAGCATTTAGCTTTCATGGTGATATAACCATTGCTATAAATCACTTGAATCTCTGAGATATTGTCTTTCTTGATTGAAAAAATAGCTCTTCTCAGGCCTCTGATTGGACAACCGTTCATTCTAATCAATAATAATTGGCACATTTTAATGCTGGCACTCTAATGTAGGAAATTGGATGTCTGACAACATAATAACTCTGAGAAATGTAAATTAATCAGAGAAAGGTTTCCTGTAGCTTGAAGCAAGTCAGCAGGAAAGAAATCCAGAAGGTGTGGGGCTAAAAAAAGATATTGGCGTCAAACTGGGCTGAACATTGTCGCCACTCTATTTCTATCTTTCCCACTCTCAGCTCAGCTCAGCAGGAACACAGACTGTGGCTAACAAGCAATTATATGAGAGGGACTGGAGGTTTCAGAACAGATTCAGACACAACAAGTGACATAAGAAAAAGATGAAACAATAGAGGTTACAGCGCTGAGCAGAGACAAAGAGGATGAGGTTTACTTTTTATTTCCCCAAAGGTTGATTCCAGGATAAACAAGGAGAAAGTAAGTTGCACACATAGTGATGAAGTCAATGTTAGCAACTTATGTCCTTAGTTTCAGAAAGGTGAGGTTATCATCATTGTTCACCAATAATTGCAATTCAATAATCCTACATTTTGATCAAGGATCTTCTGCTTTAATCACAAACTGGTATGCATTCCTTTAAAAGTATTATAACGGTTCCCTTTATTTGGATTATACTCATACATCCGGCACTGAATGAAATCCTTGTATTTCGGCCTGACTTTGAATCTAACGCTCTAGCTCCCTCTTCTGGACAAACACATGAACATCAGAGCTGAAGGAGAGCAGCTGGAGTCTGAGATATCCTAGTTTTTAAGTTCCTATTGAAATATTCTGTTGAAAACTACAAGGCCCACAATGCAATTCTCTGTCTGGTTGATGCTCCCTTCTTCTAAACTCCACGTTTCTAAGGTAAGGTAACGCAGGCTTTGAGTTGCACAAGCTGAGCGAACCACGAGCTTCTCCTACACTTTATATAAGATAAGATGTACTTTATTAATCCCAATTTGGGAACATTGTTTTTGTTGCAGCAGCATAAAACAAAACAAGGCAATGCAAATAACAACAAATTAAAAGAGTAGAAATAAACAATTCTAAAATAGAAACATCTCAAAATAGAAATAGAAATAAACCAGCACTAGAGAGTAAGACAAATATACAGATGACCGTGAAGTATTGTAAATAATGTAAATATGTGTGTGTGTGTGTGTGTGTGTGTGTGTGTGTGTGTGTGTGTGTGTGTGTGTGTGTGTGTGTGCGCGTCCATTCACTGAGTGAGTCAGAGAGCTACAGCACGTAAATGAAAATGAATCTGGTCACACCATTCTGCCAATATCAAGCTTTGGAGAAGGGGTGGGGGTCTTTTTTTATTCCATGCAGCAGCAGACCAACAAGGTGTTTTGTTCGTCGCCTACATGTTGTTTCGAGTGCCTCTGAGAGCCAGAGGTGGGAAGTAGTGGAGTACAAATACTTCGTTACTGTACTTCTGGTATCAGTACTTTACTCCACTACTTATTTTTCTGACAACTTTGTACTTATACTTCTTACATGTTGAACACAAATACCTGTACTTTCTACTTCTTACATGTTGAACCCAAATACCTGTACTTTCTACTTCTTACATGTTGAACACAAATACCTGTACTTTCTACTTCTTACATGTTGAACCCAAATACCTGTACTTTCTACTTCTTACATGTTGAACACAAATACCTGTACTTTCTACTTCTTACATGTTGAACCCAAATACCTGTACTTTCTACTTCTTACATGTTGAACACAAATACCTGTACTTTCTACTTCTTACATGTTGAACCCAAATACCTGTACTTTCTACTTCTCTCATTTCCCAAACAGCTGGTTCCTTTAGTCTGAATGTGTGTTTGGTGGCGTGATCATTATTCTTTAGAGTCATTGCGTGCCTATTGATTTGAACACGATCCGTGTATCCATCATTTCCTGGTCTTCTCTAAAGAAGAGGGACCAATGGAAACGTTGTCATGTTGCCGTTGTTCAGCATGGAAACATTCATTAGCTAACAATGACATTATTGTTCTATTAATATAAAGGGAGGTCAGGTACTCTTTAAAACAGCTGCTAGTTATGGGTACTTTTTACTGAAGTACATTTCAAAGCCCTCTTTACTTTTACTTGAGTAAAGAAGTTTAGTTAGTACTTCTACTTTCACCAGAGTATTTTTAAACATGAGTATCTGTACTTCTACTTGATTAAAGGATGTGTGTAGTTCTGTCATCTCTGCTGAGAGCTTCTCAAAGACCAGGGAGAGGTGAGAGGACCATCACTGCTGCTTATCATGACCGCAGATCAAAGGATTCTGGGTATTAACAATGTGTTGGCTTCATCCCCAAGTGAGTGCTGAGATAATATATTGGCATGGGGAGTCACCTGGCTGTGGCATTATGATAATACAGTTACTATATTAGCAGCCCCTCCAGAGCAGAAGGTCAGGACACTTTTTGAAATCCTTCCTCACCATCCTCTTCATCTCCTTGGACACCTGGTTCCCGCCCAGATGGTTGTAAAACGGTCTGTCGGTCCAATGGCCGCTGTTGTGCGTCACAGAGTTTGCTCTCTGTCGATTCATCTTGGCTATCATCGCCTTCTCATCTTTCTGTAGGGAATAAGGATATACATTCATTAAGGTTGGTTTATTTATTAAGCACATTTGATCCCAAAAGGCAATTCAAAGTGCTTTACACAAGCATTTAGACACAATAAAAGTAAATAAATGAAATGAAAAGAAGGCAATTCAAAAAGACATTGTAGACATGTTGTTTAATGCTCTCTGGAAAAGCAGCAGTATATTGGCTTTCATCGCCTTTTCCTCCTTCTGTAGGGAATAAAGATACAAGGGTATAGAAACACTTACAACATCTCAGTCAAAAGATACACTTTAATTACAGCCACAAATGTCTTCATAGTGAAATATGATGATTCATTATGATCTGTCTACATCCATTGGCCGATAGTCAACGAGTACAATTACTGTGCGTTTGTGCACTTTTGAACCACTTATATTTTGTAATTCTACGCATTTTTTGCTTTTTAAAGTGGATCAATTAGTTGGGACCTTCTTCAATAAATGATACAGTAAATGATGTTGTCAAATTAGTATTTTCTTTTAATTGGTCTGTACTTACAAGTGTAGTTGTAAGACCATGGAAGTCAATAGAGCCTCACTTGTAATTCTTAAAGCTCATGACAGTTTGTGTTCACCTCCAGTGTATTTGGGCAAATAAAGTGACACAACTAACATCGTGAAAGCTCAGAAGAAGGAAAAAACGTTTTGTTATTCATTATTACCTTACATTACATTGCAGGGGGGCGCTAGTGGATCGCCGGAGCTGTAGATTAACATTAACATGCTTATTGTAGCTGTAAGTGCACTGCCTCGCGGCCTGAAGCACCATCCTTGATGGAGCATGTGTGTGGGCTGGACCTGTATTTTACAGGAAAGGAGTGAGCAGAGGGTTGAGTTGTCGATTCTTGTTCTGTTTTCTCTGACTATCTTCTTCCTCACCCTCTCAGACTTTCAGTTGCGCGCGCTACTAAAGAGACGCGCTACCATGGAAACCAAACAATGGTGTAGCTGTATTAAAGTCAGAGTGGAAAAAGTTGTGAGTAAATCTGATTTTGTCAGAAATCGGGAGAAATGCGGGAGTAATATGACCCCGGGAGGAAACAGGGAGAGGGCAGTGAAATCGGGAGTCTCCCGCGAAAATCGGGAGGGTTGGCAAGTATGACTTGGGTCCCCCTCGCAGTGAGGGTGTAGCGAGCTGTTTGGCTGATGCAGAGCGGAGTGCACGTGCTGGGGTGTACAGTTTAACCATGTCCTGGATGTAGGAAGGGCCAGATCCATTCGCAGCATGGTACGCAAGTAACAGTGTCTTGAAGTGGATTCTAGCAGTTACTGGAAGCCAGTGGAGGGAGCGGAGGAGCGGCGTGGTGTGGGAACATTCTAGCAATATCACTGACATACATTAGAAAACTACACGATACAATACCATGCTGTTAATCAATGCTCCTGTTCACTGTTCTTGATGTAAAGCTCTTCTGTTTGCATGGAAACAGCTGATCCTTAAGACAAACTGTGGTGTTGAATCATGTGCAAATCATGATGCTAAGTTGCATATTAAACTAAATTATTTTTATTTGATTGGTTGATCGTTTGCTTCACTTTATTTAGCCAAATAATCAAATGTGTGCGAACAATCAGTCCCGATCATGTTCACACATTTTAAACTCAATCATGTTCTGCTTGTGATGCTGCCTATCATTAAAATCACACACTCGCTCTAGGATGTCCTACTTTTGCTACCAAAGAAAGAACTAAAACCAAATGGAAAGATCAGACTGTACAATCCCCCCCTCTGTCTCAGAGAAAGAGAGGAAGATTTCACATGATTTCACATGACTTCACATGACGCGCTATCTATAGTCCCAGCTTGTGATACTGCTGCAGGACAGACAGCTGATCAGAGTCATAAACAAGAGAGAGGGACTAACTCTGGTCACATGGACAGAAGCGCAGGGTATAAACAATTATATGAGCAACATGGACTGGCGGTGTGTAGATAGAGTCTTAGTGTTACCTGTGATGATGTTTAAGAAAGGGATAACGTAACTTAAAATTAAGGCAGAACTGATCAAGGTTTTTCTGTCGATTTTGACGTTCCTGACAAGCGGCAAACTCTGGGGCAGAGCCGGGACGCCCAGAAGGAAGTGCCACAAACTGCAGTTCCTCTAGTGGCCGACAGGGGATGGATGCAGAAAGGAGCCATTTCCATAGACCCCCATGTTAAAATGCCCAACTTGACAGCAGAAATAAACATGTTTCTAGCCCTGGATGCAATCAAACTTATTCTGGATATAGTTACATTCGACCTTCATGACAATGGAATAAGGAGTGCATTTTTTTACCGTGAGTAAATTAGTAAGTAAAGTAAGTTTTACCGTGAGTGAATGAAAGTCTTATCTCTTCTTGAGGTCTGCAGTGAAGCGTGTACACATGTGCTGAACATGAAAACACTCTCAGTGTGTGCCCACTGTGCGACTGTCAAGGATAAACAACCTGTGGCCGCCGAGCCAGCCATGTGGAAGTCAGTTTTACACATTCTGAGGCCGCCGTGCCTACAGTATGTTTTTGTTTTCACTGCTAGTTTATGCTTATGTTTAATTAGTGCATTAAAAAATAAATAAAATCATTAATGAAGTTTCAGCTCAGACCCCACGCTTAATAGAGAGGCGAAGTCCCTCCCTTTCCGGGGAGCTCCATGGGACCTTATTTCTGAAAAAGTATGTATTGAAGTCAATGGAGAGAGAAAGATTATCTTTCGATCCCGTTTGAATTGTGCCACGAATTACACAGATGATGTTTGTCAATCTAAAAGATAATTTTGCAAGTCAAACAAATTAAAATGTGTGGTAAAACTGTGAAGTAACACTTTGTTTGTGTGAAACAGCTCAATGAACTACATCTCCCGTCTCGCACCACACACCAAGACGGCCGTCACGTTGGAACATTTCACTTCTTTCTTTCAGAATGAGGCGGAAAGTATTAAAAGAGGTGAAAATCACTCCAAGTCTGGGCACGTTGAGAGCTGTGCATACACACAAGGGGAGTTAGTCGGTTCCTAAGAGCCAGCATGCGGGACCGGGACTCTGGGATTTGTAGTCTTTCTAGTTGAGTATTTTTCATCGTCTTATATTTCAACAGTTTTACGACAAACTGACCTTTTTTTGACATGGAAATGATTTTTTAAGATTGACAAACATCATATGTGTAATTCGTGGCACAATTCAAACGGGATCGAAAGATAATCTTTCTCTCTCCATTGACTTCAATACATACTTTTTCCGAAATAAGGTCCCATGGGTCGGAAGTAGTTCTATAGGTCTCCCCCTGGCACACCAACATTTCTCCAGGCCCACCCACACAATCATTCCTGGCTACGCCACTGGTCTGTTCACAATTTATTTTCCATTAATCAATCTTCAAACACTAAAGAGCCCATGATGTGTTCACGTTAGTTTGTACTTAGTGTTTAATTCCTGTCTGTCTTCTTCTGCTGTTCCCGTTAGTGTTTACTTCCTGTTTCTCTTCTTCTACTGTTCCTTTTAGTTTTTACTTCCTGTTTGTCTTCTTCTGTGGATTTTGAAGTTTAATGCTCTGTCTATTAACCTTTTTCCTCTCTTCTCTTGCTGTTTTTAAGTTTCGTGCTCCCCACAAATAAAAAAGTGAATTTTTTGTTTGTTGTCCACAGCTGACGTTAAATCGACCGGACTTTCTGCAGATTGATATGACTGCAAATAGTCCCTTGATCCTCCTTAGCAGCGGTCTGTTAGCGAGAATTAACAACCTGACGGAATGTCCAAATTGACCAATCAGAATGGAGTAATTTTGCTGAGTAGACTAATTCAACCCCTATAGAGAGGGTCATGTACCGTCAGCCCTCAGTTTCAGATTAAAGTACAGCTTAATTAGAGATGGCGTACAGTACACATGTTTTGAAGTTTCTATCTTGTTTTAATCATCCAATGATTGTAATGGTTAAAAATGACTCTATAGCCGCTTTCACACCAAGTACTTTGCCATATTTAGTTCCCAGCACTTAGTTCCCCCATGGAACTAAAGAGCAGATCGCGTTCACACCGGAATAATTCCCTGAGGGAAGGTTACGCAAATGAAGCCGCTGACGTCACTTCTTCTTCTTCTGCTTTGGGTTTACTGGCAGGCCGCAAACCACTTCACGGCGTATACTGCCACCGGAGTCCCCGGCCGGAAGTCCCCGGAGTTGGGGACTGGCTTCAGTAGAAGCTGCTGGGACTCCCAGCAGCTTCTACTGAAGCCTTCCGAGTAAATCGCCAGAACGCCGACACCTCCTCATCTCCACCGCTCCCATGTTTTCTTTTGTGTTGCCATAAGTTATTCTCTCAGCAAATACAATGGCGGCTTCACAAAACTTTTCAGAGTTTTACGGGGCGTGGTTTGCAATTCGCCCAGCCAATCAGGAACTTTTCTCCCCAGGATTGTTCCACCTCTCTAGCAGGGACTGAAAAGGGGGGGGAAAAATCTCATGAACTAAGTTTTCTTTTTGGTGTGAACGCAAAATCCCAGGAACTATCGGAACTAAAAGGGAAAAGTATGGGGAAAGTACTCCGGTGTGAAAGCGCCTTTTGACTCAAATGACAAACCAAGTTATTACAAATCATTGAATGGTTTGTATAAAAAGAACACAAATTAATCAAAATGTTAAATTTCAGACAATATTGAGTGACGTACCCTTTTCTGACTGCATCCCACAATGAGGAAGGTTTCTATGTTGTTCTTCTTCAGATAGGCGTTCCTGTCTCCCCCTGATCCTTCCTCCACATCGTAGTCTCCATTCAGATAATTCAAAGTGGACTTGGTGATATGGATTCGTCTGAAATAAAGACACATAAACACCTCTGTAAATGTACAGGTTTCCACAGCTTTGTAGTCATTTTAAAGTTGCACACTCATACCCAGCTTGGCCCCCGGCCTCCATGTGATTGGCTAACGTGACGTCATTGGACCAGACGTCAAACTGCCACTTCCTGAGTCCCAGCACCCCACAATGCACTCTGCCGCTGTGGATGCCCACTCGCATGTTCACGTTCACCCCGGTGACCTCACGTACCAGCCTGAGGAAACACATCAGAGACAATGGATGAATGAATAACGTCAGCAGTAGCGGGTAGTGGAGCTCCTCCAACAATGCAACATATCGAATCAAATACAAAAATACTAAATAGTGCAAAACCTGCAGGTCCGCTGAAACTCTGACTACTTTTGAATCCAGCAAGAAGACTTTTCTTTTTTCCGCTGCTTTTAATTGAATTATTCACATCTCACGCTGCACTGTAACTTTTATTCATGTACCTTTTGTTATTCATGTTTTATTATCTTTGCTTTTAAATGAGTGTTTTTAAATGCCATTTAATGCCATGTTTCTTAATGCTCGTAATGTCTTTCATTTTTGTCAAGCACTTTGAATTGCCTTGTGTTGAAAGGTGCTGTATAAATAAACTTGCCCACCATTTGACCTAATTAGGCGTTTTAATTGCAGTGCCCCTTTAACCCCGGGTAACTTACGAGATGGCCTCGATCATGTCCATCCCCATCTCCACGCAGCAGCTGGCGTGGTCGGCTCGCGCCTCTGGGAGCCCGGAGACGCAGTAATAACAATCGCCCAGGATCTTTATCCGCAGACAGTGGTTCTCCTGAGGGGAGAGAGAGGACCACAGGTGATAAGAACAACCACTAATGCACTAATGTTCATTTCCCAAAGATATTGAAGTGACTGTTATTTTGTATATATTGATTGTTGTGCTTTTATTTATGTCTTAATGTGTGTATATGTACAAATGTGTCTGTTTAGGGATGGGAATTTGAAAGCAAATGTATATTCGAATATTCGACCCCCCAAAAAACGGTTAGCCGGTTAACCGAAATGTACATATCCTATAAAAAAAAAAAAAAAAAAAAAAAAACTTTTGGAAAAAAATAAATGCATGTTCAAATAAGTGTAGAAACCAAGTCAAATTAGTCAAATGTATTGAACTGGTGATCACAGTTTGACAGCTATAGGCCTACAGCTTTCATGTGTGGAGGCGATTCACAATCAGGCCAGCTGTAGAGAAGACCCTCTCAGCTGGAACGGAGGTTGCGGGTATAGCAAGGTATAGAATCGTCACCTTCTTAAACTAATGGCCGAAGTCATATTTTGGAGAAAATGTTTTTTTTGCCTAAATCATCTCTTCTTGATGCTGGCCACCTCTGGTCAAATTGCCTACATCCTTATTGAAAGGATAGTGCTGTTCCTACCTTGATAGTATAATGGCCTATGTCAAGAGTGTGACTTAGGCAATATATTTTTAAAAGATAATTGCCAAAGTCACATTGTCTTGTGACTTAGGCAATTTGACAAGCTTTACAAAATGGCTGCTTCAAGAAGAAAGAAAAACGAACAGATAAATTAAGTTATTTTCATGGTTCAGGGCTTGTCCCCTGTTGGTAAGTGATGTTTACTATACTATAGGCTAGGCTATAAATGTTGTGTAGTTATTTAGTCTTTTAATTTCACAATTTATAGTTACTGTAGCTAATGTAGCTACTGTAGGTACTATAGTTACTGTAGCTAATGTAGCTACTGTAGGTACTATAGTTACTGTAGCTAATGTAGCTACTGTAGGTACTATAGTTACTGTAGCTAATGTAGCTACTGTAGGTACTATAGTTACTGTAGCTAATGTAGCTACTGTAGGTACTATAGTTACTGTAGCTAATGTAGCTACTGTAGCTCCATGAAGCTTGCACACATTTCCCTCTGGGACAATAAAGACTCATCTAAAAACTAATCTAACCTTTCAAAACTAACGGTTACAATTACAGCATAATTATAAATAAGGAAAAGTACACTTTGCGTTTGTCTGTTTTAATTCTTAATATTGTCCTTTTTCCACATTACATTTCCATCTTATTAGGAAAGATTAAATGTTTTTTTTAACTGAATTTGGCCAAATAATAATAGCTTTAATGTATTAATGCATAGGACCACAGTGCAATTACAAAAATGTTTTTCACAATGATCACACAGTTGTGACCGTACGCCTACTCCTTTTTGGTAGGAGATGCACTTGACTTTTCAGACACCGATCAGGAATCATCCAATGAAAATGAGACTGTCGTTAAAGAGGTGGAGCAGCATGTACCAGGCCAAGACACTGTGTCTCAATGTCGAGGCTGTTTCCTTGTCCTCCGAGTCAGGTCCATCAGAGGCTAGGCAATAATCATTCCTGGCTTTCGGAGAACGAAGAATGGAACAGGCTAGCACGTGTAGCAGGTGTGCGTCATATGAGAGGCCCCGCCTTAAATTTTCTGCCAAAGATTTTGGGAATTGGTCCGTGCGCAAAGCATTGTGGGGATTTTAAGACCGGAGTCTACACATGTGCAGCCTCGAAATTTCCAGCAACGAATTACGCCGGCCTCGGTAGAATTCCAAGGATCCTGGACATTGGAACAGTCCTTCGGTGGCACTCGATGACGTAGTATCCTTGAAATAGTGGCTCTGGAGCATCCTTAATCGACATTGAGAAACACCCTGAATCAGATGGAGCAGACAATAACCTAAACACTTTCATTGAAGAAGAGAGTGTTGCTGAAGATGCCTTAGCAGACCCGTCCACACCATGAAGAAGACAGTTGCAAGAAAAAGTATGTGAACCCTTTGGAATGACCTGGATTTCTGCATAAGTTGGTCATAAAATGTGTTCTGATCTTCATCTAAGTCACAACAATAGACAAACACAGTCTGCTTAAACTAATACCACACAAACAATTATATGTTTTCATGTTTTTATTGAACACACCATGTAAACATTCACAGTGCAGGGTGGAAAAAGTGAACCCCTAGGCTAAAGACTTCTTCAAGAGCTAATTGGAGTCAGGAGTCAGCCAACCTGGAGTCCAATCAATGAGACGAGATTGGAGGTGTTGGTTAAAGCTGCCCTGCCCTATAAAAATACACACCAGTTTTGAATTTGCTATTCTTAAGAAGCATTGCCAGATGTGAACCATGCCTCGCACAAAAGAGCTCTCAGAAGACCTACGATTAAGAATAGTTGACTTGCATAAAGCTGGAAAGGGTTACAAAAGTATCTCTGAAAGCCTTGATGTTCATCAGTCCACGGTAAGACAAGTTGTCTATAAATGGAGAAAGTTCAGCACTGGTGCTACTCTCCCTAGGAGTGGCCGTCCTGTAAAGATGACTGCAAGAGCACAGCGCAGAATGCTCAATGAGGTGAAGAAGAATCCCAGAGTGTCAGCTAGAGACTTAAAGAAATCTCTGGCACATGCTAACATCTCTGTTGACGAATCTACGATACGTAAAACACTGAACAAGAATGGAGTTCATGGGAGGACACCACGGAGGAAGCCACTGCTGTCCAGAAAAAACATTGCTGCACGTTTGAAGTTTGCAAAAGAGCACCTGGATGTTCCAGTAGTGGACAGATGAAACCAAAGTTGAGTTGTTTGGAAGGAACACACAACGCTATGTGTGGAGAATCCAAAGGGTTCACATACTTTTTCTTGCAACTGTATGTTCCCTTTAACAAAAGTGAAAATTCATTTGTCCGCTCAATGATACTGATCTGCTAAAAAATGTCTAGTTTTCCACTGGCTAACACGACACCCATGTTTTATGAAAATTGAACTAGTTGTTTTTCTTTACACTTGTTGAAAGACTAACTCAAAGACAAACAGATGGAGAAATTAAGTTGAATAACTTTCTAGGCTGAGATAATAAACACAAGTGATAAGACATTTATGGACATTTCACTTTCTTGAAAATGAACATTTGAATGAAGACACTGACCACTATTAGTAATGCTAAAAGAAAATATCTATGAATGATTACACCAGATAGTACATGTGTTCGTCATGTTGTGTCCACCCCGTAACATTGATTTCACAAATTAGCCTTAGAGCTTAAAGACCTCACAGCGGCGTGTGTGTGTGTGTGTGCATGTGTGTGTGTGTGTGTGGGGGGGGGGGGTTTATTGGAACACTGTCTCATGATAACCACCTGAGTATCTCTCTAGCACATTGCTCTGGGAAAACACAAAAAGACCCACTGTGTAAAGAGCACTGTGTGTGTGTGTGTGTGTGTGTGTGTGCGTGTGCGTGTGCGTGTGTGTGTGTGCGTGTGTGTGTGTGTGTTACATCTGGCATGACATTGGCCCCGTTTCACTCATGAATATTGATTAGCACATTAATTCACCTTTCAAAAACAAATGACAGACATTGAATACTAGCTGGAAAAATAATGACGCTTCTACATGAAGTAAAATAAAATCAATATTCATGAACGCAGCATCTATGAAGCTGTGGTTCACATTTCTGTGCCAGCTTTGAGATGCAGCTCCTCTCCTTAAAAGCTCTGTTAAAAGTTCTGTTACTTTTGGATTACCTCAATATGAATACAAGAGAAAAGGAATCGGCTGCGATGTGGTCAATTATATTTCTATATTTTCTGTTCCATCAATCTGGAAATTAATTCTGCTTTTCTTCATAAGTATCTTTGATATTTGCATAGGAGTAATTATCGAATACTCTCAAAGACGAACCATTATTGTCTATGAAATAAGGTTCAATGTATATTCTTACCGCTGCCAGTTTGTCAAATCGGGCAAACAGTTCGTTGAGCGTCATCACGAGCTCCTGCGCCGTGCACTGCGACGCCAGGCTGGTGAAACCCTCGATGTCTGCGAACAGGATGCTGCGGAAACACAAAGAAACGGAAATCAATATTCTTCGTTCTCCTAGTGAATAGGAAAGTTGATTGGTGAAGCTACAGAGAGACATGTGATTCCTTAGTTCCTTAGTTCTTAGCCTTAGTTTGGCTTTCCTTCCCCAGTTCAATGACGTATATGGTTACATGGCGACTGTCTTTTTCTATGTGACAAAGACTTGCAATATTTTCAGGGTCTACCTCCAACAAACCCTGAAAAAGATAAGCAAATGAAGAAGAAGTAGAGCAGCTGGAGAAGTTTTACTGTAATACTACTTTGGTCGATATCTTACCAAGTACCAGGATGTACCACTGAAGCCCCTGAAGGAGGTGATAGGTGTGAGACTGTGGTTGAAGCAGCCTTTTACAGTCATGTCGAAATGTAATACAATGCCTGTAATCTGGATAGCACTTGTTTTAGCATTTGTGCTAATGAGGTCTTGTCCTGGCAAAATGTCACGAAGAGTGTGAGTGCGTGTGTGCGCGTGTGTGTGTGTGTGTGACGGTGAGAGAGAGAACTAATTCATTTGCAAGTAGCTTTGCACAAAAAACGAAATTAGCCTCCCTTTCCCTGAGAACAGGGTAAACCGATACAGCAAAGGATCTTTTTTGAGATTGTGAATTTTTCATTACTCTCCCAACACTGGCTCGGCAGCGGGACAGATGATCTCTCCGGGTCTGAATCGCTCGTCTCACAAAGGAAAGGCCGGACAAAGAGAGCAGGCTGACAGGTGGAGAAAGAAAACGCTCAGCTGTGGGAGAGCTCCAGAGAAACCCTGCAGCTCGTCCTGAATGGATCGAGTTGTTCTCTGAGCATCATAACCTCCACCACACAGTCATATCTCGCGCTTGACATTTCTTTCTTCAATAAGCATATTTATTCTCTGATCGCTCATTTCCTCCCGGGGTGAAACATGTGATAAAACATGACTTGTGTGTATTTTTAATACTGCTGAACACTGGTTTTCTTCCAGCAACTCTGACAGAAACTCACCGGAGCTTGACTCAGCTCCCTGAGGGACCCTGTCTTTATTCAGTCCTGTGTTAATTTATTTTATTTGTATTTCTTTTTTATTTAATATCATTTTCTTTTTTGTTCTTTTTGGTTTGTTTTTTGTATTTTATTATTTTTTTGTTGTATTTTGAAATACTTAAATATTCTTATCGTGTTAATTCAAACCTTTATTTATACAGATAAATCCCATTGAGATCATTGATCTCTTTTTCAAGGGAGACCTGCTCAAGTAGTTCCACATGAAACATAAACACATAAATAGAACAACAAAAGGACCTCATACAGCATCATTTACATAATTATCCACATAAACAGGTACCAATAGCTTCCGATTGAGTAGCATCCAACCGAGCTTTAAAAACATTTAGTGGCACCAGATTGTTCAGTTTCCATTTAATTTGCAGACTACTCCAAGACAGAGGAGCTGCGCATCTAAAAGCTGTCTTCCCTAAGACAGTCCTAGCAGTTGGCACATTTAATAAAACCACAGCATGCGATCTCAGGCAGTAGCCACTTACAATTCGCCGTGAGATCAGGGAGCAGATATAAGATGGAAGTTTCCCTAACATGGCTTTGTATATAAAAATGTACCAGTGACTGAGCCTCCGTACAGTTAGTGAAAGCAAACCAGCCCTTGCATACAGGGTACAGTGATGGGTTAATGCTTAACAGTTTGTCACAAATCTTAGTGCGCTGTGATACGCAGCATCTAACTTGACCAGGCAATTGGCAGGTGCATTCATATACATCAGATCACCATAGTCCAGCCCAGGTAAAAAGGTCACAGAGCCTTTTCCTGGCCTCAAGCGAGAAACAGGACTTGTTCCTGTAGAAGAAACCTAGCCTAACCCTCAGCTTTTTAAGCAGGTTATTGACATGAGGTTTAAAAGTGAGACAATCATCAAGCCAGATACCAAGGTATTTGTAACAGGTAACCACTTCAAGTTTTATTCCTTGCGTAGTTACGATATCTAAAACAGACTCGGATGTCTTTTTAGCTTTACTAAATGATACGCCTCTTAAATCCTGCTCTTGTTAAGTTTTGGTTACAGACTGCCTCTCCAACTTCTTACACACATAACTTGAGTGTAAAAATGTGCAGAGAAGAGACACAAATTAAAGATTCATTCTACAGATATCACCGTGATGTTGTTATTTGAACATTATTCCGACTATGATGGTCGTGTAGTTAACATCTGATACCACTTATTTAATCTGGTGAATCACTTAATACAAACGGATGATTCTATAAGATGTGACGACCGACATCTGAAGCTTAATTCAAAACAATAATATCTTAAAAAATGACATTAGGTACATCCTTAAACTTGCTATAAACATGAGCACATCGATTGTAGTCATCCAGTACGCTGACTTCGTATTGTATGATAAAGTGTACAGTCTATGGGGGTTGTAGTCAATATATTGTGTTTTCCTTTGTGTGTGCTCTATTTGTAAAGCAGCTAGCCGTACTGCTGTTTCTTAATGTATACATATTGTATTCTATTCATGAGTTTTTCTCCTGCAAAAACCTTATTTTCTTGTGGTTACTGGTAAAGTGATCTGTTCATGTTGCAGAGGATCATCCTTTATTACATTACATGTCACTTGTTAGACGCTTTTATCCAAAGTGACTTGCATACTCAATACTGTGGGCAATCCCCACAGGAGCACTTTGGGGTCTCAGGGACAAAACAACATGCTGACTGCAGTGGGGTTTGAACCTGTGACCCCCTGATCCCAACACCAACGCACTAGTCCACTGCGCCACACGTTTCCCGTCTTTATATTACAAACCTCAATTTAATTCGAACTCATAGACAGGTTTGGGGAGTAACTGTTTACATGTAAAGGGGACAGTATTTCCTACAGTTACATAAAGAAAGATGTAATCAGATTACTGTTGGATTTCTAGCAGGGTAATAACCTTACGGCCCGTCCACACTACAGCTTCAAAAAAAGCTTGGAGCTGGGCGTGTCTGAAGCTCGACCAACAACCAATCACATGAATCTCCCGCCCCTGACACACAAGCAGCGGTTTGATTGGCTAGAGCTTGGACTGGCATATGATTTGATTGGCTGACGCTTCCACCGAAAGCTTCAGAAGCTTCAAAAGTTGAACATTGCTCAACTTTTGCAGCCTGAAACGCCAGGAAAGCTCCGCTCTGCTTCCCACAATGCAGTTCGGCGAAAAGTGACGTCACCCCATTCAAAGTGAATGGGCAGACGCGTTGGAAACCGTTTTTGAAGCTGTCGAAGCTGTCGTGTGGACGGGCCGTTAGAGTACGTTTTAAAATAAAGATCGACCTCTATTATAGGTAGACATACTGCCTGAATGATCTGTTTGGCAGTAGGTGGACACCTGATTTAGTCAACAAACATGCTGTGTTTGCTTTGAATTCACGTGTTGAACGACAACAGCATTTAAGATGCCAAGCTTATCATTTAATATACCACATTTCTTATCCTAAATATCTTAGTTTCTAAGGTCACATTGTCCTGTTGTCTTACAGAAATACACACAGGGGCGGACTGGGACAGAAAATCAGCCCGGGACTCTCGACCGGTCCACTTCGGTACCGCCGGCCCACCTCGGTACCGCAAGTAAATACCGCTAGTAAATTGTCGACGGGGGACGGGGGGGTGCTACTGCTAGTGACTTATCCGACCGGCCCACTTCAGTACCGGCCCATCGAGATTTGTCCCGAACGTCCCGATGGCCAGTCCGCCACTGAATACACATAAGTGAAAAAAATCGTATTGATTTGCACAACATACATTGCATTTGATTTAAAGGGAATCCTAAAGTAACAGAAAGTAATCAGGTTACATTACTTTTATATTGTGATACTCAGATCAAGTTACTGGTTACATCTTTGTAACTAATCATTGTAAAGAATCACATTTTGAAAGTAACCCTCTCCTGCCTGCTCATTCTCCAGCTGTGTCAAACCCTGTTGTTGTTTGATCTTGAGATATTGAAACAGATTCAATGTAAAAGCGTCTTTCTGAGTCAGACCTCCAGGAAGGACAAAAGAGAGAGCTATAAATAAACAAAGGTTTCAGACGAAACAGACATGAAGCTCACACGGTGCCAAGAACATGGTGTGTTTGTAAAGTATGTGTGGGCAGGAGCAGCAGGTGTTCATGTGCATGTAGACAGGCTTAGGGAGTCATGGATTACATGTAAGAGGATACAGAAAAAAGGAAACTCTATTCTCTTACAGTTACATTAAACAAAGACGGAATCAAACCCTATTACATTTCTAATAATCCTAGCAGGATTACAGTGTTAGTATCATATAGTGTTTGTTGTAAAGGATCAGATGTTATCTCTTCTCTGTCAGCTGTTCTGTTCTGTAGGATAATACTTTACGTGTGAATCTATACTTCTACTGCCTGGATCTGCTTTATGGTTTTCACTTTCTTTGCTTCATTTGTTCTGTTTTTAATTCAGCAGGTGAACCTATACGTTCATAACATAGTGTGTGTGAGTTCAACTGTGTGTGTTCAACTAAAACGGAGCTTTTTCTCAGCTCAGATGTTATTTCTGCTTGTTTAAACTGTAGTATGTGCTCATGTGTTTCAGTGTTGGTGTATCGGCTGAATATGCTTCATGAAAGGCAGGTTTTCCTATCATTTTTGATACTAAATATCTTGGTTTCTTCTTTTCGAACGTCACATTGTCCTGTTGTCGAACATACAATTAGCATAACTTGTTAAACAACACTTAGTTTCTTGACTGAATCTTGCATGGTTGCATAGTTATAAAATCTGTCCAAAGACATACATGCACTCAGGTGCGCCTTCGTACTTAACCTTTGTTTTTTGATCCTAACTACAACTGCACAGTATCGTTCCTGTATCTTGTAAAGTTGTGACACTATCATGTGTTTCAGTGTTGGTGTATCGTCTGAATATGCTTCATGAAAGGCAGGTTTTCCTATAAATACAATCTGTTCTGATCCTAAATATGTTGGTTTCTTCTTTTATAAGGTTGCATGGTTCTGTTGTCTTACATAATACGCTTAAGTAAAAAACATCTTATTGATATTTAAGTTCTCCTGTATTGCATTTGATGTTGACTTAATGCAGAAGTAACGTAAAGTAATCAGGTTACTTTACTTGTATACATGATTAAGTCACTGATTACATTTGTTTAATTGTAACACAGTACATATTTAGAGTAACCCTCCCAACCCTGCATGTAGTCTGGGTTTGTGAATTCATTTTGTTTGAGTGTTAGGTACGTTTTTGTTCTACTCTTGTCTTGTCAGGAGCACTAATATGTCCTAATGAACCTGACATGTCCTAATGAACCTGACATGTCCGAATGAACCTGACATGTCCTAATGAACCTGACATGTCCGAATGAACCTGACATGTCCTAATGAACCTGAGGTTTCAAGATGTCTAAATGTCCTCAATTTGGGTCTCAGGCTGAGAGGATTAAGAGTCCCCGCTCTGGGGTCCACATTTCTGAGAATAATTGATTGGTTTCTGTGAACTGTTGCATGGGAGCTCGAGTGAAAGCAGACACTTGAACAGTGTGTGAGAGAGGCAGTGGCGGCGCCAGGGTATGGCTGGGGTAGGCTACAGCCATACCAAGAAATGGCTTAGCCCCACCATGAAAAGTGATCTTGAAGTAAGCAAATTCAATTAAATAATAAGTAAAATGCTAAATGTGGAGAACACGGATTGCGAAAATATACGGGTCGTGTCCACAACACACAAACTGATCCTGCTGTAACAACAAGTGCACGTTACTGATGCAATATGGATTAGACCATTCGGAGTTATGCTAGAAGAGGGGTGCAAGGAATAGTCTAAGTAGTGGGGGAGTTTTATTCACTAAAGGTGTGAAAATTCTCTGGTGTTATAATATCAGCGAGGCCGCGGTTAGATCAAAATGCCTCCGAATGCAATTTGAATAGACCTACAGCCAATCAGAGCTACGAAACGTTGGGTCGTTCATGAAAGGCAGGTTTTCCTATAAATACAATCTGTTCTGATCCTAAATATGTTGGTTTCTTCTTTTCTAAGGTAGCATGGTTCTGTTGTCTTACATAATACACTTAAAGGTGGGGTAGGTAAGTTTGAGAAACCGGCTCGAGATACACTTTTTGTTATATTCCATGGAATGCTCTTAACGTCCCGATAGCAATGAATATCTGAAGTGCTTTGACAAAAAATCCATAAAAAAATATCATCTGTGGAAGCTGTGGCGCTGTAAAAAGCACGACCAATCATCTGAGCCGGCCCGGCTAAAGTAACTGGATGGTCTACCTGCCCGTCAGCCTTCCATCTGTGCATAAACTTACCTCGTGCCCTCATTGGTCATGTGCGCGTTTGTGTGTGTTGGAGGAGGGGCTCTGAAGGAAGTGGCAGATTTTTTCCGGCTGTGTATTTTAAAATTCTAGCGCACTCGAGCTGGTTTCTCCAAAATTACCTACCCTACCTTTAAGTAAAAAACATCTTATTGATATTTATGTTCTCCTGTATTGCATTTGATGTTGACTTAATGCAGAAGTAAAGTAATCAGGTTACATTACTTGTATACATGATAAGTCATGCCTTACTGAATGAGATCAATCGGAACCGCCATTCAGTGTCCCCATTGGATCTTCAACATGTACTATCATACGTCACGTTCACAGGGATCCCTTTTCATTTACTACAAGACAAATGTGCCGTTTCATACAGTTCCATTTTGATTGAAATAATCTAAACCTCACGCGTGGCGTTTCACTGTCAAGGGGGGCGATATAGCGTGTATGTAATTACATTGCAAATACTGACTTGAGCCCCACCACGGTATGGGTTAGACCTACCATAGACTACCCAACACAAATACTGACTTGAGCCCCACCACGGTATGGGTTAGACCTACCATAGACTACCCAACACAAATACTGACTTGAGCCCCACCACGGTATGGGTTAGCCCTACCATAGACTACCCAACACAAATACTGACTTGAGCCCCACCACAGTATGGGTTAGCCCTACCATAGACTACCCAACACAAATACTGACTTGAGCCCCACCACGGTATGGGTTAGACCTACCATAGACTACCCAACACAAATACTGACTTGAGCCCCACCACAGTATGGGTTAGCCCTACCATAGACTACCCAACACAAATACTGACTTGAGCCCCACCATGGTATGGGTTAGACCTACCATAGACTACCCAACACAAATACTCTGGCGCCGCCACTGGAGAGAGGAGACAGGTCGGTTCCCTTCTAACAGAAGTCGCTGTGTGGTTCTCATTCTAAGGCCTCTCATGTCTGTGTTGCTCTCTGTCGGTGAAATGATTCCCTTCGATCACTGCGGGTTCAAAGAAACACACGAACATCAAATAACTTGAAAGCCTGTTAACCCTTTACATCGCAGCTTTGTTTATTTAATGGCAATGTGAGACTCTCCTCTGCAGTCACTGTGTCCTACAAAAGCTACATGTAGTGTTAAATACTAACGAGTGACTTCACCAAGTAAAGGATTAAATGGGATTTAAGGATCCAGGGTCTCTTCCTCATCTACTCTTTGTAGCCCACCACCCACCGTCACTGTGGTGTTACACCATCATACCAGATTACATGTCTGGATCAGGATACAAAAACAAACATCAGATTACTGTTCGATTTATACAATTGGGGATTACTAGCAGGATTACATTTACATTTTTGCATCAATGGAAGACAGTGTCCAACATTTAGGAAGGACTTGTGTTGAAGACCTTTTAATAAAACCTATAGTTAGAGCTGGTTGCATTTGGTCTCGTTTTATTTTGATCTATTTTCTGTACTTCAAGTTTTATCATGTCTTTTCTCTATTACGCATTCTCTTCAATGTTTGTGAATCTGTAAAGCCCACTGAGACAAACTTGTTTTGTGATATTGGGCTGTAGAAATAAACTTAAACACATCTGATTTGAAGTACAGTAGAGGGCAGTCTCCGTCTCCATCTCACAAACCAAAGCCCAAAAAAAAAAAAATGTCTGGGTCAAATCTCTGCTGAACCAAAGCTAGCATTTCATGACACTGTGACCGTCTGCTGAACCCCATGCTCCACTATTGCCTCGCTAACCTCCGCCAGAAGGTGCACACACACACACACACACACACACACACACACACACACACACACACACACACACACACACACACACACACACACACACACACACACACACACACACACACACACACACACACACACACACACACACACACACACACACACACACACACACACACACACACACACACACACACACACACACACACACACACACACACACACACACGGTCTGCAGAGTCACAAACCCTCAAAGTACACCCTGTAGCGAGTAAAACTCTAACACAGAAAATACCTGTCTATGCTGCCCCAGAACGCCTCGTTGGACATTTCTCATTTTCCATTTTTTTCTGGTCACTGTGACACACACACACACACACACACACACACACACACACACACACACACACACACACACACACACACACACACACACACACACACACACACACACACACACACACACACACACACACACACACACACACACACACACACACACACACACACACACACACACACACACACACACACACACACACACACACACACACACACCTCTATCTATCACTAATCCTGTCCCTTGCTGCGTTCATTTCCTGTTTCTTTCATTGCTCTATCCGTCTTTATTTCCCGTCTATTTCGGATTGTTGTGAAGTAGACCCTGTTGAATCCCCTCTCATCTGCACAAATAGAAAATAATAACACAGTTTGTACCAGGAGCATCTGGACACATGTTCAGGACGGATTCAATTTGGGATGAAAATCAAATTGTGATTTTTTTTTACTGATATTTCAATTGCGATATGATTCAAAATATGATCATATTGAGGATTAGTGCCAAACAAAGTATGTAACTTAAGGATTTGTAGGCTGGGGCAATCTCTACATCCGCATTTTTCTTATTTCAGAACGGTAATTTGACATGTTTTGCCTTCAGTAAATATTATGCTCCAATAATTGGATATAGTTTATTTGCTATTTTGATACATTTCCTTTCAATTGTTCAGCTTTTTATTGAATCTTTTCAAGCTGAATTTGACCATATCTGATAGTATAACATGTATGTGTTAGAGCTCTAGCCAATAGAGGCGCGAGTGTTACATAGCGATGTCACACAGGGGGGGCTGGGATATAACACACTACAGGAAAGGGAAAAAAAACAACTCACAAGCACCCTTTAACCATTAAAGTGTAAAACTGTGATTTCTTGCACCCCAGTTATATTATCGACCTCATCTCAAATGCAGTGAACATCATCTGATTTGTGTGATGTATGTTTGTTGTATGCGTGTTACCATCTGCTCAGTCTCCAGCAGCTTCAGCAGCACAGCCTTATGTAACACACACATCATTAATGGCCTCACACACACTTACAGCATGTGTACTCAGTGTCCTTACTTCAATTAGAACAAGAGGAACAGAGGTGAGGTCAGTCCCTGTGATTTATGTAATGTTATTTCCATGTACCTCACTTCAGGGTGATGCTGGCCTACATAACAGCCGCTACAGTCACAGCGCTGTGTTTCAGAAGATTTCACAAACTCTCAGAGGGCAGCAAAACATCCTCTGGCGAAACACCTTGGTCAACACACACTTTGGCCTCCTAGCTGGACATTATTTTACTCCAGAGGATGCTCAATATTTAATAAAGGCATAATGTGTGTCATTTGTATTTGTATTGTGTCCCGCTGCAAGATGTCCCGGCCTTCACTTTAATATGTTTCCGCTCCTTCTCTTTGGTGGTAGCAGTGGGAGCTGTCACTTCTCTTCCTGTTGTTACTCGGCCTCTCAGCAGAGCCCCAATTACCAAAAGCAAGGTCACACCTGCTTAGCTGACCATTAACCACAAAGTTATGCCCACAGACAGAATTCAGCCAAGCTTAGCGGATGTTGCTAATGTGCCGCCTACTCCCCTGTGAGGAAAAAAAAAAAAAAACCTAGAGCGGGACATTTTTTTTTGTTTCCAGCTGGAAATGCTAGCTATTAGTTTCTCTCTTTTCGTTATGTTAAGTGCAGGCATTGGGAAATACCAACCCAGACAGTGAAGCAAATGTTCATAGTGGCTAAATGGTGGTACTACAACTTCCACGTGAGTGCATTACCCATATTGACATCACTATGTAACACCCGCAATTCTTTTGGCTAGCGCTCCAACCATAGACTGTATATATAAATGGACGTAGTGTCCGTGACATCACCCATAGGATTCTGCAGAGTTGCCGAGAAGCCTAAAGTAGGCGGTGTCGGCCACTAACGGCTCGACAGTGACGTCAGAGTCTAACTCCCGCCTGCTCCAGCCTGATCCAAATAATGGCAAAGAGGCGGAACCGAGGCGGAACCTCCAAAAGCCATAAGATAAGTCCGATATTTAAATGAAGAATACTCCACCAGGCACCAACACAACAAACACGTCCGGGTTCAAGTTGTGTTCCCGGGATCAGCCGAGCAGTTGAGCCCCTGTAGCATCCTGGAGCTTACTGAGCTAACGGAGCTACTAGCAGAGAGACAGGAAGCTAGAAGTAGCACTCACTTCAGAGACCTGTCACTCAAGGTGACCACGCCCTAATTTATGCAAACACGTTAAGTCCTAATATAACTAAAAGGGTTGCGTTATAAAACAATTCACCCCCCACACAGCAGTCATGAAGGGGGAATCTAACTATACAGAGAATATGGTTTTTTGAACCACGATGTAAACATGTTTATTTCTGCATTAAAGTTGGTCATTTTAACATAGGGGTCTATGGAAATTGCTCCCTTCTGCAGACTGCTCCTACTGGCCACTAGATGAACTGCAGTTTGAGGCACTTCCTTATTGGCCTCCCGACTCTGCCCCAGAGTTTGCCACTTGGCTTCAACACATAGAATGTGATAGGCTAAGGGGCGGGACATCTCTAAACGGTTGACCAATCACAACAGGCCAGATTGACCAGCTAACCAATCAGAGCAGACTGGGCTCTGGTTTCAGACAGAGGGTGAAAAGAGGTGCTGCAGCACAAAAACAAAGAGCTTTTTGAACATTAAAGTATGGAGACAAGTCACAGTAGAGACACTAAATACTGATTTAAACACAAAAAGGAGCATAATATACCGTCTTACATTTCTTGTGCTTTCCGCTTTGTATTTTATATTGACGTAATCCATAAGTAACAGAAAGTAATCCAGGCTACATTACTTTTGGTAACTACATTTTTAAAGCTGAATCAACAAACTCAATGTGCACCAACTCTCCTTGTTGGCTTCCTATTTACAGTTAACTTTTTTTGGTATAAAAGGCTAAACGTCTGTGCACGCTCACTCATAAGTGCTCATGTGGCTCTGTTTCAGCCAGCGTCACTTCTGTCACATGTCCAGGACATTTCCTAATATGGAGAATCTGCTCTCTTAACTGATAATCATCGGATTAACAGGGATGAAAAGACCTTTGTGTACGAGGGCCCCGAGTGTGTGACCTGATGCTGAAACCCCTGGGGTTTCAAAAGGGACACATCAAAGTGATAAAGGGCTTCAATGGCACCTATTATGTATCAGGGGTTGGGCTTCCACCTGACTGTGAAAGCTACAGGCCATAAACTCTCACTGCACAGCTTGATATTTGGGCTGCCACACACACACACACACACACACACACACACACACACACACACACACACACACACACACACACACACACACACACACACACACACACACACACACACACACACACACACACACACACACACACACACACACACACACACACAGAGAGAGAGAGAGAGAGAGAGAGAGAGAGAGAGAGAGAGAGAGAGAGAGAGAGAGAGAGAGAGAGAGAGAGAGAGAGAGAGAGAGAGAGAGAGAGAGAGAGAGAGAGAGAGAGAGAGACACACACACACACACACACACACACACACACACACACACACACACACACACACACACACACACACACACACACACACACACACACACACACACACACACACACACACACACACACACACACACACACACACACACACACACACACACACACACACACAGTCTGATTCCCAGTGTCTCCCGGGTGCAGTGTTTTGTAACTCCAGGAGGTGGCGCCAAACCAGACCACAGTCGCTCAGGGTAATTAGACTAAAGCCACTTTACACACATCAAAGTGAGTTAAACTAGTGATCCAATACGTCAATGAAACTGCAGGGACCTTGGACAAAACACAAGGGACTGAATCCAACTATCTATGAGCATCACACCCCCAAAAAAAACCTGATTCAGAATTCATTCAAGTCCACAATCATGAGACACGGGACGAGGCAATTAGCATCTGATGCTAGAGGCTATCTGTAAACAGAGATGAGGGTTATGTTCTCCTCCTTAAACGACCACACATGATGGAAATGTCACTTCAAAACAACGACATCTGTGCCGTGTAGGGTTGCCAACTTCCAGAAATGGAGAAACGGGACGCAAATATTTTCGGGTTTCTGGCGGATTTAGTTACTCCACCTCCTCACCTGCTGCGACCTCGGTGGGAGGAGGACACAGCTCTTTTAGAATATCCCGAACAGTTTTGGGGCCAAGCATATTGGCTGTTATCATCTCAGCCTTTGTTCTTCCACATTGCATTTTCTTTGCAGTGTTCGAATCACTAAACATGGCACTTGCCAGCTTATTACTGCAGTCCATGCTGTTGTAACTCAAACCATGCTTAACTGTGTGATACACTGATGTTACCTCACATGCAGCAACTTTGTCTTGTTCTGCAGTTGAACTGCCGAAGAATTTAGTTATATTTGATGCACCTTTATTTTGTGTTGCTCGCTTGTGCATTTCTGTGCCAGCATGCTGTTTCAGGTCGTTTTCTCCACCGTGACCTATTGAAAACTCCCTCCCACACAAGGTGCAGAAGACCCGAGGCAGATCTCCAATCACGGGCTTTACCTGTGTTTTTCTTCCCACTGTTTGTTATAAGACACAAGTCTTTTCTTTTTAGAAGGGCCAGGGCCCAGAACCACATCCTCTCTCTCTTCTCCTCGTTCATTATCACCTCCTCCACCGGCAGCGCTCATTTCCCCACACGACTGAACAGGCTGACATGCCACACAAACAATGATGCCCCGCCCGCGGCCCACCGGAGAAAATCTCGCACGCACGCACGCACACACACACACACACACACACACACACACACACACACACACACACACACACACACACACACACACACACACACACACACACACACACACACACACACACACACACACACACACACACACACACACACACACACACACACACACACACACACACACACACACACACACACACACACACACACACACACACACACACACACACACACACACACACACACACACACACACACACACACACACACGAGCATTGTGCCTGCCCTGTCAACTGAGCGGTCCTAGCGCCCGTGTACAGCATACAAACACACAGGCACGCAGCCAGACACACTGAATTGCGCGCAAACAGAAAAATATTTTTGATTTTTCCCTTTACACGGGAGTCCGGGACAAACAGGAGTCCCGTACGGGCCACGCCCCTTTTGGCTCAAATACGGGGCGTCCCGGGTAATACGGGGCGTCCCGGGTAATACGGGACGGTTGGCAACCCTAGTGCCGTGTAAACAAATGATTGAAGCATGTATTTAATCAATCATCTGAATACAACGTTCTTCGAGAGATGCTGAGAGACAGAAATCCTCACTAGGCTGAGTAACATCAGAAATCTAATAAACTAAAACAGTTTAAAGGCACTACTAGAGGAGTACATAGAAAACTGCATTGATCTTATTCATTGATTACCTCGGTAATGATTTGGTTTGTTTGTCAGCAGGATTACAGGAAAACTACTGACCTGGTTTTCATGGAACTGGAAGAAGGGGTGAAATGTTCTTTAAACATATAATCATTACTGGAAAAAATCATTTAATTAAGGCTGTATTTTTGGTTGACTGTGCTGAACAGCAACATGTGGGTCATAGTTTATTATCATATTTAATTGACGCCATTTTTTTTTTCATATGACATACTGTGTCTAGAGACAGGTGAGAACGCTCTTGAATAATACCATGTAGCCTATCGTCATGACAACACCTGCTACTACTCCCCCCCTCCCCTATATGCTCGTGGGTGGGCTGCACCCTGGCACAATAAATCATGATTTAATTCAGGATTAACCTGAATTAAATCATGATTTATTTTGCAATCAAACAATGCTGCACCAGAAATTGTAAAAAGCAATATAAATATGCATTGAGATGCGTCAAGAAGTACGCGATAAAACAACGAATAGGAAAAATCACGTCTCAAAGGGCAGTGTGTGAAAGTAAGAATTCAAGGTAAGGTGTTGAAATGGGAGTATTGTGGTAAAGTGAGTAGTATAGTGATATAGTAATAACAGTATAGTAATGTAGTATACTAAAGTATAATGAGTTCAATAGTGATACAGGGCGGTGGTGGCGAAGTCCATAGGGACTGGAAGGTCACCAGTTCAAGTCCCGGAAAGACAAAGTGCTACCGAGGTGTCCCTGAGCAAGGCACCGTTCCCTACACTGCTCCCCGGGTGCCGTACATAATGGCAGCCCACTGCTCCTAACACTAGGATGGGTCAAATGCAGAGAACATAGTTACATTAGTACTACGTAATGACAATAAGTTGAATCTTCAATATAGCAGGGTTTTGTCTGTCGTGCTCTCTCATACCAAAATGCAGATTTTCCCCTGTAAAAAGTGATGCCAGAAAACTATATTTATGTTCGTCAAAAACTGTATAATTACTCAAGAAATATGAAAACCGTGTCAAATAGAGCGTCAGACGACAGAGACAGCTTTGTTATTACGGTGCCCCGACTTCGCGTTGTTGTTAACGTTCATGGCGTACGGGCGTCATGTCCTCGTGTGAATGGATATATTTTTATAGAAAAAGCCTAGCGTAGCATAGCATAGCATAGCATAGCGAGTAGCATAGTGATATAGTAATGTGAGTAAAGTCATGTTTTATAGCATAGCATAGCATAGCATAGCGAGTAGCATAGTGATATAGTAATGAGAGTAAAGTCATGTTGTATAGCATAGCATAGCATAGCGTAGCGTAGCGATTAGCATAGTGATATAGTAATGTGAGTATAGTGTGCAAGTAGTAGTAAAGAGAGAATCAAGATGTTGTTTAATATAGCGAGTAATATAAGAACAAGATGAACCTTTGTTTATCCACCTGGGGGAAATTCTGTTTTTCAATCTGGTTTATTTATTATTTATAATATACAGTGATATTGTAATGAGGGTATAGTGATAGTATATTGAGAAGTACAGTACGGTGAATTTAGTTCAATTTAAATGGTTATAAAGCATCACTGACTTTTCTGAATCAGATTGAGTACCTTAGAAACTCAAAAATCATCGTATGACTCACAAGATCTGAGTATATCTCCCTCTCTAGTATTTAAAGTAGTAAACCGTAGTACTACTGAACACAAAGCACTGTTGTTATGTTGTATTGTTTCAGTCATCTTTCTCCTCTCGTGACCAAAGCTCGCTCAATGCAAGCTTGAGAAAGAAAAAAGGTTTGTATAAGCATTGAATATTCATTTTTGGAACTCTACATGTGCGTCACGAACAGCAGTGTGTGTGTGTCTAAATGTGTGTGTGTATCTAAATGTGTGTGTGTGTGTGTGTGTGTGTGTATCTAAATGTGTGTGTGTATTGTTACGGCCCGTCCACACAGCAGCGTTAAAAAAATCTTGGAAATCTTGGAGCTGGGCGTGTCTGAAAGCTTGGGGATTTTTTGCGAGCAACGCGACCAACAACCAATCACATGAATCTCCCGCCCCCGACATACAAAGCAAAAAACCCCGGGGATTTTATGCGAGCAATATATATATATGTATAAACTCCCCAAACACTGTCTCTGCCTCCTCCCTCCATGCCTGGTTCCTCCGGTTTGTATCCCGGTAAATAGTCTGGTCGCAAAGAACCGGGTGATTTGCTACCGTAATTTCTCGTTTGGAATATGAGGAAATGAACTGGCTCTCCCAGCTTACACGTGGTTTGATTGGCTATCACTTGTTCTGTCATATTTACATAAACGGTAGAGATGTCCCGATCCGATCACGTGATCGGGGATCGGAGCCGATCACGTGATTTTCAAAAGATCGGAATCGGGAGAAAAAAATCGGGGATCGGGATTTTTTATTTTTTTTTATAAAATATTTGTATTATTTGATTTAATGTTACAAAACAAAAATGACCATGTTCACGTCTTAAAGTCATCCTGAGGCCTTAGTTTTGGTTTCAAATTACACAACATCATGTATGTGTTGCTTCTTTTGGGCTTGTTTTCAGACCTGGTTGCTTATTTCTCTCAAAGCTGGCAACAGAGTGGGCGCAGTGTCTAATAGTAGCAGTAAGCTAACGAGAGGCTACGTTCAGCTGGTGACTCGGGACTCGGGACAGAGAAAATGTCAGGAGTTTGGAAGTATTATAAAATTGAAAGCGAAGGCAGTGTAACAGCCAGATGCAATGTTTGCAAGGCGGAGGTTCCGCGTGGTGGAAAGAACAGAGCTACGTTCAACACGACCAATCTAATACGCCACCTGAGAAACAAACAACAACAACAACAACAACAGGACGAGTACACAGCGGCCACTCAGGCAACGGCACTGAAACAACCGACACTTTCAGAGACTTTTAAAAGGAAAGAGAAACTGCCCCAGAACAGTGAAAAGGCCAAAAGAATAACAGCCAAGATAGCTGAACTCATCGCGTTGGATGACCAGCCGTTATCTGTTACCTTTTTTTCTCTTAATGCATTGCATAAAGATCGGATCGGGAAAAATCGGTATCGGCAGATTGTCAAAATCAAATGATCGGAATCGGATCGGGAGCAAAAAAAGGTGATCGGGACATCCCTAATAAACGGGATTTGATTGGCTGACGCTTCCACCTCAGCTTCAAAAGTTGAACATTGCTCAACTTTTGAATCCTGAAAATCCTGGAAATCCTGGAAATCTTCGCTTTGCTTCCCCACAATGCAGTTCGGCGAAAAGCGAGGCAACGTGACGTCACCCCATTCAAAGTGAATGGGCAGAAGCGTTGGAAGATTTTTTAACGCCGCTGTGTGGACGGGCCGTTACGGTTTTTGCGAGGTAACACACGTTCTATTTATAGCAGCTCCTGCCGAAACCAACATTGGCTTCAACTTGTTCCAAGGAAAGGACTCTGACATGATATCTTCTGTACTGCTAATCACTCTCCAAAAGTGATTTAGTGGAAAAAAAGTGGAAGAAAAACCTGAAACTCATGACATGTAAAATTTGATTTTGCCCAGCAAGAAGCACTATTTTAAAATGATGCAAAGATCAATAAATTATCAAAAATGACACCATAGCAATATTTCTACTCCCCTACCCCCAATAGCTGCAATACAATTCTCAATGCCAACTAAATAACGTGTTCTTCTTTTAAAGAAGCAATGCATATTTGTGTGTGTATCTAAATGTGTGTGTGTGTGTATTCTGTTTTCCCGAGGTAACACATGTTCTATTAATAGCATCTCCAATCTGTTTCCCCACATCACCCCACCTCCTCTCCGTATGCCTCCCGGTGTTACCTCACGTTGTCGTGCTTCTGGATGTAGATCTTGTGAAACATCATGTCCTCCTGCTTGGCGTTTATGTCGGCTTTCATCTCCATGGCGACATGGCGGGGAAGCACTGAGAGCAGAAGGCGTTCCTGCAGGAGAGCGTGGGAAGAGGAGATATCAGGCAGATATTTAAACTCGTTACGCACCGTTGTCCATCTTCAGTCGACTTGGAGCAGTGGGAGGATTCAGAGGTCCAGACCAAGGCTTTAAGGTCAAAGCACATTAATAAGTGCACGCTAAGTTAAGAGGTGGAGGCAGCATGACTAACACCCTCTAATGAATACAATAACTACTCGGTGATTAGGCCATTATGATTTGGCAATTATCTCTAGCAGGTCTTAACCACACCACAGCTGTAGGAATTTAGATCCTCTGCATGCAAATATGTTAATATGATCTTAGGTTGATGGTGTTAATGGAAGGTATTTATCCCTGGTTGGACGCATTGGATTTTTTTGTGAAATGTGGTGGTTAAACCAGCAGAAACCAACATTGGCTTCAACTTTTTTAACCCTCCTATTGTCTTCGTGTTCCCCCCTTACTTTGGTGTTCGTGGTCAAATTTGACCGGTCCTGTTTGAACTGCTATTACATTCACACAAAAACCATTAATCATCACCAAATTTCATTTAACAACCTTTCAAACTGTACATATTGTATCAGACTACTGGTATACATGAAAAACTGCAGTAAATATACAAAGAATAGACACTGAACATGTATTGCGTGTGCCAGGTGCGATCCATGTGGGGGGATGGGCACATAAGAGCGGGAAATGTGTTCAATTGTTCGGTGTGTGTGTGTGTGTGTCCAAATATCAAGCTGTGCAGTGAGAGTTTATGGCCTGTAGCTTTCACAGTCAGGTGGAAGCCCAAACCCCGATACATAATAGGTGCCATTGAAGCCCTTTATCACTTTGATGTGTCCCTTTGAATCCCCAGGGGTTTCAGCATCAGGTCACATTTTTGAGCGGGAACACCATGGGTGTTACAAAGTCGACTAAATCATCCAAAATGCAATGAAAGTGGTGATCAGCAATTTCATATGTTCAAATGTCTACTGTGAAGGATATCATGAAGCCTTAATGCAATCGAATGTAAAACAAAAAAGTTATGATTGATCGGTCAGATTTGACCCGCCAACAGTGATTTAATAAAAAAAACGAAATCAGTTGAAAAAAAGACTGAAACTCACATCATGTAAAAATGGGATTTTGTCCAGCAAGAAGCACTATTTTTAAAATGATGTAAAGATCAATAGCAGAAATTACACCATACAAATGTTTTAGTCCCCCGAAAGCTCAGATTTTAATTCTGCTTTTTTAAACTGTGGTATGTGCTCATGTGTTTCATTGTTGGTGTACTGCCTGAATATGATGAATGAAAGGCAGGTTTTACTATCAATAAAATCATTTATGATCCTAAAGATATTTTCTTAAGGTCACATTGTTCACACTTTAATAAAAAACATCTTATTGATATTTCTTGCATTTATTGACATTGCATTTGATATTGAGGTAATACCAACACTAACGGAAAGCCTAATGATCAGGTTACATTACTTACATTTTGATACTCAGATTAGGTTACTGTTAGGAAAATACTGAATGTACTCTTCCAATATGAGAGTAACATGATAACAAAGGTATCCCACCTGTAGCTGTGTGCATGACAGGATGTATGATCACCTAAGAACCGGTATTCCTCCATCTTGTGACTGTGTAACTCCCTCTCTTGTACATCAGCATGTGAAGGACACTGTCCAGGAACTAGTTGATGCTCTGTATGGGAGGACTACTTCCATTCGTGAGAGGATCAGAAATACATGGATCCTGAGATTGAAGCTCAAGCCGGTGACGAGTGAGATTTTCCATACACTTACTGATTATGTATTTTTACAGTAATTGTAACAGATCACTTTTTCCCGACCCTGGCTGTGTCTCACCTGCTGCTGGTTCTCTCTCTGGGAGTGCAGACGGGCCTGGATGCACTCCCTGGTCTCCTGGAAGGCCTGTCGCTGAGACCCCTCTGCGGGGTAATGAGTGCAGACCCCCACGATGTTGGTGCACGAGAAGATCAGCACGTTGGACACTATCTGTGGAAGAGGGCAAGAGAGAGAAACATTAAATGAAGCTTAGCGCAAGTTCAACCAGGAAGACCGTCTTCCAGCTTACTACTCTCTCTCTCCTCTCAATCAGTGATCGGGGGCGTCACTCCTCAGCTAAACCTATCACTTCACACCATAGAGTGCCACAGTGACGGGTCCTAAAACCCGAAAGTAAACTCCTTCCGGTTCCTTCGACAAAAACGCAATGCAATTTCTCCATAGGATTTAGGAAAATAGCTGGAAATAAGGTCTGTGGTTGAGACACATTGAAGAGACGGATCACGTTTTGTTCAGCTGGATAATCTCCACATGTCTACCCTACTTTTATCATTTTCGAATCATAAATCTAGTCGCCAGAAGCAAAATGCTAACGTTATGCTATAAAGGAACTACAGCAGGGTCGCTGCTTGAACGTCACGCCAACTTAAGATCCATATTCAAAACTACAGACTCTAAATGGTACAAGTTGAAGCGTTTGTTTGAACAGTTTGCAGGAGGCAGGGACTTGCTTTCAAGCAGAACAGGGCAAACAAACTTAGCGGGAGTGTTTACGTGTTCGGTGTAATGACGTAAAACGGCCTCGACAACTTCTGTAGTCCTATTCAGCCACTTGGTAACAACCATCGTTTTTCAGACACGTAAATTCTTCAGAAATCACCAGTGGGGTCACTGCTGATGTATTTAATGTCGTAGAACAAAACCTGATCCATCTCTTCAATGTGTCTCAACCACAGACCTTATTTCCAGCTATTTTCCTAAATCCTATGGAGAAATCCCATTGCTTTTTGTCGAGGGAACCGGACGTGGTAACGTGCTAACTTACTTCCGGGTTTTAGGACACGTCACTGCGGCACTCTATTCCCACAAGCCTATCATAGTGCATTGCTAAACCTTTAAATCTGCTCTCTCCCGTCATTTCAGATGACTCGACGCAGCCCTCCTACACCTCCCGTTCTTCTGAAACCAGGGCCAAGCTTAAACCACTCCTCTTCAGACCGACCTCCATCAATCCCTTCATGCCTTCACCACCACCAGGGTCTAGACCCCAGGGGGGGATTCATCGGTTTGGTTTTTCCCCTCCCGGATGATATTCCAGCACAACAGGCTCTAATCGCCATCACCATTACATGCATCTGTGTATTCCCGGCAATACATATATATCGTTACATCAAAGGACTGTCTCCAGATTGAACTACAGCTGTCAAGTCTTCTCTGATTTTGGTGCAGTTTCCCTATTTGAAAGGGACTTGAAACTTCTACTGGATCTGTAACTGGATTCCACTCCAATGACACCGTTACTTTTTCAGTCTTTTATTGCAGTAGTTTACTTGAAAACTCATTTCCATTTAGTTGCTGAATGGGTGTTTTAGGTGAAAACCCTTTGAAGACAAGACAGATGCATTAAACTTGCAATAGTCATTAAAATAAAAAAAGCATGCAAACAATACACTTACACTGCGGCCTTATTTACGAATATTTTACTAAATAAACTGCAGACTAAGCACAGAAATATACATTTTAAAAATGAAATAAATCTGTAAACCAAATCTCTTTTTAAAATCTCAGCAAATTTAATTAACCGGATTTTATTAGAAATGTTTTAACCAAAAATATGAATTATTTTTAAACAAGAAAGTTTCTTTCCTCTGTTTTAGCAGAGTTTGAACACAGTTTTCGCACACATCCAGATGAGAGATTATCTGTTTGGTTTCATTTCTCTTTACAAAGCAACAGGGACTATTTAAGATAATATTCTCTGTATGTAAAACAAATACAACACATGTCAACTCTGCCCCAAACCTCTCTATAGTTATTAGAACACAAGTTCATTGGGTCAATACCATTCAGATTTCTAAACACTCTCAAATGGGATTCATAATAATACGTTTTTGGTTTGTCTCGGTACATATTTTCTTAGTTTTTGTGTTATTTTACATTTCATCACATTACATTGCATTTAGCTGAGGCTTTTATCCAAAGCGACTTACAATAAGTGCATTCGACCAAGAAGATACAAACTTGAAGAAAACAGAATCATATAAGTACATCAGGTTTCATAGAGCTAAAACATTTCAAGTGCTACTCAACTGGCTATAGATAAGCCAGTCCTTTATTAGTATATAAGTGCTTTGTTAGCAGTTCTATTGTTAGTAATTCTATCGCTCGAAGTGGAGTCGAAAGAGATGAGTTTTCAGTCTGCGCCGGAAGGTGTGTAAGCTTTCTGCTGTCCTGATGTCAATGGGGAGCTCATTCCACCATTTTGGAGCCAGGATAGCAAACCCACGTGTTTTTGCTGATGGGAACTTGGGTCCCCTTCGCAGCGAGGGTGCAGCGAGCTGTTTGGTTGATGCAGAGCGGAGTGCACGCGCTGGGGTGTACGGTTTAACCATGTCCTGGATGTAGGAAGGGCCAGATCCATTCGCAGCATGGTACGCAAGTACCAGTGTCTTGAAGTGGATTCTAGCAGTTACCAGAAGCCAGTGAAGGGAGCGGAGGAGCGGCGTGGTGTGGGAACATTTAGGAAGGTTGAAGACCAGACGAGCCGCTGCATTCTGGACGAGCTGCTGAGGTCGGATGGCACATGCAGGTAGACCAGCCAGGAGGGAGTTGCAGTAGTCTAGGCGTGAGGTGACGAGAGCCTGGACCAGAACCTGCGTGGCTTTCTGGGTCAGCTGGGGACGTATCTTCCTGATGTTGTAAAGCGTGTTGGCGGGACGTTGTAAGGCTCGCTGCTGTGAGGAGCGGACAGTGTGAGCTGGTGTTGTTTCCTGGTTGCTGCGTGGGCTCTGCGAGATAGCGAGACATCGCCAGCCTGAACTCAGCCTGAGCACCATGGACACGGGAAGGGGGGTGCTGAGGGGGCTGCAGCACCCCCATCTGCGAGGCTCCACTAGCACCCCCAAACGCGGCGCACCTACAGTGTAAGCACGCCACAGTTTCGCCCCTATGGTTTCGCCGCTGAGTGTGTGTGAGTGTGTATGTGTATGTGTATGTGTGTGTGTGTGTGTGTGTGTGTGTGTGTGTGTGTGTGTGTGTGTGTGTGTGTGTGTGTGTGTGTGTGTGTGTGTGTGTGTGTGTGTGTGTGTGTGTGTGTGTGTGTGTGTGTGTGTGTGTGTGTGTGTGTGTGTGTGTGTGTGTGAGGATCTCCGTCACAGTGACCAGGAAGAAAAAAATGGAAAATGAGAAATGTCCAACGAGGCGTTCTGGGGCAGCAGACAGGTCTTTTCTGTGTTAGAGTTTTACTCCCTACAGGGTGTACTTTGAGGGTTTGTGACTCTGCAGACCGTTTACATGCAGAAAAACCTTCATAACACACAAGGGGACGGGTAATAACCAGAAAAGCATGACATGGGCCCTTTAACTAATTTCCAGGATTTACAATGATTTGGCTAATTTGAAGCGAATATATCTGCATTCCTCTTGTTGTTCTTGTTGATCCTGTCCAAGTTTCCACCTATCAAACGGCTTGCAAGCTGTCATGTGTCCAAGGCACCGCAGCTAAAAAAGGCATTGTTTCCATTCAGCTGCAGGCATACAGCGGGCCTTGGGACTGGCATCGAGCTGCAAAACAGAGCCAGCAGCCCTTTCTTTTCAAAGAGCCGATTAATGGGCTGAGTCAGCCAGCTGAATCACATTCACACCACGGCCTCTCTGTTGCCGGAACAAACTGAATAAACACAGCACGTCTTTATCAAGTCAAAAACCCCTCAGCAGCAGGTCTCCATACTGAAAACCAAGCACACTCACTCACAGGGAGGAGTGACTGGTGGAAGACTAAAGGGAAGCAAAGGCACGACCAAAGAGAATAAAGAAATGAGGTGTGAGACGGCGAGAGAGGGTGGTGAATTTAGAAAAGGTTACTCTGCTATTTCTGCTTTTCTTATCGCACTGAAACAATGTTATGCTGAGCTGGACTGAGAAATAAGCTTTTTTTAAATAACAGCAGAAAGAGAGGTTTATGTTCTTTGGTTTGGACGCTTGAACATTGACTTTGACAGCACTGAGTTTCACACAGAGAAAGGTTTCCCTAAGGCAGGGGTCTGCAACCTTTTTCACCAAAAGAGCCATTTTGCCCCCTTTTCCACCAATGTTTTTTGTCTGGAGCCGCAAAACATATTTGATAGCTTGATAGCTTATAAAGTTGTATATATTGTTACATCATAGACAAACTACAGTTTTTTGCATTTATTATATTATAGAAAACTGTTTACCTCTAATAATAAACAAAGAATTCTTATAAGGAGAATTAAAACAAATACACTACTACTTTAAAATAAATCAACACAGCACTTGTGGAGTCCTCTGCACATTTGAAGGAAGTTAATATAATTAATATGAGCAGAATGAAACCCTCTGTGTTCCTCCGATACTTTGATTTTCTTTGATGTATCCATAGCTCGCTCATCGAGCTGGGGGTCAGGTTATTCGCCTGTAAGAAACGGGACCGTAGCAGGATGTGACGCATATTTCAGTTGACCTAATTAAACCCGTTTTGTTTTTTATTCACATGTCACAGTATCACCTCAAAATACAAGAGACGAAACATTTTCAACCGTGCAATAAAATATAAATAGTCCTACAAATATTTTTATTTTATTTCCTTCTTATTTTTGTCTAAGCTCAAGGGAGCCAGAGTAGAGGGCTCGAGGTTGCCGACCCCTGCCCTAAGGAGTCACTATTTATGCCAATGGTAGAAATGGCTATTCTCTTTTCCAGAAACCCAAGCAACGACAGTAAAGAGTGCCAGGTTATAGACACAGCCCTGTACACCTTTATGGATGTGTTTGGATGGCACATGTAAGCCAATTAATGCAAGTCAGTTTTGCTTAATCATGACTGAAATGATGAAAAGCTGACTCATTGTTCTGCCACAACAACAGTGAAAAAGACACGATCAACTTCACCAAGAGAAAACCTCAACGCCTTACAAATAACATTTTCTTAAAACTCCCTCATGCATATTATTGACAGAGAAACAGCTGATGCTCCTACAACAAATATTAGATGTGAAGTTGAAGATGTCTTGTCGTCGCAGCCACTGGTGCTAATGGGTGTGTGATAATTAAGTGTTTGTATGCTCCATTGTAAAAACACACTTTTGGTAAAACTGTGCTTTGTTCATCGCTCCTTTTGGCTCTGCTGTTAAAATGAGGGTAATGTTTATGGCAAATAGTTTTTCCAACACTCTCAAGCTGCACAATTATTTCTAAGTGTTCATAAAACAAACAAAAACACCTCCCTCATGCATAGTTTGCTCCAAAGTGATTTGTCTTATTCGGTGTAGACAGCCACGGTTTAAAGCCATATAGAGATGTGTCAAAAAGACAATCCTGTCCACACACAGGAGGTTTTCAAACTAAAAAGAACGTCATTGGTCATTTGCACAAAAACGACAGCGTAGTTGCCACTCCTCTAACAATACAATATAAAAAGTAACACGTAAAATAATGCAAATACAAAAGCGCCTAAAGTTGAAGATGCAATGAATTTAAAGCTGCAGAATTGTAATTGTTCATCTCTAATCTAATAGTGTATTGTACACATGTTTGGTCTTAAAAGCTTGATGGGGGAAATGCTTCTTGACAACTGAAAATGATAGAAATACATGTGTTCTTGTCCAGCGGCTCATTAGCATAACAAATGAGTTGGAGGCATATCCTCAGCAGGATGTATTTGCTCTGGGTTTTTTCTCCGCCATGACACAAGCCCACTAAGGGCTGTGTAGCGGCCAAAATCATATAGAAATAAAACAGATCATTCACTTAAAATAACACCGCCGCTGAGGCACTAGTTAGCGCAGGGGTGTCTAACTCAAACACACAGTGGGCCAACATAAAACAATGGGTACTAGTGGAGGGCCGGACTGGTTCAATGTTTATTGCAGAACTTATTGAAATGAACTTATTGCACATATTAAACCTGGAACTAACAAAGCTTAAATGATTGCCTATAAAAACAACATTAAACATTAAATAATCAGTTGCATTCATTTCTTATGGCTCTATCTGCAGCTTTCCAGAGTCATTTCTTATGATTACATTTTTCCACAGGCCAACAACAGCTTCAACAAAACTATTTCCCTCAGAGAGAAAACCAAACATGCCCTGTTGTCGTGAGAGAAAGTGCAGAAGGAAACATCCATTGAACTCAGTGTACTGCTCTGTGATGCTAGTTCAGATACTTGGCATCTCATCTTGGGTGCAAGGTCATCAATGTTTGGGCTCAGGCTCTGAGCTGAGGAGACCCTCAGGATGGAGGGAAGGTGTGTGTGCAATATACCGGCGGGCCAGATCTAATAGTAATTAAAGATTATCCTGCGGGCCGAAATTAAATCCACCATGGGCCTGATTTGGCCCCCGGGCCTTGAGTTTGACTCATGTGAGTTAGCGGAACTTACGCAGGGCTCAGACACTAAAAACCCAGCACCAGTCACTTTTTACGCTGCTATGGAAATGTTTGCACTCCCATTTGCACTATGTACATAATCTTTTTATATATATATCCTGCTTACTTGAAGAAAACGGTTATTTTGTGTTTTTTTTGTCAATTATTGAAACAGTATTTTGATCTCTTTGTGTACAAACATATTTTGAGATTGGCAATAAAGTTGACTTTGACCAAGTCCAGACAACAATCTCCGTTTGCGCATTTTATTCCAATAACAAAGTACATTCAACAGGTTTCCTTATATTTCGTTCCTTAAGCCTTTCCTTTGTTGTGTCTTGAAACACCGTGATAACAAACCATGTGCCTCCTCGTGCTCTACTCCCACCTCCATCTGTCTCCAATATATATACAATTACACCAGGTGCTCAAATCACCCAGTGCCCAAACATGCCTTTAAAATAAAAGCATAGAAACTACTTTAATAACAACAATGCACACATGACAATAAAAGCCTTGAACCTTGAACCGTCTTCTTCACATGTGGAAAACACTGACTCCTGCTTTACACACTGTCCAAATGTGACATTTAAAAGGTGTGTTCCTGCTGCAGCTGAACACGGCGCCGCGGCCTCGAAGCATCGCGCCCCCGCGCTGCCATGGAAACGGCATGCATCAGATAAAGTCTTTCAACAGGTCAATACAAATATTCCCCAGCAGCAGCAGCAGCAGCAGTCTTTATTCTATTAATACTATCAGCACACACTCAGGCCTTATTTGGGAAAAAACCTATGGGCTTTTTTCTCACCACACATGGAGAGTGAGAGCAGATCCCACATTTAATACACACTCCCCGGGGCCAGGACACTGCTGATTATCAACACTAATGGATGTGAATGAACCAAACTGAACACTCATTATCAGGGATGATCACTTTCAGCCGTTGATTCGTGCAGGATTGATAAGTAACGGATTACATGTGACGGTAATCAGGATACAAAAAAAGGTAAATAGTGTGTGTGAGCTTAACTGTGTGTGTTAAACTATAACGGAGCATTTTCTGTCAGCTCAGATTTGATTTCTGCTTTTTTAGTATTCAATTCAATTCCTTTATTTATCCAGGTAAAATCCCATTGAGATCAATGATCTCTTTTTCAAGGGAGACCTGCAGCAGTAGGTTCCACAAGAAGACATAAAAACATAAACAACAGAACAACAAAAGGACATCATACAGCTAAATGTACAGGGATTACAATGTACATATTCAACCACATGTACAGGTACCAACAGCATCTGATTGTGGAGCATCCAACCGAGCTTTAAAAACATGTAGTGGTACTAGCTTGGTAATTTTCCATTCTTTTTGCAGACTGTTCCATGTTAGTGGAGCTGCACATCTAAAAGCTTTCTTCCCTAAGACAGTCCTAGCACTTGGCACATTTAATAAAACCACAGCATGCGATCTCAGGCAATAAGTACTTTCAATTCGCAGAGAGATCAGGGAGCAGATATAAGATGGTAGTTTATCCAACATGGAATATGTGCTCATGTGTGCCATTGTTAGCGCTACTGCCTGAATGAAAGGCAGGTTTTCCTAGAAACAAATTCTCAGATTAGACTGTTTACAATTTTGCAGGTATTTGTAACGGAATAGATTTAAACCCAACCCTGAATTCAAGCTTGTCGTTTTTCACAACAGGCTAATTTGAATGATTTTCCAAACCTGCTGAAAGTTGGTTAAGAGCATTCGTGTGACGCCTTGCAAATACAAAATAAAAAGTAGTGCAAAAAGTGTATTCTATTGACATGTATATAGACTTATTGCACTACTTTTTATTTTGTATTTTATTATATATGTTGCATCGTTGGAGGAGCTCAGAAGATTTTCATTGCCATTTCCAGGGTCGGCGTCATGGGGGGTCATTCGCGGGCCATGCCCCCCCAAATGAGTCACTGTGCCCCCCCAACGCACGGTGCAAGCCTTGCCACTTTGCTGTTTTTAGTTTTTTTAATCATATAAGTGAAAACGTTTCCACTAAAGGTTTTTTGTGTGAAATACATCAGAAATAAAGAATACAAATATAAAACACAGCCTGAGGTGCTCACTGCTGCTCTCTGATTGGTGTGTTGCTTGACCAATGACCCCCGACCTTTGTTTTGCTATCATTACGTGGCTGTGTGTTTAGATGAAAGCCCAGTGGCGATCTGTTCATCTGTTACACTGATTATACAGTAAAGCCATCGAAAATAATATGATATACAGTACAAGTACTTCTGGGTCTCTGTGTTTCATTCAAGCTCGGCTCTGTGTGTGTGTGGCACGAGCGCATTTTGTGAGTGCGCGAGCGGTAATGTGGAATGTTGTTGTTAGCATCTGGTTAGCTAGCTATGCTAACGGGTATAAAGAGCTGTTTCTACACCAAGGTGGAGGAGAGTCCTCTCCTGTCAGACTGAGAGGATCGTATAACGTCAGCTCAGTGAGGTAAGGACTCTCTCAGTGTTTAGATAGTTCACTTTAGTGTAAGTTATCTCAGTGGGTCTCAAACGGTTTGGTCACCATTTATGTAAACCAGTATTTGCGAGGAATACCTTTATATGATCATTATAGTTATTAAAAAATAAGAGAATAAATGAAAAACGGGTATGAAATACTATAGGACAGTAACACAAGAATACAGTTTAAAAGGGGAGTGATTAGTAAAATATCCATAAAGAAAAAGTACATCTGTTTACAGTTCTGTTTCATATGGATGCTGAGAGATGTAGGCTATCCATAGATCTCTTCATGTTGCTCTCAAAGTGCACCAGATTGATGCATTTAACGTCAATATTTTAAAAAAAAATCTTCCTAGAGGAGGTTAGGCCCACCCCCACCTAAAACATGTTCACATGGATAGGATACTAAATACATTTGCACACTTTTTATATGGTGGCCTATGTCCATATGTTTCTGTGTTGGTGGTCGTGCCTCAACCGTGCATGTATGCTGAAGTCATAGGTGCGCTATACAATAGCACTACACCCCCGCAATGTGTGTGAAAGACAATAGACTTTACAGCATGTTTTTTTAAATTGAAGTTGCGTTGGTGTTTGTGTGTTAGTTGTTGACGGCAGTGTGTGCCCCCCCTTGGTAAATGATTGCCCCCCCATTCGATTTGTTCTAGAGTCGACCCTGGCCATTTCTACACTTTGAATCTTTGAATCTTATGTTATCCTTTGTTTCATGTCATCCATTCACTGTCTCCTGTTTAATTTTTGTAATACTATTCGCGTTACAGGCAAGTCATTTTAATAAAAAAAGCATCCTACATCTTGCTCTAATTCACCGAATGACTAGCAATGATCCGCCAAGCAAGCTGCTGCAGAGGCTGATACACAAACAGCTGAACTTCCAGTGTAACCCAGTTGCTAACGCCTTGAGTATAGTTATAGAAACACTCCAGGCTGGATGGCCTGCAGCATTCAATACACATGAATGTAGGAAGTACACACAATCATCTGCGTCTCTATTGCTCGTGCTACTGCTGCACTTTCTCAATGCATTGAGATGCATTTTAACCCGTCACCTGATTGTGTGTTGAATTTGCACTATCCAGCTTTTAATGCACAATTTCATCGTTGTACCTTAAATCTAAATGTATTTTTTATATATGTATACTCTATCAATTTGTGTTTGTTTTTTACTGGTATCTGTATTCTGTGTGACATCAATGTTCTGTGAAATGTCTATGTGAAGCACTTGTTGTATGAAAGGTGCCATACAAATAAAGATTATTATTATTGAGCAAAGGACAATTCTTTGTTCTCATTCATGAAAAAAACGAAACATTTGCCATATCAAGGTGTCATGCAATTAAAAAGAGATGAATTAATGCTTGATCATTTTCAAGTTAGTCGATTACAGTAAGCCATTATGTCACATGACTTTGACATATGTGAATAAAATGTACTATCCAAACATTTACCGCATTATCACCGCTACAGAAAGCATGCCTCTATTCATTTCAGTCATTTTAAGATCTATGTGTCTCTAAAGTGTCCTGTGTTTATTACAGAAGCCTCATTTGATTGACACTGACCTGAGGTGAGTTCAGTTTTAATAACACAGATCTCACTTTCTTCTCACACATGAAAGTAAGGAAGGATGAGAGTCACCAGGGGAGTCTCTGTGCTCGTGTGTACATTATTATTTTAGTGAGCGATTAATAATTGCCAGCGGAGGCCATAAACACAACAGAGCAAGACATCAGAGGTGTCAATATTTACCCAGCAGTCTGAGTTTTTACTCTCCTACGTCTCTCCCACACCTTTCTGTTCAGACGCTCTCACGTCCAATCCTGAGACCCTCTCCACGCTGACAACAGACTTTTAAGTTATCACTGTGCATCTTTCTAGAAGCCAACATGCAGATTACACAAGAGATGACAGCAGGTGAAAACCAAACAACACCAAAACAAGCTGTCCTGGGGTCAGAGGTGAAGAAGTACTCGGATCCTTAAAGAGGGGCTATTATGGTTTTTGGGGTGTTTCCTTTCCTGTAGTGTGTTATATGGGTTTTTGTGCATGAAAATGGTCTGAAAACACTAAAGTACCAAAGTTTCCCAAACGCTTCCATTGGACTCCTTTGTTTACTTCTGGAACACAGTGACATCATTATGTAAACCTTGCACTTCAATTGGCTAGCACTTCAACACATTGTAAGTGATAGGCTAAAGGAGGGGACATCTCTAAGTGGTTGACCAATCACAACAGAGCCGGCCAGCTAACCAATCAGAGCAGGCTGGGCTCTGGTTTCAGACAGAGGGTGAAAAGAGGTGCTGCAGCACAGGCAGTATGAGAAAAGAGCTTTTTGAACATTAAAGCATGGAGACATGTAGAGACACTACATACTGATATTCACCTGAACATCATCAGGAGAGGACTCTTTAAAGTAGAGACACTACATACTGATATACACCTGAACATCAGCAGGAGAGGACTCTTTAAAGTAGAGACACTACATACTGATATACACCTGAACATCAGCAGGAGAGGACTCTTTAAAATAGAGACACTACATACTGATATACACCTGAACATCAGCAGGAGAGGACTCTTTAAAGTAGAGACACTACATACTGATATACACCTGAACATCAGCAGGAGAGGACTCTTTAAAGTAGAGACACTACATACTGATATACACCTGAACATCAGCAGGAGAGGACTCTTTAAAATAGAGACACTACATACTGATATACACCTGAACATCAGCAGGAGAGGACTCTTTAAAGTAGAGACACTACATACTGATATACACCTGAACATCAGCAGGAGAGGACTCTTTAAAGTAGAGACACTACATACTGATATACACCTGAACATCAGCAGGAGAGGACTCTTTAAAATAGAGACACTACATACTGATATACACCTGAACATCAGCAGGAGAGGACTCTTTAAAGTAGAGACACTACATACTGATATACACCTGAACATCAGCAGGAGAGGACTCTTTAAAGTAGAGACACTACATACTGATATACACCTGAACATCAGCAGGAGAGGACTCTTTAAAGTAGAGACACTACATGCTGATATACACCTGAACATCAGCAGGAGAGGACTCTTTAAAGTAGAGACACTACATACTGATATAAACCTGAACATCAGCAGGAGAGGACTCTTTAAAGTAGAGACACTACATACTGATATACACCTGAACATCAGCAGGAGAGGACTCTTTAAAGTAGAGACACTACATTCTGATATACACCCAAACATCAGCAGGAGAGGACTCTTTAAAGTAGAGACACTACATACTGATATACACCTGAACATCAGCAGGAGAGGACTCTTTAAAGTAGAGACACTACATACTGATATACACCTGAACATCAGCAGGAGAGGACTCTTTAAAGTAGAGACACTACATACTGATATACACCTGAACATCAGCAGGAGAGGACTCTTTAAAGTAGATACACGACATACTGATATACACCAGAAAATGAACATGATCTTTTTTTCTTTTTTTTTTAAAACCCACAAAACTAGCGCTGAGCCTATGAATTAGCCACAAGAGAAAAACCGCTAACGCATTACTGCACAGAAACTCACTCATAACACCCTTACTACTTATCGTAGCTGCACGTCCAACGCATCGATTCGCATCGTGAGATGACACAGAATCGATCTGTAGATACATCATCACTCCATGATAAGAACTCGCGGAGATAATAACAAGAACAGACATCAAAACATGTGGCGCTAGGTAGCTAAAAACGTCAAAATGGCTCACCTTTGTCGTTGTCTGGTCAAAAGTGGTCTTCAATGGCATTAAAACGATAAAAACGCTGCTGAAGTTAATCCATAGGTTAATCCAATGTGTCTGTGTCCCTTTGAATGATTTCTGATAATCCATAAGCAATAAACCTGCGTTTCCGTTTCCAGATGTCAGAGCAAGAGATAGGTTCGCTCTCATGCAAAACTGTGTGCGCATAGCTCTCATTTCTCAATGGTAAGGTGTGTGTGTGTATGTGGAAATTCCCCTTCGATTCTATTGGCTCTAACAGTCAAAAAGAGATGTCAATCACCAAAATCGACCAATGGGTTCCAGAGAAACGGTAAAACCCCCATTTCCACCCAAATCACCTCAGAGGTGGAGTTTATTTTGCTAAACCTCTCTAAAAAGGTCAAATGTCACTTGTTTTGCATCAATCTTGATACAGGGTACCTATTATATGTTGTACTTTGGATTCCTAAAGCTTTCAGTCTACCTTATCATCATCCAAGGGTAGTTTTCACTACAAGTAAAAAATAATTTTTGGACGGACACGATCATTTACAGTTTTTTACTATGTTCAATCTGAATTTTCTTTAAAATAAAAAACATCTATATTGATTCTGACTTTTCTACATCCAACTCACAGGTTTATCATTACTTTGAGAAAAAAGATTATTCATTTACCCCTTTTAGAAGGGAAGATATGGTCATTTGTTCTGGAAATGTCATTTTCGAGCCTGAGACCTGAAAAACAGGCTCAGTGCTTAACAGGTAAAAATCCACAGGGTTACTTTGTGTAAAGATCATTTTTGTTATTTGTTGTGTTGTAACTGCTGTGGGTTAAAGTGAGTTTGACTGCATGGTGAACATTCCTGAGATGGTTAGAAGTCTGTAGACACTAGACAGGAAGCAGATTTTCTAAAAAGGACATTTAGCCCTGCATCAAACTTTGAGGTATTTCCCCCCACACAGAGTAATGCTCCAAGAGTCACATGGTTAGTTTGAGGAACAGGACTATGTTAAATGTATTTTATATAAAATCTGCAATAACTATGCTATGCACACTGAATGTAAATACTTTATTAGGTTTACATAGTTGTAGGTTGCACTATCATAGGGACACTGTGGTCAATTCTGTATTTATATTGTATAGAGCTACTCTATAGATTTAAATGTCAGTATATTTTTTACTGTTTTGTGGTTTTAATTTCCTGGGCAATGCCTTGTTTACATACTACTTTGGCATACAATTGAGATCAATAAAGTATATCTAATCTGCTTCTAATGTAATCTAATAATGAAAGTTTTGCCTTAAGGTTAAATAATCTTTGTGGCGTTAAAATTGGTGGAGTTAATTAGGAGCAAGGCCAAGTGTAATAAAGCAATGCAGGACAAGTTCATATACTTCTGTTTGTAGGAAGTAACAAATAAGCTCTTTGAAGTTACACCAAATTACAAAATGATAATTCCTGGGGAAACTGCCGAGGCCAACCATAAACTTTATTTTAAGAAAAGTCAGTAAAATAAATAAACGGCCTCTGTAAAGTGTGGTCAGAACCTCGGCATCACCGTGTCAGTACGATTTCTATGCCTCCATGTCGGCACCAGCCTTGACCCGAGGGTTTGTCCTCTAACGCGTGATTGTGGATGCGAAATATCTTGGGAAAGCCTTGATGGAATTTCATTAAATCTGGCAGAAACCTCACTTGGACTCCAGGATAAAACAGACTTGATTTTGGTGGTTAGTTATCACAGCTCAAAGACACGTGCCATCAAAACATAAATGTATGCCGCCATATAGCTCACATGGTAGAGCTGGTAGAGCCCATATACTGGATCTATTTGCTGTGTTTCATCTCCACTGTCTATTTCAATAAAGACACGGGTAGCCTGAACAAAATATACGTTTTTGGCGATAACTCAAGACTCATATGTTAATTATGACAACATTTCACACACATCTGATACAATTCTGAATTGATGGCATTTTATTTCCAAAAAGTCAGCGGTCACCTTCACCGGTGTTTCCAAATTATTTACGTCGACTGTTGTGTCCCACCATAATCTAATTACGAAATGATATGATAATACTTCAATACGTCAGATCAAGTCAGAATGTTCTAGCTCAATCAACAAAGACAAAAAACATGACCAGATTCAAGGAAACAGACATTTAACCTATGTTGTAAAATGTATTATCTCTTCGATTTACACACGGCATCTATTGCACGTCTGTCCGTCCTGGGAGAGGGATCCCTCCTCTGTTGCTCTCCCTGAGGTTTCTCCCATGTTCCCCTTTAAACTGTGGGTTTTCTCTGGAAGTTTTTCCTTGTACGATGTGAGGGTCAAAGGACAGAGGGTGTCGTATTGTCATACTGATATTCTGAACAAACTGTGAAGTCCACTGAGACAAATGTAACATTTGTGATATTGGGCTATATAAATAAACATTGATTGATTGATTGATTGATTAACATAGCATTACAATCAGTGAAGACAACATACTTAAGACCGTCTAATGTACATTTGACCTGGGATTCACCTTTCTTTGATTTGCCCCGCCCCATTTTTATAGTAAACTATCATTATTTGTACACTTCAATAGTTGTGGAGCGACAAGCACTACGTCTGCTCAAAACCTTTCGGAAGTGTGTTTTCAGGAAAGTAAATTGTAACATTTTTGGACAAATAAAAATGTCTTGTTGAGGGTTTGGTTGTACTTTGCTCCAAAGCTCTTCGGCCAAAACACCAAACTCTAGGCTTCAAAACTGCAGTCCACAAACCAGTGTGTGACATCATGGTGAGTACGTCCAATTCTTCTTATATGCAGTATTTTAGTATATGAATGTATGTTAATATCATGTGGTGTTTAGTAAACATGTGTATCTGGGTCTCCATTGTGTGTCCTGTAATGCAGACTTCACCATTGTGTATTTCAAGAACAGCAAAAACATGGTGACAAAACTGTCCAAAGAGCAGATTCAGTGTAAAGAAGTGAATGATGTCAGGATGTGTAATATTTGTGCTGACAATATATAGAGATTGTATTTTATATCTGATGCCTTTCTTGCAAGTAAACGCCAAAAATCATATGCTCCTGTCTCCAGTCTTTTTCTTAAGATGCTCAGAAATGATAAAAATACACAACAATATGTAGCGAAAACACGGTTCTGGTCAATATTCAACGGCATAACTCAGGAACAGAAGGAGAGATTGTGACTATATTTCACATTTGGTCAGAAAACGAATTTAAACATTAAAACTGTGGCGATTTTTCTACAGTCTAAAATGTGCAGCATCCTCCATATCTGAAGCTTTGTCTACTCTCACAGATAAAACGTTGTGTTCATTCTCATCCTGTTCCTCTGGCTTCAGGTGATTACACCATGTGACACAGCTCTCCATCAGTCCTCTGTACTCCTCTGTACAAATAGTCTGTAAGTGGAGACAGCATGTTCCTCACTGGAAATAGTAATCCAGTGAAACCATACATTACATTTATTTATTTTCAAATTCCTTCAAAGTACATACATGATCTGGACACAAATGGACTGTATCGCTTGTTGGACGAAGGCATACAACTAATTCTAGTTACTTTTGATCATATTATTACATTTATTGTTGAAGTGTACACCCCCTTAGCGAGCACAGTGAGTCACATTGTGTGCTCGGAGGATAAATGCAGGTCATGTGCTTCATGCTTTCTGCAGGGCAATGTACAAGAAGGGGAACGTCTCTCACATGAGGCCCTGCAGATATTTGTTGCCGCATTTCACCTCGAAAGCTGTCAGCTGCTTCGGAAACGCGTTTGTAACCAGGACCCAAGCAGAGGAGTTTTGCTGCATGAGTTCAAATCTATGCCATAACACTAAGACAATCCCATAAGACTGCTATTATTAGACTGCTGTATTATTCTGCTTTGGGGAGGCAAAGTGCACTCTACTACGGTACATTAAATTAAACGTATCTGATGAAAGCTTTTTATTACAATATGGAGGATACTCTTCTTACAGGGGAATGTGAACATGCATGCTAAGTGTATAGAATTTAAAATAGCAAAAATGGCCCAAATTGGGATTAATAAAGTACTTATCTATCCATCCATCCATCCATCCATCCAACTATCTATCTATGTATCTATCCATCTATCTATCCATCCATCCATCTATCTATCTATTTATCTATAGTCTGGACTCATTCATCTATACAGTAAGCCATTGAAAAATAACAATGAGCAAAGGCAAAGGTCAAAGACTGTTTGCTTCTGAAGTGTTAAAAAAACTAATTTTCACTTTTTTTTTATTCAATGTTCACCAGGTCCCAAATTGATCTAGAATCGATTACTTTTTCCTTGTGTTCCCGGATGTTTGATGTGAATTGTATACCTCGTATTTTTGCAATTTTAATATATATTTCTGAATTCGTGAACATAGGAAAATAAAAGTGAAAATGTGTTGAAAAATTGATATGCATAATTATTTGGTTCAAGAAAGTCAATGGCTTTTAAACGTCAAAAATCTGATTTACTACCATTCATATACTCACACCTACAGCACATGAATGCAGACATCTACTCCTTAGCCCAGACTGGTTGCTAAAGGTGTATAAATGTTTGCATGTTGGATTGAACAGGATTATGTTCCATTATGTGAGCTCCTCAATGTGAGCACACTTTGTACTCACAGTGTATACATGTCAGTTTTTCCGTTTATGTAATCTCCAGCAGCGTAACATGCTGCTGGAGATTGCCCTGAACTTTCAGGGCATGTTCAGCTTGAGCCACAACAAAAATGTTCCACTCCAGAGAGTCTGGTATGTTTGGTGAAGTGTGAAAACTAATTTCTAACCTGAGTTCAGTGCTGATTAGGGGTGTAACGGTTCACAGAATTCACGGTTCGGTATGTACCTCGGTTTGGGGGTCACGGTTCGGAACAACAAGAAAAAGCTAAAAAAAAGTGCCAAATGCATAATTCCAGGTTTGTTTTTTATGATAGTGCAAGTTTCAGTTTAAAAATAAGGAACTCTAACATTTTGAATAATTAACTTTATTACACAGTTCAAAACAAACCACTAACAGTACCACAGACACTCAGATAGGGACATTTCTGTTGTTCAACACAGGAGCACACAGATGCTTTCAAGCAGCCATGATGCCTCACAGGAGACGCTGAACTCCTGGGACCTGAAAGGTCATCCTGTGAGTCATGCCTTTGAAGAACAAAGACAAGCCCAGCGACAAACAGGAGAAAAAACACATTTAAATGATCATTGCACAACTCAAAAGAGACATACGGGAGACACTGCTGCTACTCCTACGATTTTTTCACAGCTTTGAAATCTCTGACCGGGAATAAATCCATATTTTAATAACGAGGTAGGTTAGTTGTTAGGAAAATATCACTGGTCACCGGCTTGAGCTTGAATCTCAGGATCCATGTGTTTCTGATCCTCTCCAGAATGGAAGTAGTCATCACATACAGAGCATCAAGTAGTTCCTGAACAGTGTCCTTCACATGCTGATATCCAAGAGAGGGAGTTACACAGTCACAAGATGGAGGAATAGAAAGCAGTATTCAATGTTTACTTCAGATGAGCTCCACGTCAGAAATGAGCATGCTTGTCATATGTCTCTCTCCATAGAGGCTGAATCATCATGTTAATCACATAGCTATCATATGCCTCAAACAGTCCTGATGCTCTTCTAGGTAATCACACATCCTGTCATGTTCACAGCTACAGTTGGGATACCTTTGTTATCATGTTACTCTCATATTGGAAGAGGACATTCACTATTTTCCCAACATTAGTGAACAGTGATTCACCTTAAAAGTGTGTAAAAAGTATCTCTTGTCTGCGCAGACCCTCCATCTTTTACCTTAGAGCTGTAGAACCAACACAGCCTAACGAAATTTGTCAAAAACAATGCTAGAAATATCCAGTAACACCGTCACCGTGTTACTGGAGAAGCCCCGAGCTTAAAGACAGAAAGAAGGGGCCCAGAGATGGCGTCCCCTAGTCTGCCTGAGTGATGAAACACAGTGAGAAACACTACTGCAGTGTTTCCCATACATATAAATTATATATATATATTTATTTTTTTGGTGGTCTAAAGCAGTGGTTCTGAACTGGTCAGGCCTCGGGACCCACTTTTTCCTGTGTCAATAAATCGCGACCCGAAATTTTGAACCACTCAAATCTATTCAAAAGATCGTGCTGTAATATATATACGCTTTTCAGCATATAATATTAATTAAAGTGAAGTACAGTGCGTATATCCCTTATATCCCTTCACAGAGCTAAAGAATGCTTTTACATAAGGTTTAATGAGATGATGGAATCAAAGCTGAACTGTATAACATAAAAAGGCACACATGCTGAAAACCCAACCGCAGCAGGGGGGTCTGGGGGGATTGTCCCTCAGGAGATTTTTTAGAAATACTAACATATAAACTACGCATTCTGGAACACTCTGAGAAGAAAATAAATAAATCTATTACTACCCGACATATTATGCGGTGCGGTGCCCCCACAAACAGAATCAAATTCTGTGGGAAACACTGTAATGCGTCTCCTGGGAAGACTTGTTCTGTGAAAATACAAATCATGCTTTTCCCTCTGCTTGTGCCATCTGATTTGTTTTCAAACTGATACGACTCGACATGATTGGTGGCATCAGTTTTACAGAAAAGTTGGCGGAAAAACAAAAAAAAAGATAAACCAAGAATAAAAAACAGTCTGCTCTGATTGGCCAACCGCTTAGAGATGTCCCGCCCCTTAGCCTATTACGTACAATGTGTTGGAGTGCTAGCCAATACAAGCTTGAGTGTTAAATAGTGATTTCATTTTGTTCCGGATGTAAACAAAAGGAGTTCATTGAAGGCATTTGGAGGGAGGGAACTTCTGGATTTTAGCCTTTACAGACCATTTACATGCAAAAACCTACATAACACACTACAGGAAAAAAGAAAACCCCTGAAAGCATAATAGGGCTCTTTAAAACTGTTATACAACATTATAATCTTGAACACCAATCCTCAAAGTGTCTGTGTATTTATTGAGATACAGTCTAATGTCCTGAGTGTTTAGGCAAACAGATCCAGGACAATATTCTGGCAAACACACTCATTTGTTATCTCGCACTGATAGAAGAGAAGATTGATGCCTCTCTCAAACTCATCATGGAGGTTCAGCCAGCAGGCAGATACAGAGTTCGCTATGCAGACAGAAACTGGTGAGAACAGCTTTCCTAGCACTGTGCAAAGCTAAAGAAATCCACCAACCAGCACCTCTAAAGCTAACTCAGGGTATATGCAGGAATCCTGAAGTCAAATGTAAGACCTTTTAAGACCTTTTTTAAGACCCTTTCCATACATTCTAAGACCTCATCGCCACTTCGAGTTCTAACCGGTTACCTTGGCGACACACTTTACCTCACATTGACTATATACAGTATTGATTATCCTTCCTCCTTATCTTCCAACCATTTGGACGCAGACTTGCATTTCCCCATAACGATGTTGTTTAGCAACCGGCGTAAACGGACCTTCGCGCTATCAAGCAGTGAGCGTGCGATGTCCTGTTCAGATGACGTCAGATCCAACGGGATGCCGTAAATAAACTACACAGAATCACACTACACACCTACGCAATGATTACATTCAGGCAGACTGTAGAATACAACCTTTTTGGACCAACTTATTGAATACAAGCTACTAAATGTAATACCTTGGAAAATGCTGTTTAATACTTTTTAATAGCCATAATTTTCGCTAAATTGATTTATCAACTTTTAATACTTTTTAAGACCCTGCGGACACCCTGTAACTAATGAACACGTTGCACCTTGTTTGTTTTCTTTGCACACATTGTGTTTTGACTGCAAGATAATTAAGACTCATATGTGAACAGGCCTGGTTCTACGGGGGTGCATAAGGGTGCATTGCACCCTCAGTTGAGTCGTTATGCACCCTCATTTGAAAAATGAAAAGTGAAAAAAAAAAAAAAAGTGAAAAATATTACATGTACAATAATAATAGTAATAATAATAAGAAGAAGAATATAGTTGAAATAAAATTGTAATTGTAATTGTGGTTAAATAACATTGTCTGCTGCATTTATTTGGTCAATTTAAACGGTAAGTAACGTTATTATGTCAGGTGCGCGTGACCTGTGCCGCTGCGCGTTCATCATCTGCAAAGTGCTTACACAGCAGTCAATGATGGAACTCAGAAAATGGTTCAAACAACCAGCCCTTATCGCCAGCAGTAACACTGCATCTACTGCAGGTAATAACAGTTCAGATCATGGGGACATTACGTTACCCGCGGCCACTGTCGTGGACACTAACGCCCGACTCGCCGGCTTTGCCCGCCTCGCCCACGGAGGCGGAGCAGCCGTCTTCGTTGCCCCAAACACCGACACCACTCAGTGGCCCACAAGTGCCAGAGGACCTCGGCAAAACAGAGCCTGCACAGGTATATTTAAAAAAATACCCAACTCGCCTGTACAGTGGGGTAAGGCGCTCATTTTGCAGCTCATGGTTTCAAAACAGAGATTTGCTGGAATATTCATGTAAAAAAGATGCCATCTTCTGCTATGCATGTAGACATTTCGGTTAAAGTAAGTCAGATGCCTTCACCACAACTGGCTACTACAACTGGCGCCATGCTCTTATAGGCTACGTGATAAGGGACTGGGAAGGCATGAATCAAGCAAAGAGCACATAGATCTCTTCATTTTGCTCTCAAAGTGCACCAGATTGATGCTTTGAACTTCAATATTTAAAAAAAAAATCTTCCCGGGGGAGCATGCCCCAGGACCCCCCTAGAGGAGGTGAGGACCCCCCTAGAGGAGGTGAGGACCCCCCAGAGGGTGTTAGGTCCACTCAACACTTGTAAAAATAGCACTTTACCACTGCACCCTCTCTAATCTCAGATGCACCCTGAGTCATTTTGTTCTGGAACCGGGCCTGTACGTGAAGCATAACCAGAGGAAGAGACGGGCATTTCATCAGAAAGAGAGGAAGTAATAGATCTGGTGGCGGAGGACGAAAGTAGTATTGTGTGATTTGAATGATGTGTTCAATGAAATACAACAAAAACATTCAGTCTTCAGAAGGTATTCTATTTTCCAATTGCCAAATGTTGTAGTCTGTAAAATGTCAAACCTAATTAATAAATTAATTACAAACTATTCGTAAACCCTTTATAAGGGTAGTCTGATTGTAAAGTAGTACCAACAATTCTAACTACAGCATGACAATGGACAGCTACAGTGTTTTTAATATTTACACTCTTTACATTATAACTAATACTACTAAAAAATATAATGGGGATATTTAAGACATTAAGTCAAAGCAGTTTGTGCAACTGTTCATGTATGAACGCTGTGTTTTATATTAAATCAAACTATTAACACTGAGGCGCGCTGGTTCTTATGCAAGATGCAAACTCATGATAGAGGTCAGAGGCAGGTGGTTCTTATTATATCGCTGTATGTTTGTTCCACTCAGTTCCACAAATAGCTCAAGACAATACTTTCTTACCATATGTGTGGATGGGAAAAGAACGTGGAGTCACTCTTGGAGAATATGTTATTGGATTAACAAGGGAGCAAGTGTCTAATGAACATAATATATCCTCTTTAGGGTAATGAGAAAATGTTAGAATGCTATCACCACATTTAAAAGAAGTCAATAGAAACTTCTCAAACCTTTAAAGGTCCCATGTCATGGCCATTTCTACTGATCATATTTCCATTGTTGAGGTCTACTAGAATAGATTTAAATTGTGCAATTTTACAAAATCACATTAGTTTCTCAAACAGCATCTCTGTGTAGTATGTGTATTCACTCTCTGTCCTACACGGCTTGTTGGAGCTCCTGCCGCCCCCCCCCCCTGTGAGCCCAGTGGCTCTGATTTGTCGGGACGTTGCGAGGCTCGTTGCGAGGCTCGTTGCGAGGCTCGTTGCGAGGCTCGTTGCGAGGCTCGTTGCGAGGCTCGTTGCGAGGCTCGTTGCTGCTCGCCGCTGCGGCGAGGAGCGGACAGGTTTCCAGGTCGGCGATACAGCGAGAACAAGCGAAACCCATCCTGAGCACACAAACACTCACAGCCGAAGTAAAAACAATAAGTGTGGCTTGATATTGAGTAAGGTTTATAACGCTGTGAGAATGGGTCTGCGGAGAGCATTTCTCCGCCATCCCAACTCGTCTATTACCAACCAGGGAGCTCTATGCAAGTCAATGGGACTCCCTGTTAGTTAGGGATCCTGGTGTGTGAGGTGCTCCGCGGGTTGGTCCATTTGGGCCAATCCGGTCATTTGTTGTTGATCTGGGTGTTCACACGTCACAGAACCCAGGAAGCAAACAATGGAAAATGAGAAATCTCCAACGAGGCGTTCTGGGGCAGCAGACAGGTCTTTCCTGTGTTAGAGCTGTACTCGCTACAGGGTGTACTTTGAGGGTGTACTTTGAGGGTTTTACATGCATAAAAACCTTCATAACACACAAGGGGACAGGTAATAACCGGAAAAGCATGACATGGGACCTTTAAAACCCAGCACAGAGCAGCACTGAGTCACACGTTCAGTGAAAATAAAGGACAAGTTAATAGAAACTGAGTCATGTGGTGCTAAATAGCTGCCTTGTGTCTTGTGGTTTGTTTACATAGAATTTAGGTTTTATAACGCCAAGCCATGGGAACAAATTACAGCAGGAATTTAAGCTGAGTTTCTTGTTGCAGCTAACCCAGCAAGCTGGGGAGGAAAATGTCTGACTCATGGTACAGTTAAAAAGCCATTTACTTTGGATAAAAAAAGTGAATCTAGCATAGCATATTTAACCCATACATGGACAGAGGAAAGAGGATTGGGTTGAGAACTACATTTTTAACAAAAAAAACGAAATCCACTGTGACGTTGAATCAAAGAAAACTATGAACTTTTCACAACCAGGTTGCAAGTCTCCAGAGGAGTTTAACACTAGAAATATGAGAGGATTTGACATTCAACATGTTTAGCTGCTATAAATAATTGCTATTCAAACTAAGATATCTTTATTTAGGATCGCAATTGGGTATGAAAGCAGCTAAGTGGAAGCCGCAGTGTGAGTCCATTCAAGAGCAGTCCAGTGAGATGGATTTAAAGCTGGCTGCACATTGAGAACTGGTTTTTTGTATCCACTTTATAAAATGCCTACTTTTAGTACTCCCAGTGAGTGAGCAGTTGGCTCTCCATCCTGTGAGCCTGCAATATATCCTCCAGAATTAGACCAACTGCAAACTCCGCATGCAATTGAATAAGCTTTTTCTCAGAGAAATATTAGATTAGAAATATGAAATCACAAGACGTACAAGAAATTGAGGCTGCCGGTATGAGCTGATAATCACGGTTAAGAAAGGTAACTGTATTCCCTTACAGTTACATGTAAAAAAGAGGGAATCAAACGCTATTACATTTCAAAAAATGGGGATAACGAGCCGGATTGCAGTGTTCCTAAAAACCTAAAAATATCATATAGTGTTTGTTGTAAAGGATCAGATGTTGTCTCTTCTCTGTCAGCTGTTCTGTTCTGTAGGATAATACTTTACGTGTGAATCTACTTCTGCTTTATGGTTTCCACTTTCTTTGCTTCATTTGTTCTGTTTTTAATTCGGCAGGTGAACCTATACGTTCATAACATAGTGTGTGTGAGCTTAACTGTGTGTGTTAAACTAAAACGGAGAATTTTCTGTCAACTCAGATTTTATTTCTGCTTTTTGTGCTCATGCGTTTCATGAAAGGCAGGTTTTCCTATACTCAGATTAAGTTACTGATTACATTTCTTTTACAGGTAACTAGTAAGTGTAACAGGATACATTTTAAGGTAACCCTCCCAACCCTGTTCCTTTAAGATGAAAGGATGCTTTGGTGTTTAATGTTACTGCGACCCAAACACAGAAAAACAGCTAGTAACAGCTGAATGAACCAATAACTCCTGTTAAGGGAAAATAAACAGTGGATGTGTGGGAGAGAGAAACAGTGTGTGTGTGTGTGTGTGTGTGTGTGTGTGTGTGTGTGTGTGTGTGTGTGTGTGTGTGTGTGTGTGTGTGTGTGTGTGTGTGTGTGTGTGTGTGTGTGTGTGTGTGTGTGTGAGTGTGTGAGAGAGCTTAGTGAGTGAAAGTAGCAACATACCAAGCATACCATCTCTGACCCAGCAGGGGATAAATATTAAAGCTCAGTCTCTGTATATGTGCGACTTTACTCTGTTCTGGGTATTTACTGACCCCATTATGGGGAGAAAAGGCCATATATAGCCAAAAGGGGCCATTGTGGAGCTCCAGAAACAATAAGTACTGTGAGTGGGACTTGGGATTTATTTAAGGGCCGAAAAAGAAAGCTCTACATACAGTGAATTGTCCTTATCATAATCTTTTATTTCAACATTTCGCCTTTACAGAAAAAACAAGTTTATTGTGGTGATGTTTTTGACTTGGACTCTATTGGACTTATTATATCTTAGTCTCTACACTTGGTTAGCTTTTCTGTAAGATACATGTTACATTACATTACATGTCACTTGTTAGACACTTTTATCCAAAGCGACTTACATACATTCAGTACTGTGGACAATCCCCACAGGAGCAATTCGGGGTGAAGTGTCTCAGGGACACAACGACATGCTGACTGCAGTGGGACTCGAACTTGCTACCCCCTGAATCCAAGTCCAGCACACTATCTATATTGCATCTGACGAAGAGATAGGTTGTTGTGCTCCCTATCCTATATCTAATAGAACTGCTCGGGTCTTGATAGATTGAGTGGGGAAGTTCATGAGATCTTTCTAGAGGGTTATCAAGAATAACTTTTATCCAATGACCTTTTCCCTCTCTGTCTGTGTCTGTGTATTCTCTTGTTCCGATTAACCCTGCCAAATCTTTGTTCTTGTTTTGTATCTATATCTACGTCGGGATCCGGAGTCGAGGCTGATCCTCTTGCTGTAGTCCTGTGTCTTGGATCCTCTATCCTGAGTTCTGGATTAAGTCGTGGACTTCGGGTCGTGGCTGAACCTGTCTCTGCGGTCCTGCCTTGGGTCTCGCCATGCTGCTTCCCTGATGGCTTCCACAGGATTGTAGCTGACATCCTCGTGGATTCATCTTCTTATTACAGACACATGCATTTCCTAACATTCGGTCTATATGCTGTAAAATGTATTATCTCTTCGATTTACACACGGCATTTATTGCACGTCTGTCCGTCCTGGGAGAGGGATCCCTCTGTGGGTTTTCTCTGGAAGTGTTTCCTTGTACGATGTGAGGGTCTAAGGATAGAGGGTGTCGTTTTTCTCATACTGATATTCTGAACAATCTGTGCTGTTGTATTTGCTGTAAAGTGTCTCTACTGTACAGAGGTTGCGCTAGACTTTTTCGCTGCCCGTCATTTTGACGGACAGGATCGCAAAACTTCCGTCAAAATCCAGAATTACCCGTCGGCCTTTACACAACTCTGACGAGGGGGGGGGGGAAGCATGCTCGTGAACTGTCAACGGGGGGGGGGGGGGGTTTCACATGCGCCGTGTTATGCATGGCTGCTGCACCTCGCGGGAACGTGCACAGCGTAAAGCCAAAACTCACAGACATTTCAATGATTTGTTCGGCACAGTTAGGTTTGGAAACGATATAATTTCCTTTTTGATGGGCATGCATAACACCGGAGCCTCGCTGCGGGGAAACGTTGGCGCTGTTCCGAGTTTGTTCTAATCTGTCAAAATGACGGACTGCTTTCAGATTTGTCCGTCATTGTTAAAAAAAATCCGTCATAGACGGAAAATATTCGGTTAACGCGACCTCTGCTACTGTAGGCTATTTTTATTATATGTACAGCACTTTGGCTCGACCAAAAATCGTTTATAAATGTGCTATATAAATAAAACTTGATTTGATCCACTGAGCCACAGCCTCCCTATGTGTATGTTCATACCTTGGGACTGTGGGAAAACAGTATTTCGATCTTTCTGTGTGTACAAACATATTTTGAGATTGACAATAAAGTTGACTTTGACTTACACTCAGAAATACTGAGTAGCCATCATATTTTGTTTACTGTAAATTGGTATTTCAACATGTATATTTTTCTACTTTTTTAATGCTGTTTTATTTCTATTTGAGATGTTTACATTTTAGAATTCTTTATTTCTACTCTTTTAATTTCTACGTATGTGCAATGCCTCGTCTTTGATGCTGCTGCAATGCAAAAAATATCAAAAAAGTACATCTTATCTTATCTTAAATCAGTTTGTCCTATAACTACAGTTGACATTGTCACTTTTCAAACAAAGGTGAAAACAACAACACGATTAATTGCTGGTTGAGGCCGTCATAAATAAGGAATGCCATGAGTTCAGGCTGAGCACTGAAGACACGTGAGCTGATTGGGATCAGACGTTTATTCATGCTTCACAATCACTGGCCTTTCACAGCTGCATGACTCTCAGATGACACAAAAAAAGAGTCTGTCTCTGACAGCTGTGTTCTCTAATGATTAAGTACACATTTGTGAAAAACATATTTTCATTGGGACTTACAAAGAAACTAAAGTCTTCTGATGCTAGCATGGCTACCAGACACAGTTAGAAGATTATATTGGACAGAAAAACAAGAACTTTAGACAGTGAAAATTAAAAACTGGTCAGTTAAAGTGGACCTATCATGCTATATTTGAAACATATATTGTAGGGCCATACCTATATAAAACACGTCTGTGAAGTTCTTTTTTCAAAATACCAAACAGATCATGTATTTTAGCCATGCCTCATTTCGCTCTATTTGCTCTTTTCCAGCCCTGTTTTTGCAGGGGCTGATTCTGCTTTTGTGGCAGACTACAGCGCCACTTACAGGCCTGGCATATGTACTACAGCGTCTCCAGCGCTTTCGAGCGGTCTCTCATTCCCCTGATAGGTGGAGAGTTGCCCATATAGGCGGAGCACCCCTTTTCTGACGTCAGAAAAATTCAAATAATAATCAGCTCCGTTGCAGCCCCGTTTTTAGAGATTTGGGTACGGAGGAAAAGAGAGAGGGTTGTGTTTTCTGACACTTGGTGAAACGTGAAGCTACCCCACAGCACCCCCAAAGAAAATATCTGGCGCTGCCACTGCTCAGAGACAGCAATGTGACTTCATCGTGTCAGCTAGACGTCCCATGATCCTCTCTGTTCTGCCTCCACAGTTTTATCCACACTGTTGTGTTTGGGTGTCTGGGAGCCGTAAGAATTAGACCAACTACAATCTCCCAATGCAATTGAATAAGCTTTTTCTCAGAGAAATATTAGATTGGAAATATGAAATCACAAGACTTGCAATGATTGGAGGATGGTATGAGCTGATACTCATGGTTACAAAAGGTAACTGTATTCCCTTGCAGTGAAAAAAGAATTCGTGAAAAATACATTTTAATTGGATTTTTGGGGGACTTACAAAGAAAAGTGTTTTCTGATGCTAGCAAGGCTACAAGACACAGTTAGAAGATGACATTGGACAACAAAAACACGAACTTTACATACTTTAGATAAGACTGGTGAGTTAAATAAAAAATATGAAGTAGTCATTTAGTGCTTTAGTGGCTTTTAATACTAGTTGAACATAACATTTTTACATTTGTATGTGTTTTTATATGTTTCTAGTTAATGTGCTTTTTTAAAATCATGTTTTTAATTATTATCTTTTATTATTTTACTCCCATTGTGTTATGTTATATTGTATGTATTGCCTGTACATTTTTTGTTCAACTGAGGTTGTTTTAAATGTGCTATATAAATAAATAAAGATTGAGATCGAGACGTCCCATGATCCTCTCTGCTCTGCCTCCACAGTTTTATCCACACTCTGTTGTGTTTGGGTGTCTGGGAGCCGTCCGGCGGCCATGACAGTTCTGTCTGAGTGATCAAACACTCTGAGCCAAAGCAGACCGGAGGCCTCGGAGGCTCGTTTACAACTGGCTGTTCAGTGACAGTTTACACTATCTCACCTTTTAAAATATGCCAACTGCTCTGCTGAGCCTGCCAAAACACTCCAGACTGTTGTTCCGTACTGTCAACATTTCCCAAAGAACATATCTTTAGATATCTAGAGCACCTTATCTGCCGAATATTAAGTGTTTGAAGTGCAGAAGAGTAGATTTATAGTGCTTAGAAGGAAGGCTGCATGATATTGGAACAGAACTAACTATGCAGTGTTGAAAAATGTAGACATTTTCACAAGATGACGACAAACTAAACCCTTGTTTTGGGTCGTTTATCATTTCTGACACCTCTAACATATCTTAAGATATCTACACAGTACCTTATCAGGAGAATATTAAGTGTTTGAAGAGCAGATGTATAGTGATGTTTGGTGCTTATAAGGAGGGCTGCATAATATTGGAACAGAACTAACTATGCAGTGTTGAAAAATGTAGACATTTTCCCCAGATGGCAACAAACTGAAGACTTGTTTCTGGTCAATATCATTTCAAAAACCTCTAACATATCTTGAGATAGTGTATCTACACACCTTATCAGCAGAATATTAAGTGTTTGAAGTGCAGAAGAGCAGATGTATAGTGATGTTTGGTGCTTATAAGGAGGGCTGAACAATATTGGAACAGAACTAACAATGCAATGTACTAGAAAGAATAGAGATTCACCAGATGACAACCAACTAAAGACCTGTTTTTGGTCAATATCATTTAAAAGAACTCTAAATCACTGTGTTTGTTTTTACAACCAAATCTGTTGTTTCTTCTGTTCGCTGCTAGGGATTGGACAATATGACCACAATCTTAAGTAATTACATTTCTGCAGGCTTTGCTCAGCTCTCGTTTTTAAAAGGGCTGGTAATCTCATAACTGAAGATCTTTCTCATCCTGATTTTAACAATGTCCATCTCCTCCATGTCAGATCAGGTTACGTTACAAGGCAGCTGGGTACGCAAGATTGCATGCAAATGAACTGCAGAAACATTATTGCAGAATCCGTACGGGTGACCTCAATCCTACTGTTGCACGATATATACCGTCCAACCGCTCACTAATTCTGTATGTATGTTTGAGGACTACAAGCCTAATTCGGTTGTTTTATATATTGATCCAGAATGGTGGTGCAGTAATGACGCCTAACACCTGGAAAATACTTTCCATGTTTCCTTTTGACATGACATTGTCATGCAAGCGACTATTGAACATGCACACACTGCAATGTACAAGACAATATTTTGTGCAACAGTCATTATAAGGCATTGTGTTCTTATGTCATTATCTGAATAATAGGAAAGGAACTTTAATCACCTCCAATCTCTCAATCTCTACATCATCTGCACTGCCATATTGGTTGAATATGATTTGATGAAATGTGTCCGAATAGTGTGCCACAGTGACGCGTCGTAAAACCCGGAAGTTAGTTCGCATGTTACCACTTCCGGTTCCTTCGACAAAAAGCAATGCAATTTCTCCAGGATTTAGGAAAATAGCTGGAAATAAGGTCTGTGGTTGAGACACATTGAAGAGACGCATCAAGTTTTGTTCTACGACATTAAATCCATCAGCAGTGACCCCACTGGTGATTTCTGAAGAGTTAACGTGTCTGAAAAACGATGGTTGTTACCAAGTGGCTGAATAGGACTACAGAAGTTGTCCAGGCCGTTGAACGTCATTACGCCGAACACGTAAACACTTCTAAGTTTGTTTGCCCTGTTCTGCTTGAAAGCAAGTCCCTGCCTCCTGCAGACTGTTCAAACAAACGCTTCAACTTGAACCATTTAGAGTCTGTAGTTTTGAATATCAGAATCAGAATACCTTTATTTGTCCCACAGAGGGGAAATGTGCAGCGTTGAAGCAGGAAAGAGCCACAGACAGCTTAGTGTTGCATATCTTACATGCGTTAAAAAAGTACTAAGTTATAATATAATAAAAAATATGCTAAAAAAAAGTTGGCGTGACGTTGAAGCAGCGACCCTGCTGTAGTTCCTTTATAGCATAACGTTAGCATTTTGCTTCTGGCTAGATTTATGATTCGAAAATGATAAAAGTAGGATAGACATGTGGATATTATCCGGCTGAACAAAACGTGATCCGTCTCTTCAATGTGTCTCAACCACAGACCTTATTTCCAGCTATTTTCCTAAATCCAATGGAGAAATTGCATTGCGTTTTTGTCAAAGGAACCGGAAGGAGTTTACTTCCGGGTTTTAGGACCCGTCACTGTGGCACTCTATGGTGCCTTTAATTAAGTTTTTCATTGTAGTTTTATTTGGGCACTACATATGGCTTATGAAATAATGTATGTCTATACTATATACCATGACCTCATGGTACTTTATGACGCCACCAAAAAGTGGTTTTGACAGAGAAAACCATAGACATAACGTGCAATTAATACATGTTTGTTGTGCAGCTCAACAACAAACAAACACTCCAATGGATACCGTAGGGAATGTTGACACATACCAGACAAGCATACCAAAAACAAACAAAGATGTGTGCTTCTGTTGCAAGAAGAGTGCCAGTGGGCCTCTCCTGATTAACAGCTTTTATTTCCAACAAGTTCAATTAAAATGCAATTAGCAGGGAGGAGGGTACGAAACACAGCTTGGTGTTTTCATGGCAACCGCTTCAGCTTTCAGAGGACAAGGCAGCCGGACGGGCGACAAAGAGAAGGGGTTCTTTATTTTTAGAAGCAATAATAGCGTAATTTCCTCCGGTAATACACATCTTGCACCTTTTGTGGGTTTGATGGCAAGTGAGTGGATTAGTCCTGCGGCGTACATTTGAGCGAGGACATTGTGTTTATTGTGCAAAGCTCCCGATAATGAGCATTAGCAAATGTGTTAGAGTTGCAAAGAAGAAAAGCTTCACGTCCACAGCTTGGTGTTTTCTTGGCGACATGCAGCAGAGAATAAAGTGTAGATTTGCAGCTCAATGCATGTCGATGTACATTAATCCGACTAATGCAAGAGTTTCCGTAGCATCATATTTTTTTGCACTTCCCTGCACATATTTATTAGCCCTCGGTGGCTCTTTAAAGAGTGAACATTTGGCAAAGGAAATGCCTAATGTATCAGTGAGAGTATTAAAGGATGACAGCCAACTCTGTACTGGTGTTTCTCGTGTAGTTGTTGCACATTAGTCATGAAGTCTGAACAGTCTCACTATTTTAAAAGGGGAACACACACACACACACACACACACACACACACACACACACACACACACACACACACACACACACACACACACACACACACACACACACACACACACACACACACACACACACACACACACACACACACACACACACACACACACACACACACACACACACACACACACACACACACACACACACACACACACACACACACACACACACACTTAAAGCTTGAATTTTAAACTAATAGTCAAATGATCTGCAAATACACGACTGTCATCTCAAATGCATCAAACTCTTAGAAACCTATCTGCATAATACTACTATTAAAAATGCCTTTAACTAAATGTAAAGCTTCACTTTTATCCATTTGAAACATTACATACATAACCAAAACTCAATGTTATTAGAAGGTCTATAAAAGGTTTTAATCAATGATATTAATCCATGTCTTTTTTTTTCAGTGCGTTTATTAAATCTGCAGAAGTCCTTCAGAGGCTTGCCAACAATCACAAAGAAACGCATTATTAAACATCGACCATTATCTGTTTGTTTATTTGCAAAGGAAGGAAAAGCCACTTGGTTGAAAAACAATTACTTCATAAAATAGATAAGCCTAAAAGAAGAATGAGATATATAATATCGTATGCACAGTCTCAAGGAGTAAACCCTCTCCTAAAGAAACCCACTCTCAACCCGTCGGATGTTATAAACTACAGGCCTGTCTCTCTCCTCCCGTTCAAGGCAGGTCACTCAACATAAACTGCCCTCCTTGCTGTCACTGAGGAACTGCACACACTGCCAAAGCAGCCTCCCTCTCCTCTGTCATCATCCTGCTGGACCTGTCTGCTGCATTTGACACGGTGAACCATCGGATCCTCCTTCGCACTCTCCAAGAACTTGGAGTTTCAGGCTCTGCACTTTCCCTCATCACCTCATACCTCAAAGACCGTACCTACAGGGTAACTTGGAGAGGGTCCGAGTCCGACCCTTGTCAATTATCTACAGGGGTCCCACAGGGCTCTGTTCTTGGTCCCCTCCTCTTCTCCCTGTACACAAACTCGCTCGGATCAGTCATTAGCCCGCATGGTTTTTCATACCACTGCTACGCTGACGACACCCAATTAATTATGTCCTTTCCCCGCTCAGAGACCCAGGTTGTCGCACGCATCTCTGCTTGTCTAGCTGACATCTCTCAGTGGATGTCTGCTCATCACCTCAAGCTCAACCTTGACAAGACTGAACTACTTTTCCTTCCGGGAAAAGATTGTCCCACTCTTGACCTAACAATCAACATCGGCACCTCTGTTGTTTCCCCGACTCAGACTGCAAGGAATCTGGGTGTGATCCTAGATAACAAACTGTCCTTCGCTGCAAACATCGCTGCTACAACCCGTTGCTGCAGATACACGCTTTACAACATCAGGAGGATACGTCCCCAGCTGACCCAGAAAGCCACGCAGGTTCTGGTTCAGGCTCTCGTCATCTCACGCCTAGACTACTGCAACTCCCTCCTGGCTGGTCTACCTGCATGTGCCATCCGACCTCTGCAGCTCATCCAGAATGCAGCGGCTCGTCTGGTCTTCAACCTTCCTACATTTTCCCCACACCACGCCGCTCCTCCACTCCCTCCACTGGCTTCCGGTAACTGCAATGGTGCTTGCGTACCATGCTGCGAATGGATCTGGCCCTTCCTACATCCAGGACATGGTTAAACTGTACACCCAAGCACGTGCACTCCGCTCTGCATCAGCCAAACGGCTCGCTGCACCCGCACTGCGAGGGGGACCCAAGTTCCCATCAGCAAAAACACATGGGTTTGCTATCCTGGCTCCAAAATGGTGGAATGAGCTCCCCATTGACATCAGGACAGCAGAAAGCTTACACACCTTCCGGCGCAGACTGAAAACTCATCTCTTTCGACTCCACTTCGAGCAATAGAACTATTAACAAAGCACTTACATACTAATAAAGGACTGGCTTACCTAAAGCCAGTTGAGTAGCACTTGAAATGTTTTGGCTCGATGAAACCTGATGTACTTATATGATTCTGTTTCCTTCAAGTTTGGATCTTCTTGGTCGAATGCACTTATTGTAAGTCGCTTTGGATAAAAGCGTCAGCTAAATGCAATGTAATGTAATGTATGCCACAATTCAGCAGAATGATTTGGAAAACTAGAGTTTGATCCATCTGATTATTAATACGCCAGATTGAATTCATAGCACATGACGGGATCATCTACATGCTGATCAAACTGCCACTTGTAATGAAGTTAGCTTTAAGGGGTCTTATTATGATTTTTGGGGGTTTTCTCTTTCCTGTAGTTTATTATATAGGTTTCTGTGCATGTAAATGGTCTGCCTGAAACGCCTTGATTGGACTCGTTTGTATACTTCTGTAACATAGTGACATCACAAGCAGAACGAGCAGATTAAGGGTGTTTCTCAATGTCGAGGACGCTTCCTTGGTAGGACATGTCTTCCGAGTCTCTTCCTTCAGAAGCGAGGCAAGAATCCTTCCTAGCCTCGGAAAACGAAGAATGGTGGAACAGGCTAACAGCTGTGCGTCATATGCGAGGCCCCGCCTTAAATGGAGCGCGATTTCCGCCAAAGATTTGGAAATTGGTCCGTGCGCAAAGCATTGTGGGGATTTTAAGACCGCGGAGGATACACATGTGCAGCCTCGAAATTTCTCGTTACGAAGGACGCCGGGCTCAGTAGAATTCCAAGGAGCCTGGACATTGGAACAGGCCTTCGGCGGGACTCGATGACGTAGCATCCTTGAAATAGTGGCTCTGGAGCATCCTTCCTTGACTGTCTCCTTGAAAAGATTTGATTCATGATGATTTTATACCATGTGCTTTAAAACAAATTCAAACCAGGACACATCAGGAAGGCAACACAAATATAAGACAAACCATCCCCCTAAAATCCACACTGCTGCGTTCACTGACTGAGATTTAGTCTACAGACGAGACATGTATCAGAGAGGCTCCACGAGGACGACAGCTCTCTCTAATCCCTGACCTGCAGCTCGTGAGTATCCTCCTCTGTTTGCAAAACCATCCATATAAGGTGAGGCGGGGGACACACTGCGCCTTATCACACACACTTTACTCCTCATTCAAGATTAAAGGCTTTTATTGTCATTTGTACATAGCTAGAGTGTAGATATGTCAATGAAAATGTGACTTCACAGGCTCCTCAAACACAATAAAGCAGATACAATAGTGCAAGTAATACAAATACAATAGAATATAAATACTGCAAGGAGAGTCTATATACAAGTAATTGCAATATTAGATATTGTTAGAGCCAGTATCTTTGATTTGATAAGAAAGGCCACCTAATTTTGACGTCTGTAGTCAACAAACTATAAAAGACCACAACTCCCACGGCGCCTCCTCTAAAGCGACAGTGATGGGCAGCAACCTGCTAGAAAGACGCCATCGAGGAACAGTTTTTAACCGTTAAACTACCCTTTAAGTTATAGTTAAGTTATATAAGCCTTATCAAGAAAGAATACGTTGTTTGTTATTTTATTTGAGTTCTGCTTATTTGTTGTGACTATTGAAAAGGCCTCTTTTCTTTGTTGCACATGTCAAAGTTTGTTATTTTATTTTTGAGCAAACACATCGCTTAATACCATCCAAACCATCGGAGGCCAAGCAACTCCTCAAGCTGTAAGTAACACAAATATAAAAGGAAGAAAACGAGTTAAAACATGTCTGTTTAAGGCAGCGGTGTCAAACTGAAATACACAGTGGGCCAAAATAAAAAAAATGGGTACTAGTCGAGGTTCTGGTTCAATGTTTATTGCAAAACTTATTGAAATGAACTTTTTGCACATATTAAACCTGGAACTAACAAAGCTTACATTATTGCCTATAAAAACAACTTATGATTACATTTTCCCACAGGCCAACAACAGCTTCAAAAAGAAAATTTCCCTCAAAGAACAAACCAAACATGCCCTGTTGTCGTGAGAGAAAAAGTGCAGAAGGAAACATCCATTGAACTCAGTGTGCTGCTCTGTGATGCTAGTTCAGATACTTGGCATCTCATCTTGGGTGCAAGTTCATCAATGTTTGGGCTCAGGCTCTGAGCTGAGGAGACCCTCAGGCTGGAGTGAAGGTGTGCGTGCAATATACCGGCGGACCAGATCAAAAATAGTAATTAAAAATTATCCTGCGGGCCGAAATTAAATCCACCAAGGGCCTGATTTGGCCCCCGGGCCTTGAGTTTGACACATCTGGTTTAAGTGGCTTGATACAGTGGATAAACAAGGAAGGAAGCCATGACAGATATATTAGATATACCCAAGCCCCCAGGAAGTGCGCAAGACTCTGTGCCCAATATTCGTTGTGTCCAAACGGCGGTACTGCATCTTCCGTATCAGTCCGTGACGTCACCCGGCCCAAAAATACTTTTTCCCAATGACTAACATGGGAAAGAGACGTCTGTTTTAACTAAATAAACTACCCAGTATGAACGGTCATAGCCCTTATTAGAATCATTCAGTCCTTAAAGTTGTAAAATGCACTAAAAGCTGAATCTAGATTTATTTTCTCTCTCCATTCATTCTAGTGAGCGTGGGAGCTCGGGGGGCGGGGCTTAAGGGGCGCATGCTCTGTGAGCGCACATACGGGTTCTTCTGCTCTGACAGCCAGGCATGATGGGTAATCTGTGAGGTTTCGCTCTCTCAAAAGTTGGGCCATTTTGCCTTCATGCGCCAATGAGCAGCTCTCATAGGAAAGAACGAGACCCCGCCTCCCACGCTGTATCCAGCTCTTATTAAACATCCATGGGTATACCCCTCCGCCTCACATCCATAATACAGAGGGAAGAATCGCTGGAAAGAAACACTGAGGCTTTTTTCTTCCAACCGCAGAATAATGATAACCTCAGACCTCTTTCCACCCGATACGAAACATCTGTAATTTCAGAGCCAGATTTAGCTCAATCCATCCAGCCCCCTTTCTAAAAATAGCCAGAATAAACAGATGTGAGACACGCTCCTCTCCCTCGAGTGAGAATAAATACACTCAGATAACAGTTTGTTTCTCCGAGGGAAACCATTCCCTATTGATGCCGGTGTTAAATACAACAACATGAAGCCCCACAGTGAGAGTACACGTCAGATATTAGCATATAAACAATGCTGACAGAGTGAGGGCATTTGCAAACTCATTTCTTAAGAAGTCTATTTTTACTATTTACTATTTATAGAGTGTAGAAAAATATGCCGAATGATTTACAGCGCAGGAAGAGGCAGAACAACCATTGGGGTTATTTGAAGTACAAAATGTAAAAAGGAATACAGTACATTGCATATTACTTGTTAGACGCTTTTATCCAAAGCGACTGAAGTGTCTTGCCCAGGGACACAACGACATGCTGACTGCAGTGGGGTTTGAACCTGTGACCCCTGATCCCAACACCTACGCACAACCCACTGCGCCACACTACACGCTACATAATACAACAATAAAATTAAAATATGTAACAGAGGAAGAAGATATGATTGTGAGATGTGTATGGGCACAAGTATATATGTAAAAGTAAAAAGCAGTGATGAAACAGCAGATATTTGGTCTTTTAGGCATTTTTGGAAGCATTGTATAAAAAGGGAAGAACTTTTGTTTATCTGACAGTAATAAATAAATGATAATAATTCCCAAAAATGTGACTTTTGCTGCTTTTTATGAGTGCAAATGTAATCTTAACGTTTGGGACTGTTGAGTTAATTGGATGCATCGCTCTGGGTTATTTTCTGATGGGCAATTTGATTGGTAAATCTGAGTTGGACTGTCTGTTAAATGTCTGATGGGACATGTGAGCCCCTAATGGCTGCGCTGCCCATGCAGGAGGGTAATTGGCGATGGGCACGCTGCCCCATATCCACCCTCTGCCGTGCACTCTCCCTCCAGAGCACGTTGCTTTATGTTTCTCTCACAATGGCGCCTCTATAAAACTATGGAGGGGTCTGTGGGAGCTGAAGTGAGGTTCGATGCCACCAAATCTGTCTGTCCAGGAAACTGAGCGTCAGTTCAACGAGACGAGGCCACGATACATAGAATCAACATTTCTCAGTACAGATCTGTAAATAGGCCGTTCGGTAATTATCATATCAAGGAGCATTTCTCACACTGTCATTTCACCGGTGAGTCATGTGTAAATTGGCGAGTGAATCTCTTGTATGAGAAAAAGAAAAACACCACACACACCCCCGCCCCCTCTACCCATCTACGACCTGAAGAGGACAATGGATTTGCATTCATTACTGATGATAATGGAATTACTTTCGACAATTAGCATAATGGCACATAATAGCTCAATGGACTCTTCGTGCCACCTTTACAAAGGCAGCCTGAGAGGGGCTGTGTAGCTGAGCATGCTATGCAAACATGATTCATTCTGTCGTTGGCGCCTTCAGCAACCTGAAGAGAATAGTTGCAGAATGTCAGAAAATGGTCAGGTAAACAAAAAACAAACAAATTAACAAGACAAACATGTCGCTGATGACGATGACCTAATATTTTATTTATAAGAAAAATGAATGCGAGAGGGGGGAGGACCAGAAACGTTTTTTAAGCTTCTTCTTGCCCCTGTTGAACATGACAAAGACTATTTGAGAATTATTCTAATTTTTTTTTTTTATTATTATTTTTTTGTACTTTGTTATAATTATTATTTTGAGTGAGAAAAAAAAAAAAGAATATATTATTCTTATTATTATTGTTGTTGTATGTTTTGTTTCTGACATGTTCAATAAATTTGCAACAAAAAAAAAACGTATGAGAAAACTTGTACTCCTTTTGACGTGCACTAAAGGATAAGCTAAGGTTTTGTACTGGCTGGTGAGCGTTTAGCAGAATAACCTGATTCTTTAAAGTAGTGGAGACAAAAACAGTCATTAAGGGAGAGTAAATATCGTTCTTAGATTCATCTGTTGGGCACAAACCAATGATCAGGAATTACGCCGGACATTGAAGCACATTTTCATGGTACTACAACTTCTGTTTTAGTGTGTGACGTCATTGGGCCCAAAAACGTCTCTCCATCGCCTTAAATTAGGAAGAGAGACGTTTGTAAATCAGCTAATCTTTTTTTTTTTGCTGAATCAACAACCCAGTGTGATCACTTGGAAAGCCCTTATCTACATGTTGGCTTAGAAGTGGTAAAATACGCTAAAAGCCGACTCATTTGACTGAGCCGAGAGCGGATGTTGCGCTCTGGATTGGAGGCGGGGCTTAAGGAACACAAGTGCGCATAATAATAATAATAATAGATTTAATTTGTTAGTTAATTTAGTTAATTTGTTTTTACATGCTCTATCTATAGATAGATCGATAGATCTTTAATCTTGTCATTGTACAGGTACAACGAAATTACAATAAACTCAAGGTGCCAACACGCAACAACAGGACAATATAAAAACAACAAGACAATATAAAAACAACAAGACACTATAAAAACAATAACAATAAATGGGACTTAAAATAGACATGATAGGGAATATGTACATACATAAATAATAAATTAAATTGCACGATTCCCCTCGTATTGCACGGAAGGCTTATATAATTTAAATGTTAGCAGCGTTTAGTGCACATATGGCCCTGGGAAAAAAACTGAACTTGAGTCTGTTTGTCCGGGAAGGCATGGTACGGAAGCGCCTGCCTGAGCGCAGCCGTGCAAAGTGCTCGTTACCCGGGTGGTGTGGATCCTTGAGGATTTTGACTGCCTTCTTAAGGCAACGAGAGCTGTACAGTACCTCCAGGGAGGGGAGGGGGCTACCGATGATCTTCTGGGCCGAGTTGACGACCCTTTGGAGCGCACCCCTCTCTGCGGCTGTGCAGCTGAGGAACCACACGCAGATGCAGTAGGTGAGGATGCTTTCCACGGCGCAGCGGTAGAAGGACACAAGCAGGTCCTGTTTGAGGTGGTAATTCCTGAGTATTCTCATTCTATGGGACCAGATATGGGTATTATTGCTCTACACAGTGAGGCCATTTTTGGCTTCATGCACCACTGAGCAACTCCATAAAGATACAAACTCAAAACAGCTCTGCAAGGACAATGTTAGTTTAAGCTAGATGTGTAAAAAAAGGTGACTTCAGGAAATGATTTTATGTCAATATTGTGTTTACTGCTTGTTCTGCTACCCCCAATAGGCCAACAAAACTGTCAGTTTCCACTAAGGACCTAATTTGTGTGGAACTAAGGGTCTGGCTGCATGTACATTATGGTATAACCTCATACTGCAGAGCAACTCCTCTCTCATCACACAGTCAAACACTGATTGGTGTAGCCGTCTTAATGGCATTTACAACGGCTCTTTATGACACTGAAACGCCATAAATAATAACCAAACTAACCACAAATGAGTGGTCTCTGGTTATATGATGAAGCATATGGCCAGGTGGAAGGGGGACAACACAGTGAATCCAGCCAGGAAACGGGAAGTAACGGTCTCCCTGGATATCATGGCCTGCGATGGTTTTACACATGAGGCCGCAGACATATTGTATTCATGAACCTGAGATCTGATTCCTGTTCCGGAGATGTTCTGTCTCCGCTCATCGAATACGTCTGATTCATCGGTGGAAAACATCCCTCTACTGTATGCAGTCGATCAGGGCCGGACTGGGACAATAAGTCAGGCCGGGAGTTATACACCCAGACAAGCCACTACCAGTTGTTTTGTGCCATTTTGCTGGATTTATTTGTCAATATTTACAGTGTTGCTGCCCATAGTGATAGCCCTATAGTTTAAATCTACTACCCCAAAATAAACATATGGACATGGGTTACTATTCAAAAAATGTGAAAATCTATTTAGGAATCTATCCATGAGAACATATTTTAAGTGGGGGTGGACCTCAAATCCTCTAGGGGGCTCCGGAGGCATGCACCCCCGAAAGTGGCCATGTCGGCAGGCCACTTCATGTAGACAGCCAGTCACCCTCTGTGAGGCAAAGTCAGACCCACATTTGTGCAGCGTTGCATTCACAATATATACATTTAAAAACAACCAGGCCATCGGGAAACCTCCCGGTCCTCCCGATGGCCAGTCCGGGCCTGCAGCCGATAGAAAAAAGAAGGGAACTCGCCTAATAAAAATGGATGTGGTACAACACACACAGTCACGCAGAGAAACAATACATCATGTCCTGGTTAAATTAAAACATGACTTAGTCGGGGCTATTTTTAAACCCGTCTCTGTGCTGATAACAGCCGTCTCTGCAGATAAATGTTACAGGTCATGAATTTTGTTCAAAACGGCACAAATAAAAGTCCTAGATCCCCAGGCTGGCGGGACATTCAGATAAAAACACACTAGCTACTCACAAGGACCCTTCTCGTGAAAAGGGGGAAATCCTGACAGAAACATAACAACTGTCCTGCTCCAATTGTTCTTAAATATGTTTATATGTTGTTAACACAGCAACAAGACAACAACATCTAAAGTAGTAAGCCTCTTAGGTTTGTCTCTCTTTACTCGCTCACTATTAGGGAGTTTTGGGCAGAGTTTATAACATGCAGAACAATAATCTCGCACAGGAATGCAACATGATTACTGGAGCTAAGCTGTAAACACAACTGTAGCTCTGTATATTTAAAATGCTCCTTAGATGATTATGTTCTGCTTTCTTTGCCAGTGAAACCAAACCAGTGTCTTCATTATTTAGCCTCTGATGTCAAATACTTTATATCCTCTGTCAGCTACGATTGTGTATTTGGGGAAAACATCCAAATAAAGTCCGAAAGAAAGCAGACAATGAATCAGACATTGTGTTTTTCAAAGGCAAACAGAGGATGACAAACTAGATGATATTTTAAAAAGGTTGCATAGTTTAGCATATGACTCATTTAAGTAATTCAGAACGACCCAACGGCTGGTTTTTTCTTACAAATTGAACTTTCCGCAAAAATATAGCAACACATGAGAAGAGTCATACAAATGGCACATTAACATAAAAAACAACCAAAATAAGTCTGATTTAGTGTCCAGTAATAGAACAGCGTAGAGTAAGAAACAGCCATTTCAATCACAGAACCAGCATTTGAAAACAGACAAAAAAACGTTCTTATTTATTAACTTTTAAAATAAAAATAACCAAATGACTTGAACCTTTTCCAGGACATCTCTTTACGGAGTCTTGCCTTCATTTTGGGGCACATTCAGGGCCGTCCCTCCCTACAGGCCGATTATGCAGACCTCACCTTGCGGAGGGGGCCTCAACTGAGCGAGGCTCCACTAGCACGTTTGCGTGGGGCCTCATGTTGGCCAGGGAGGGGCCTGGGCACATTTGTAGCTTTACTCACAGAAAACATGCCTACTAGCAGAGGTCAGATTTGCAAAAGATGTTGTGCTAATGATATATCACAGCACAAACATGCCAATCAAGTTTTGAAGCTGATTGCAATTCTGCATGTGGCAGAGTACAAATCCATCAAGATCTGACGCAGGCAATCAAGAGGGAAGAAAGGGAGACGTGTAAGACCAGGATTTGGGAAGGAAAGGAAAAGAAAGACGTAATATACAATTATGTTGATATAGTAACCTTATTTTTCAAATGTATGGAGTGTGTCTTATTTTCAAAACTGACATGTAAGGGGTTTTATTAATTTATCTTTCATGACCCAACTGTCATTACATTTCAAAGTAACCATCAACACTGAAGACGTTAATAATTACATAGCAACCGTGTGTGGCTATTAGCGGTAATCTCTATTTTGCAAAGAGGCATTGAAAAGGGTCAGTTTGCACCAGATGTATTCATTTGACCCCATTCAAATATGTGCAAATATCACAGCAGCACCGAGACGCTGTGGGCTTGGCAGCACAGTCGTTGGTGCATTTTACCATATGATAATTATACGGTTTATTTCTGACGTGTTTGTGCAGGTTTAGCAACCACAAAAGCTTTGCATTACTATTGTGAATTTGTCCTTGAATTATGAAGTTGCTGCTTTGTGTCCAGGACCTTCATTCATAGAACATTCACCTCCAGCTTCTCGATGATTATTGGCTTTGTATTGAATATCCATTTCGTATTCCAGCACATTTATATATGCTTCTTTCAACCATCATGGCGCCTGGTAGACACCACACACATAACTACAAAGACTACAACACATATGTTGGGCTTCATCACTTAGACGCAATATATATATATATTAGGGCTGTGCAATTAATCATATTACAATTTTGACCTGCCACAATTACAAAAACAACATATTCGAAAAAAACTATTATTTAGCTTTGCTACTGTGACAGTGCACTGCAGCATATTTGATGTAATTTATTTTTATCATATTTATATATGTTTAGTTGCTTGCGCTCCAAAATATTTGTTGATCTTGTTTATTGGTATTTATTATTTTGATATTATTTATTTAAATGTATCATTTATTTTTGAATTATACGTTCAGGGTAATCAACAGTTAAAAAGATACTGTTCAAATTATTATTTGTTTTAAAGTTCAATAAATCGATGTTTTCAAAGTCAATGAATAATCGTATTTAATAATCGTGATATCAATTATTGACCAAAAATAATCGTGATTATGATTTTTGCCATAATCGAGCAGCCCTAATATATATATATACACAGTTTATATAGATATATACACAGCTTGATATTTATTATTATTACTGGCTGCCATCTCATTCAACTACTGTAATAATATATCATTACTTTGCAATATATACTGTTATATGGCTGATATCACACTACTTCTACACTTATTCATGTGCTGTTTTCCACCTGGACGGGTACTTTTGTAAATTGTAATTTGTGTAATTTCTATCTCTAATATTTGATGCATGCATCTCTTATTTTTTGCTGTAACAATATAAAATGTCCCCTCTGTGGGACTGATAAAGGTATTGTGATTTTTTACAGGACACAGTTGTTATTGAATGAGTGATTTATAGGAGAAATACACTGGGAAACGTCCTCTTGTCTTCCACCAAAGAGCTTTCAACACACAGAGTCACAGAGGACTGACCGAACGACCATTATGTTTCCAACCGTCTCTCACGAAAGCAAATCTACTGAGTCGATACTGAGGTCATGAGACTGCGCAGCTTTAAAGGGTGTTATTATCACCATCATAAAATCAATATCCCATCAACTGTAACACATTAGTAAAGCCGGCCATCATTAATGCATTACGACACTAAACATACTATCAACATGTGTAAATAAACACCTTTAACAAACCTATTGTTCTCCAGGGCTGCAGTGATGAAATGTGAGTGCAAGAGACTGCACCGAACCAACAGCGAAGTCATCAGTAAATAATATGTTACTGTACATTTTATTCATTTACACTCCAGGAGAAACTATCCTTCTGCTACTGTCTGTTATCAAACAGTTTCAGAGGCAGAGTGAGACACTGGTTTCACTGCAAACACATCAATAGATGTATTTCTGATAAAAATATGAAGTGTTAAGGCCCGGACACACCAAGCTGACACCTAAGAACTGACACAGACGGACCCCCGACTGTTGTGTCGCCTCACGTCTCCTGCGTCTTGGCCATGTGTCGCACTGGAACACACCGCAAAGACTTCAGCCGACGGCCAAGAAGCACGTACGAACTGCGCATGTGTGAGTGGCAATAACTCTCCTCACCAGCAGGCGGCGGTAGTGTGTATTCGTCGTTCAAAAGAGGCAACAACCGGAAGACAGACTGCGTGATAACCGAGAGAAGAAGAACAGACTGCGTGATATAAACAAACGACAAATAGCGTGTGCGTTCCATTTTCACTCTACAGCGAGAAAAGGCGGCGGCACGGCTGAAAAGACACGACGGTGCGGGACACACCAATCTGAGTAGGGCGTGTTGAGGCCTATGGTCGAGGCTCATCGTCGGCCTGACGCCCATCAACGGCCAACATCGGCTTGGTGTGTCCGGGTCTTTAGGCTACAAGACAACTCCACAGAACTAGTTATGTACTGGAAGCTCAGAATAATGAACAAGGCGGGTCTAGTCCGAACTGAACATTTTACGATATATATTAACGCAGCAGTTTACATCAAGAACGGTAGTTGTCGTGTCAACATGCACTCGAAATCTCGTATTCATTTCAATATCAACAAACTGGAAAAACACACAAGAGACTTCTTTGCACTTCTAAATAAAAGCACTTCCTGTCAAACATTTCAAAGTTAAAGGTAGGTAAGAATGGAGAAACCAGCTCGAGTGCGCTAGAATTTGAAAATACACAACTGAAAAAAATCTGCCACTTCCTCACAGAGCCCCTCCTCCAACACACACGAACGCTCACATGACCAATGAGGGCACGAGATAAGTTTGTGCAGAGATGGAAGGCTGACAGGCAGGTAGGCCATCCAGTTACTTTAGCCGGGCCGGCTCACATGATTGGTCGTGCTTTTTACAGCGCCACGACTTCCACAGATGACATTTTTTGACGTATTTATTGTCAAAGCATTTCATATATTCATTGCTATCGGGATGTTAAGAGCATTCCATGGAATATAACAAGTGTTTCTGAAGTGAATTACCTACCCCACCTTTAAACTGAATTATTACCCTTACATTTTGAGGTAAATCCGGTAACAATATGCTTCAACATTTCTCCTGTAACTTATGTCAGAAAGCAAATAAACAAATGATTTCACTGCTTTAAATCAAACAAGTTACAACAGAGCATAAAGTGGTGTATATACAGTCATTGCTTCTCATGTTCCAATTAACCCAGCTTCCCCAAATGTCTTTCTTTTTGGTGTCTATATACGCTGGGATCCGGAGTCATGGATGATCCTGCAGTCCTGTGTCCTGCATCGCGAGCCCTGGATCTTGAGTCGTGGCTGTGGTCATGGATCATAAGTCCTGGATGGATATCCTCGTGGATTCATCTTCCTATTATACACACATGCATTTCCAAACATTTGGACTACCTATGTTGCAAATGTATTATCTTTTCAATTTACACACGGCATCTATTGCACGTCTGTCCGTCCTGGGAGAGGGATCCCTCCTCTGTTGCTCTCCCTGAGGTTTCTCCCATTTTTACCTTTAAACTGTGGGTTTTCTCTGGAAGTGTTTCCTTGTACGATGTGAGGGTCTAAGGACAGAGGGTGTCGTATTGTCATACTGATATTCTGTACAAACTGTGAAGTCCACTGAGACAAATGTAACATTTGTGATATTGGGCTATATAAATAAACATTGATTGATTGATTGATTGATTCTCACTAAAACACAATTTTGCTTGCCATAAAACCTTCGCAAAAGTGCATTTTCTCAATCGCCTGCATTTTTTTTCGACTTTCTATCAGTGTTCTTCTTCATTGCTGTGTTTCTTAGGGTGCCGCCGCCACCTGTAGATCATTGAAACGCTGTGATACCTGTCAGAAACGTAGAGTATAAAACGTCTCATGTCTTTGTGAAAGAGAACAAACAAACCCAGGATCCATTCGTTAACAAAAAATAACTCCATGGTGCTTCATACTTGTTGTTGTACTTGTCACATTACTGTGAATGCAGCAGAGAGCTGTTGAGATGCCATAAATAAACCTGTCCACATACAAACCAAACCTACACAGCTACATAAGCCAGGAAGTATGTTTTTATGTTATTAAAAAGGTGAGCTTTGTCTTGAATACAATTGAAAATTATTTTGGATTTCCATTCTGCAGCATGATTCATTTGCTGAAGCCTCGTTTAGGATAATGGGTTTCTTCTCTTCAAAGAACTGGTGGAGCTTTGTTAACCTCACACAATTAATACATTCAAAACTCATGGCACACGAGCAGGCGGAGGAAGAGCTCATTTTATTCTGCTGATGTTCAGGTTCATATCAGGATGTAGTGTCTCTACTTTAAAGAGTCCTCTCCTGCTGATGTTCAGGTGTATATCAGGATGTAGTATCTCTACTTTAAAGAGTCCTCTCCTGCTGATGTTCAGGTGTATATCAGTATGTAGTGTCTCTACTTTAAAGAGTCCTCTCCTGCTGATGTTCAGGTTCATATCAGGATGTAGTGTCTCTACTTTAAAGAGTCCTCTCCTGCTGATGTTCAGGTGTATATCAGTATGTAGTGTCTCTACTTTAAAGAGTCCTCTCCTGCTGATGTTCAGGTGTATATCAGGATGTAGTGTCTCTACTTTAAAGAGTCATCTCCTGCTGATGTTCAGGTGTATATCAGTATGTAGTGTCTCTACTTTAAAGAGTCCTCTCCTGCTGATGTTCAGGTGTATATCAGTATGTAGTGTCTCTACTTTAAAGAGTCCTCTCCTGCTGATGTTCAGGTGTATATCAGTATGTAGTGTCTCTACTTTAAAGAGTCCTCTCCTGCTGATGTTCAGGTGTATATCAGTATGTAGTGTCTCTACTTTAAAGAGTCCTCTCCTGCTGATGTTCAGGTGTATATCAGTATGTAGTGTCTCTACTTTAAAGAGTCCTCTCCTGCTGATGTTCAGGTGTATATCAGTATGTAGTGTCTCTACTGGGACATGTCTCCATGCTTTAATGTTCAAAAAGCTCTTTATTGTTCTCATACTGCAGCACCTATTTTCACCCTCTGTCTGAAACCAGAGCCCAGCCTGCTCTGATTGGTTAGCTGGTCGGCTCTGTTGTGATTGGTCAACCGTTTAGAGATGTCCCGCCCCTTAGCCTATCATGTACAATGTGTTGGAGCGCTAGCCAATAGAGAGGCGAAGTCCCTCCCTTTCCGGGGAGCTCCATGGGACCTTATTTCTGAAAAAGTATGTATTGAAGTCAATGGAGAGAGAAAGATTATCTTTCGATCCCGTTTGAATTGTGCCACGAATTACACATATGATGTTTGTCAATTGAAAAGATAATTTAGCAAGTCAATTTTTTTTAAATGTGTCGCAAAACTGTGAAGGAACACTTTTCTTGTGTGAAACCGCTCAATGAACTACATCTCCCATCTCGCACCACACACCAAGACGGCCGTCACGTTGGAACATTTCACTTCTTTCTTTCAGAACGAGGCGGAAAGTATTAAAAGAGGAGAAAATCACTCCAAGTCTGGGCACGTTGAGAGCTGTGCATACACACAAGGGGAGTTAGTCGGTTCGTGAGAGCCAGCATGCGGGACCGGGACTCTGGGATTTGTAGTCTTTCTAGTTGCGTATTTTTCATAGTCTTATATTTTAACAGTTTTACGACAAACTGACTTTTTTGACATGGAAATGATTTTTTAAGAATGACAAACATCATATGTGTAATTCGTGGCACAATTTAAACGGGATTGAAAGATCATCTTTTCCGAAATAAGGTTCCCTGGGTCGGAAGTATATGGGCGGGACTTCGTCTCTCTATAGAAGCGCAAGAGTTACATAATGTCACTTTGTTCTAGAAGTAAAACAAAGGATTCCAATGGAGGCGTTTGGAGGGAGAGAACTTCGGCATTTTAACCTTTGCAGACCATTTACATGCACAAAAACCTGTATAAGGCACTACAGGAAAGGACAACCCACAAAATGCAGACAAGAGCCTCTTGAATGTGTTGGAGCGCTAGCCAATAGAAGCACGAGTGTTACATAGTGATGTCACTGTTTTCCGGAAGTAAACAAAGGAGTCCAATGGAGCCGTTTCATGCAGAGGGGGGCAGACCATTTACATGCACTAAAACATAACACACTATAGTAAAGGGAAAACCTCAGAAAGCATAATAGGGCCTCTTCAACAACGCAGCACAGATTATGAGAGTTTAAAAAGACTCAACCAAGAAGCTTTAATAACGCTTGTTCTGGCCACTCATAGACATGTTTACGGATAATCTGTGTTTTATACAACACGTCTAACAAAATGTAGTTGAAGCAGAAACCCGCCATGGCTGTTATCGAACGTGTAGGAAAAGAAAAAACGAAATGATTTAGCAAAGGACTTCGAAATGTAATATACGACAGCAGATACAGACGGTCATTAGAGTACAGTAAGTCATTGAGCGATGTTATCCAGAGACGTGTTCGCTCACAGGATGTGGAGAAGCTGAGGAGATGAACAAGAGGTTTTTCTTACATAAACTGTAGTATCTCACAATCTGGTCAGTTCCTTGTATTTTAATAAGGAGATTGATAGTTTTGCTCAGAAACAGATGAGGAGGAAATGTTTCCTTTAAGTTAATACAGATGGTAATGTTCCTCCTTCCTCAGAAAGAAAAGTGATCGCATGTATTCTCATTAAAAACATTGTTTTGGTAATAGAGGATGTTGTGTCACCACTCATACGTGTTTTTTCAATTAAATGTATTTAGTGACCAATACAGCTCTATCACTTCTCCCACAAAATAAACATCTTGTTTGTTTATTTGACGGATGTTTTGACTCTCTTATGTGCTCCATAAATAAAGACGTGCAATAGTAAAATGTCTGTGGGTTAGAACTGTTTACTTCCCGGGGAAAATATTTATAGGCCAATATTGTATCTCTGCGGTTTGTCATGAGAAACGTTACTTCACATCTGAGAACTGTTTAAACCACAGTATTACATGAGGACATTAAGCATCATCAGTAATGTTAACAATGACAATTACCACAGAATAGGCTGGGACATTAAAGGTCCCCTATTATACTGTTTTTCATTACTTTATTATAGTTTCTCAGATATTACAAAACATGTCTCTGAAGTGTTTGGCTCGAAACACCAAACAGATCATTGCAGCATTACCCATAATCCCCTCTGTTTCAGCCCTGTTTCAAAAGTGCTGATTCTCTGTCTGTTACTTTAGATGAAAATAAGGAGCCCCTCCCCACGCCCCTCTGAGAGAGATTTGTTTACAAAGAACACAATAGCCGCTTTCACACCAAGTACTTTGCCATACTTAGTACCCAGCACTTAGTACCCCCATGAAACTAAGAGCCGATCGTGTTCACACCGGATTAAGTCCCTGAGGGAAGATTAGGAAAATGAAGCCGCTGACGTCACTTCTTCTTCTTCTGCTTTGGGTTTACTGGCAGGCCGCAAACCACTTCACGGCGTATACTGCCACCCGAAGTCCCCGGCCGGAAGTCCCCGGAGTTAGGGACTGGCTTCAGTAGAAGCTGCTGGGACTCCCAGCAGCTTCTACTGAAGCCTTCCGAGTAAATCGCCAGAACGCCGACACCTCCTCATAAGTTAGTCTCTCTCCGTTGGTGCTCGGGGCTAATGCTAATGCTAATAATGCTAATGGCAGTAAATACAATGGCGGCTTCAAAAAACTTTTCAGAGTTTTACGGGGCGTGGTTTGCAATTCGCCCAGCCAATCAGAAATTGGTACTTTTTTCTCCCCAGGATAGTACCACCTCTCTAGCAGGCACTAAACATGGGGGGGAAAGTTCTCTGAACTAAGTTCTCTTTTTGGTGTGAACGCAACATTTCAGGCACTATCGGAACTAAACGGGAAAAGTACGGACAAAAGTACTCCGGTGTGAAAGCGCCTAATGGTGCTCCAGGAGAAGATTCAGGTGATAAGGGGGGGGGGGGGGGGGGTTACCTTGGTTGCTGATTGGCTAATGGTTACCCGAGCCAAAAAATCGTTATGACATCATAAAGCTGCCAAAATCTGATCAGCTCATTTTCAGACAGGTTTTTATAGAAATGGATCAGGACAAAAAGAGAGAGAATCTTTGTTCCTGAAACTTTCAGAGTCTCTTTCCACAGAGGGGACACATGTTGATGTAGAAGAGACATGAAGAAGAGGGGACACATGTTGATGTAGAAGAGACATGAAGAAGAGGGGACACATGTTGATGTAGAAGAGACATGAAGAAGAGGGGACACATGTTGATGTAGAAGAGACATGAAGAAGAGGGGACACATGGTGATGTAGAAGAGACATGAAGAAGAGGAGACACATGTTGATGTAGAAGAGACATGAAGAAGAGGGGACACATGTTGATGTAGAAGAGACATGAGGAAGAGGGCCACATGTTGATGTAGAAGAGACATGAAGAAGAGGGGACACATGTTGATGTAGAAGAGACATGAAGAAGAGGGGACACATGTTGATGTAGAAGAGACATGAAGAAGAGGGGACACATGTTGATGTAGAAGAGACATGAAGAAGAGGGGACACATGTTGATGTAGAAGAGACATGAAGAAGAGGGGACACATGTTGATGTAGAAGAGACATGAAGAAGAGGGGACACATGTTGATGTAGAAGAGACATGAAGAAGAGGGGACACATGTTGATGTAGAAGAGACATGAAGAAGAGGATTTTGCATCATAGGTGACCTTTAAATAATTGAGACCTGGGATTCAAATGCTACATGAAATGGGTAAAGTTTGAATACTGTCTGAAATTATTGTGAACATCAAATTAAAACGGATCATGGTCCTAAGAAAAGAGATGAAGACCGTGATCCTTCATCTCAACTCTCATGCTTTCCAATGACACAGATTGGAAAGGTGCAAGAAAGTTGGTATCTGTGTTTGCAATATTATTATTTCCCTAGCATGTTTATTCATCACTTTTGGTAGTTATATGAAAACCTGACATCTCCACAATGATCTGTCAGCTCACATTTTTTTTTAACCGTAGTAGGGCTGCACGATTTGGGGAAATAATCGAATTGCGATTTTTCTGACAGATATTGCGATTCGATTTGCGATATTTGTTTTTAAGCGACCCGACGGAAGTTTATTGTAAAATGCGGCCATATCTCCGGCTAGGAAGGTCGCATCAACGTGCTCCCGTCTCTAGCACCCCCGCAGCTTGAGCTACATTACATTACATTACATTGCATTTAGCTGACGCTTTTATCCAAAGCGACTTACAATAAGTGCGTTCGACCAAGAAGATACGAACTTGAAGAAAACAGAATCATATAAGTACATCAGGTTTCATAGAGCAAAACCATTTCAAGTGCTACTCAACTGGCTTTAGATAAGCCAGTCCTTTATTAGTATATAAGTGCTTTGTTAATAGTTCTATTGCTCAAAGTGGAGTCGAAAGAGATGAGTTTTCAGTCTGCGCCGGAAGGTGTGTAATCTATCAGCTGTCCTGATGTCAATGGGGAGCTCATTCCACCATCTTGGAGCCAGGATAGCAAACCCACGTGTTTTTGCTGATGGGAACTTGGGTCCCCCTCGCAGCGAGGGTACAGCGAGTCGTTTGGCTGATGCAGAGCGGAGTGCACGTGCTGGGGTGTACAGTTTAACCATGTCCTGGATGTAGGAAGGGCCAGATCCATTCGCAGCATGGTACGCAAGTACCATTGTCTTGAAGTGGATTCTAGCAGTTACCGGAAGCCAGTGAAGGGAGCGGAGGAGCGGAGTGGTGTGGGAGAATTTAGGAAGGTTGAAGACCAGACGAGCCGCTGCATTCTGGATGAGCTGCAGAGGTCGGATGGCACATGCAGGTAGACCAGCCAGGAGGGAGTTGCAGTAGTCTAGGCGTGAGGTGACGAGAGCCTGGACCAGAACCTGCGTGGCTTTCTGGGTCAGCTGGGGACGTATCCTCCTGATGTTGTAAAGCGTGTATCTGCAGCAACGGGTTGTAGCAGCTATGTTTGCAGTGAAGGACAGGTTGTTATCTAGGATCACACCCAGATTCCTTGCAGTCTGAGTCGGGGAAACAGAGGTGCCGATGTTGATTGTTAGGTCAAGAGTGGGACAATCTTTTCCCGGAAGGAAAAGCAGTTCAGTCTTGTCAAGGTTGAGCTACGAGTGAAAGAACTAAACTTACATGAAACTTCCGTTGGGTTGCTTTAAAGTCAAGCTACAGTTTAAGGTTCACCCTGTAATAGAAACATGTGATGGAGCATTACTAACCTGACTCAGATGCTTTGTTTCACCAAACCATCTAGGAGAGCTCCATTGGAAGCCATTTGGAAAGGGCAGGCACTTTCAGAAATACTTGGCAGGTGATTGGATCAATCTGTCTATCACCTTCTATCATGGGCCACTTCTGATTGGTTAACAATGGCTGGTACATGTGGAGCACAGCACTTCTGATTGGTGTGGATGACTGACACACAAGAAGAACAAAAAATCACAGGCTTAGCGATTTGATAATCGCATCATTTCAAATCGCGTTTTCAAATCGATTAATCGTTCAGCCCTACTGTAGTATCATGTGTTTCATTCTTGGTGTATAGGCTTCTCGCTGAATATGCTTAATGAAAGACAGATTTTCCTATAAATAAAATCATTTTTGATACTAAATATCTTGGTTTCTTCTTTTCTAAGGTCCCATTGTTCTGTCGTCTAACATGAAAAACATCTAGTTGTTATTTCCATTTCTTTATTTGCACTGCATTTCATATTTAGGTAATCCAAAAGCAATGGAAAGTAATCAAGTTACATTACAGGTAACTAGTAATTGTAACGGAATACATTTTTAAAGTAACCCTCCTAACCCTGATTACAGATGAACAGTTCATCATGAAAAACACACATGAATAAATGGTAAAGACTCTGGTTGCCTGACGGGTTTCAAGTGTAAGCTGTGGATAACATCCTGCTTCAGTAGAATGAATAATACTTCATAGAAAACAGCTAACAAAAAAACATTGTGAGACTGAAGTAGATACAGAAAGGCTTTCTAAATATCATAGAGTGCTTTTGCAATAATAATAACAATAACCATCAGAAACTGGGCTGGTCGGCAGGAAGCAGAATCATACGATTACATAACGCGCTCTCCGATGATTTACCTCGCTCCACTAATAATTCCATATTAGAGATGCGTACTATAATTATTTATAATTCCCCGTGCAAATAATAGCACCATGAGTCTAATTAGTTTGTTTGCTACACAGGAATTCAAAGTTAATGAACGTCAGATGAACAGAATGAGTCCCACCAGCCAAGTGTTGCTCAGCTCACCACAGCGGAAACATAACAAAGTGGAAACAATCGGCTTGAAATTTCACTGTCAATTTGATCGTAATTACAACAACAGGAAGACATTAAGAAGAGAGGAAGCATTGTCTTTTATTGTTGGGAGAAAATATCTAAACTGAAGCTCAAACAACCAGTTTTCATAACCATTTCCCGGAGTCTCTGACCAGAAAGTATGCTCAGTGAAAAGTGACATGTTAAAAGCAAAGGCAGTCAACTCTGCACTGCAAGTTAAACAGACTTGATGTTAGCCAGCTGCTGTCTTCCTGCAGCTCCTATATTCTTCTTTTTTGTACCCACTACTACAGGCACATAGGACAGGGACCATATCAGTATGTAGTGTCTCTACTTTAAAGAGTCCTCTCCTGCTGATGTTCAGGTGTATATCAGTATGTAGTGTCTCTACTTTAAAGAGTCCTCTCCTGCTGATGTTCAGGTGTATATCAATATGTAGTGTCTCTACTTTAAAGAGTCCTCTCCTGCTGATGTTCAGGTGTATATCAGTATGTAGTGTCTCTACTTTAAAGAGTCCTCTCCTGCTGATGTATATCAGTATGTAGTGTCTTTACTTTAAAGAGTCCTCTCCTGCTGATGTTCAGGTGTATATCAGTATGTAGTGTCTCTACTTTAAAGAGTCCTCTCCTGCTGATGTTCAGGTGTATATCAGTATGTAGTGTCTTTACTTTAAAGAGTCCTCTCCTGCTGATGTTCAGGTGTATATCAGTATGTAGTGTCTCTACTTTAAAGAGTCCTCTCCTGCTGATGTTCAGGTGTATATCAGTATGTAGTGTCTCTACTTTAAAGAGTCCTCTCCTGCTGATGTTCAGGTGTATATCAGTATGTCGTGTCTCTACTTTAAAGAGTCCTCTCCTGCTGATGTTCAGGTGTATATCAGTATGTAGTGTCTCTACTTTAAAGAGTCCTCTCCTGCTGATGTTCAGGTGTATATCAGTATGTAGTGTCTCTACTTTAAAGAGTCCTCTCCTGCTGATGTTCAGGTGTATATCAGTATGTAGTGTCTCTACTTTAAAGAGTCCTCTCCTGCTGATGTTCAGGTGTATATCAGTATGTAGTGTCTCTACTTTAAAGAGTCCTCTCCTGCTGATGTTCAGGTGTATATCAGTATGTAGTGTCTCTACTTTAAAGAGTCCTCTCCTGCTGATGTTCAGGTGTATATCAGTATGTAGTGTCTCTACTTTAAAGAGTCCTCTTCTGCTGATGTTCAGGTGTATATCAGTATGTAGTGTCTCTACTTTAAAGAGTCCTCTCCTGCTGATGTTCAGGTGTATATCAGTATGTAGTGTCTCTACTTTAAAGAGTCCTCTCCTGCTGATGTTCAGGTGTATATCAGTATGTAGTGTCTCTACTTTAAAGAGTCCTCTCCTGCTGATGTATATCAGTATGTAGTGTCTTTACTTTAAAGAGTCCTCTCCTGCTGATGTTCAGGTGTATATCAGTATGTAGTGTCTCTACTTTAAAGAGTCCTCTCCTGCTGATGTTCAGGTGTATATCAGTATGTAGTGTCTCTACTTTAAAGAGTCCTCTCCTGCTGATGTTCAGGTGTATATCAGTATGTAGTGTCTCTACTTTAAAGAGTCCTCTCCTGCTGATATTCAGGTGTATATCAGTATGTAGTGTCTCTACTTTAAAGAGTCCTCTCCTGCTGATGTTCAGATGTATATCAGTATGTCGTGTCTCTACTTTAAAGAGTCCTCTCCTGCTGATGTTCAGGTGTATATCAGTATGTAGTGTCTCTACTTTAAAGAGTCCTCTCCTGCTGATGTTCAGGTGTATATCAGTATGTAGTGTCTCTACTTTAAAGAGTCCTCTCCTGCTGATGTTCAGGTGTATATCAGTATGTAGTGTCTCTACTTTAAAGAGTCCTCTCCTGCTGATGTTCAGGTGTATATCAGTATGTAGTGTCTCTACTTTAAAGAGTCCTCTCCTGCTGATGTTCAGGTGTATATCAGTATGTATTGTCTCTACTTTAAAGAGTCCTCTCCTGCTGATGTTCAGGTGTATGTCAGTATGTAGTGTCTCTACTTTAAAGAGTCCTCTCCTGCTGATGTTCAGGTGTATATCAGTATGTAGTGTCTCTACTTTAAAGAGTCCTCTCCTGCTGATGTTCAGGTGTATATCAGTATGTAGTGTCTCTACTTTAAAGAGTCCTCTCCTGCTGATGTTCAGGTGTATATCAGTATGTAGTGTCTCTACTTTAAAGAGTCCTCTCCTGCTGATGTTCAGGTGTATATCAGTATGTAGTGTCTCTACTTTAAAGAGTCCTCTCCTGCTGATGTTCAGGTGTATATCAGTATGTAGTGTCTCTCCTGTGACATGTCTCCATGCTTTAATGTTAAAAAAAAATTCTCATACTGCCTGTGCTGCAGCACCTCTTTTCCCCCTCTGTCTGAAACCAGAGCCCAGTCTGCTCTGATTGGTTAGCTGGCCGGCTCGGTTGTGATTGGTCAACCAGCTTAGAGATGTCCCGCCCCTTAGCCTATCACGTACAATGTGTTGGAGCGCTATCCAATAGAAGCACAAGTGTTACGTAGAGATCTCACTATGTTATGGAAGTAAACAAAGGAGTCCAATGGCACTCAACAACTATGGGATTTTAGCCTTTGCAGACCATTGACATGCACAAAAACCTATATAAACACACCAGAGGAAAGGGAAAAGCATAAAAGGGCCTCTTTAACATAAACAAATATGTTTGGCCTATATCTCAAAAGAATTCAGTGCATATTTTCCACTTCCTGTGAAAAACAACAAAGCGCAGAGGGGCAGTAATGCTTTGTGAATTCATGTCTCCTTTTGACCCAGTACACACAAACGAACGGTAGAAAACACAGGTGTTCCCGAGGTGGCACTAAGAGGAGCTTGATGATGTTTCTGAAATAAAATCTGTTGCTAAGCTACAAGAGCAGTTTTCTGGACTCACAGGGGAGTGTGTCAGGAGTGTTTTTCTGAAAAGTACTCATCCATGTTTGGTTCAAATATGATCTCCAAAACAGCAGCATCCTCGGCCTCCAAGGGAACTCTTTCTCTAAAATATGATTAATCAAAGCAAACAGCAGCTGGAACCACTGTGTATTTTCAACGCTGAACCAAAGGATGTGAAATCTGATGTTTAGATGAACCACGTATCAATAGTTACCATCAAATCAGATATACAGGGTCTGACGATGTGATAAGGTTAGACTGAAGCACTCTACTGTGCACCAGTCAATCCTACAATGAAATAATCAAATGTACATTAAAGGCTCTTGAACACATTGTCTCCAGTGATTGTGATAGTATGTTAAAGAGTCCTCTCCTGCTGATGTTCAGGTGTATATCAGTATGTAGTGTCTCTACTTTAAAGAGTCCTCTCTGCTGATGTTCAGGTGTATATCAGCATGTAGTGTCTCTACTTTAAAGAGTCCTCTCCTGCTGATGTTCAGGTGTATATCAGTATGTAGTGTCTCTACTTTAAATAGTCCTCTCCTGCTGATGTTCAGGTGTATATCAGTATGTAGTGTCTCTACTTTAAAGAGTCCTCTCCTGCTGATGTTCAGGTGTATATCAGTATGTAGTGTCTCTACTTTAAAGAGTCCTCTCCTGCTGATGTTCAGGTGTATATCAGCATGTAGTGTCTCTACTTTAAAGAGTCCTCTCCTGCTGATGTTCAGGTGTATATCAGTATGTAGTGTCTCTACTTTAAATAGTCCTCTCCTGCTGATGTTCAGGTGTATATCAGTATGTAGTGTCTCTACTTTAAAGAGTCCTCTCCTGCTGATGTTCAGGTGTATATCAGTATGTAGTGTCTCTACTTTAAATAGTCCTCTCCTGCTGATGTTCAGGTGTATACCAGTATGTAGTGTCTCTACTTTAAAGAGTCCTCTCCTGCTGATGTTCAGGTGTATATCAGTATGTAGTGTCTCTACTTTAAAGAGTCCTCTCCTGCTGATGTTCAGGTGTATATCAGTATGTAGTGTCTCTACTTTAAAGAGTCCTCTCCTTCTGATGTTCAGGTGTATATCAGTATGTAGTGTCTCTACTTTAAATAGTCCTCTCCTGCTGATGTTCAGGTGTATATCAGTATGTAGTGTCTCTACTTTAAAGAGTCCTCTCCTGCTGATGTTCAGGTGTATATCAGTATGTAGTGTCTCTACTTTAAAGAGTCCTCTCCTGCTGATGTTCAGGTGTATATCAGTATGTAGTGTCTCTACTTTAAAGAGTCCTCTCCTGCTGATGTTCAGGTGTATATCAGTATGTAGTGTCTCTACTTTAAAGAGTCCTCTCTGCTGATGTTCAGGTGTATATCAGCATGTAGTGTCTCTACTTTAAAGAGTCCTCTCCTGCTGATGTTCAGGTGTATATCAGTATGTAGTGTCTCTACTTTAAAGAGTCCTCTCCTGCTGATGTTCAGGTGTATATCAGTATCTAGTGTCTCTACTTTAAAGAGTCCTCTCCTGCTGATGTTCAGGTGTATATCAGTATGTAGTGTCTCTACATGTCTCCATGCTTTAATGTTCAAAAAGCTCTTTATTTTTCTCATACTGCCTGTGCTGCTGCACCTCTTTTCACCCTCTGTCTGAAACCAGAGCCAAGTCTGCTCTGGTTAGCTTTTGTAGACCGTTTACATGCAACAAAAACACTAACACACTACAGGAAATAGAAAACTAAAAACAGCACAATAGGGCGCCTTTAATTGTTTGTTTCCTTGTTTACTCTCTTAATGTTTGTCCTTGGTGATGTTACAAATGAAGCTTACTGTGATGCAAGAACATTTTTAGACTTTATCTGACAGTAAAAGTATTATGGTCTGGTATCAGATGTTATCGTAGATTGTGATTGGACACTTTTCCTGTTCTCCTGCAGGAGAGGAAAGTGGTTAAAGGTGTGTCTTTAGGGTCTGACCCTCAGAGGGAAATTAAAAGTGTGTGTTGAAGCAGGACTCAGAGGGATAGGGTTTAAGAAGGCAGGTGAAGGAAGATGGATAATTGGGACATCCGTTTTGAGTTGCAACACATTACCAGCAATTGGCCATTCAATTAGACCGCCTGACACCACTGGATCCTCTGTGAGTTTGGAGAGAGGGCAGAGAGGAAAGGAAGCATTTTGTATCTTCATTTCAACTGTAGGTCTAGATTTTTTTACAATACTGCAAGTCACCAGCAACAGATCATACTGAAGATTATTTCTGCAAAGTAGTCATTTTGTTATACCTCATAAATGTCTGATGTTTTGTTTTAAAGAGAAAAGACAAGAAGGTGTAAGGGAGATATATTAAGTGTTTTTACTTTGATTTGTTCTCTTTTTGTTTCCTCGCTTGGCTAGAATTTGTATTGCTCTTGCTCTTTTGACACATAACTGATATTTTTTAAAGGGTACCTCCACTGATTTTACACATCAAAAGCTGTTTCCAAGTCTCTAGGAATGCTTCAAATCCGAGGCTTCAGATCAAGGCAACATTTGCTGCTACATACCTAATCAGAATGATAAACTGCATATATATAGTGTCAACAGCCTTTTCAAACCACTTTCACAGAAACATTTAGTCAATTCAAGGCAGTTAAAACCTTCAAGATAATTAGATGAAGCCCAGATATAACTTCCTGAACCTTTTCCGAACTTCTAAAAAGTTATTTTAATAAACAAACAAACAGGATGACAAAAGGTGTGTGCTGCATCATGACCTGCAAACATCTGTCTCCCTATGCTTATGAAATCATCCGTTACAAACCTCAGCTACAGAAAGTGAGTTTGAATGGCCTTGTTTTCACCAAACAGACGACACCACACTAATAATATGTGTAAATACACCCTAAAAGTGTCTTATTATCACCCGTTATCAACCAAATACATGACGTTATTGATTTACGCCTTGACATCAGTGGCGGACTGGCCATCGGGACTTTCGGGACGAATCCGGATGGGCTGGTACTGACGTGGGCCGGTCGGATAAGTCACTAGCACCCCCCCTTTGACAATTTACTAGCGGTAATTACTTGCGATACCGAGGTGGGCCGGTCGAGAGTCCCGGGCTGATTTGTAGTCCCAGTCCGCCCCTGCTTGACATTGATGATGAGTAAAAAGGAATAATGTTGGAACAATGTTTCTTGAGCTCACAACATTGAGAAGAAGAAAAAAGGCGACCCCTCCCTCAAAGGCCTCCATGATTGAATGCAGTAATAAGTGTTGCAGATCACATGATTAGCACTTTAATGTTGTCAGTAAAAGGCCTAGGAGCAACACAAAGTGGAAAGTAACAATGAAAAGACTCGTGCTTCACTTAAAGATTGACTGATAATATGAGAGTTATCCATGGCTCAGAGCTGTATCACTTTAAAAAAAAAAATCACCTGTATGAAAGTTGAAAAAGAAAGAGAAATCCTTGTCCTAGCTGTGCAGGGTTTTGATTTCCGGAACAACCCTTCAGGCTAAAACAGATGAAAGATCACAAGGTTGAGTGCTTTTCCAAAGACTTGGGGAAAAACTCAGCATAGTCCTGGTAACACACGCGCAAGAAACGTTGTTATCTTGGGATCTCCCATAGCAGCAGCGGTCTAACAGAGGGACGTGCCGGCTCCTATGTAAACAGATATGCTAAAAACAACAGCATGGTGTGGAAAGAACAACAAATACAGGAGCTCGTTCCCACACACTCGCATCAACACATCGAATGACAATGTGGCTTTCGCAGAAATACAAATAGATGCAGGGTCACATGCCTTTCACACAGAACTAAACCATCAGCTGGGGTTTTAGCTCTGAAACCAAACACTAGATTCCAAGAAGAAGCAAAAAGGGTGTAAGAATCCTTTCACCATGTGACAAAGTTGTGACTGTTCATGGACTTTCACAGGGTTTTCAAACGGCAACTCAACCATTTTTTTTGTAAAGTTGGATACATAACAGGTCCAGATATACTGTGGGACAATTTTTTCTATTTTCAGAGAATATATATATTAAAGAGCACCTCATTTCACCCTCTGTCTGAAACCAGAGCCCAGTCTGCTCCATATTAGTTGTTTAAGTCTCTACTGTGACATGGCTCCATGCTCTGATTGGTTAGCTGGCCGGCTCTGTTGTGATTGGTCAACCTCTTAGAGATGTCCCGCCCCTTAGCCTATCACGTACAATCATACTTGCAAACCTTGAGATCGCCGGAGCTGTATTAGATTAACATTAACATGCTTATTGTAGTTGTAAGTGCACTGTCTTGCGGCCTGTAGCACCATCTGTGCAGCATATGTGTGGGCAGGAAAGGAGTGAGCAGAGGAGAGTTGTCGATTCTTGTTCTGTGACTATCTTCCTCACCCTCTCAGACTTTCAGTTCTGCGCGCTACTAAAGAGACGCGCTACCATGGAAACCAAACAATGGTGTAGCTGTATTAAAGTCTGAGTGGAAACAGTCCTGAGTAAATCTGATTTTGTCAGAAATCGGGAGAAATATGACCCCGGGAGGAAACCGGGAGAGGGCAATAAAATCGGGAGTCTCCCGCGAAAATCGGGAGGGTTGGCAAGTATGCGTACAATGTGTTGGAGCGCTAGCCAATAGAAGCACAAGTGTTACAAAATGATGTCACTATGGAACAGAAGTAAAGGAGTCCAAGGGGTATAATACTCTAGAAGAGCCACATTGTTAGAGAAAAAGTTTACCAGCAGCACACGGCCTGATAATTACAGTTACATTTGACAGTTACATTTGACACACACACACACACACACACACACACACACACACACACACACACACACACACACACACACACACACACACACACACACACACACACACACACACACACACACACACACACACACACACACACACACACACACACACACACACACACACACACACACACACACACACACACACACACACACACACACACACACACACACACACACACACACACACACACACACACACACACACACACACACACACACACACACACACACACACACACACAGCCGTGCAATTAAGTGTAGGCCTACCTTTAAATAATGGTGGAAAATTAAAGTCATTTAGGTAAGCACCTTTATTACAGACTAAGTCAAGCAGCCCTGGAGAAATGTTTTGAAAGTGGTATTGATGTTGTAAAAGAAATACCAGGGGCATTTGGAGTTAATAAGGAACATGTAGACTGAGCAGCGGCACATTAAAACTCTCCCCTGAAACCATCCACTGAAAGTTCATTACAGGCCCAGATAAAGAAGAATAAACAACCTGGAATCAGTCTTTCCAAAGCTTAGGGCAAACAACCAAAACAACTTAAAGTTCAGGTATTTATTCTGCAGTTTGCCCTTTCACTTCATAATAAAACAAGCACTATGTAAATATGAATCATATCTGTGTTTGGAAACCTGCTTTAAGGTCAGCGTTAAAAAGGTGGAGACACACATATATCATGTGATAGGTGTCTACATATACGCCGGGATCCTGAGTCGAGGCTCATCCTGTTGCTGTGGTCCTGTGTCCTGGATCCTCTATCCTGAGTACTGGATCTGAGTCCTGGACTTCGAGTCGTGGCTGAACCAGCTCTGCGGTCCTGCCTGACTCTCACCATACTACTTCCCTGATGGCTCCCACAGGATTGCTGACATCCTCGTGGATTCATCTTCTTATTAAAGACACATGCATTTCCTAACATTTGGTCTTTCCAAACATTTGGACTACCTACGCTGTAAAATGTATTATCTCTTCGATTTACACACGGCATCTATTGCACGTCTGTCCGTCCTGGGAGAGGGATCCCTCCTCTGTTGCTCTCCCTGAGGTTTCTCCCATGTTCCCTTTAAACTGTGGGTTTTCTCTGGAAGTGTTTCCTTGTACGATGTGAGGGTCTGAGGACAGAGGGTGTCGTATTGTCATACTGATATTCTGTACAAACGGTGAAGTCCACTGAGACAAATGTAACATTTGTGATATTGGGCTGTATAAATAAACATTGATTGATTGATTGATCAGCTGCAGGATAAATGTGAAGACTTTCTGATTTTCATTTAAAATATTTATCATCCAGAGTTGTTGTTTCTTTCTGTAATGAGTACTTTTACTCCTACATCAAGAACATTTTCAGTACGAAATAACCACATGGTAAAGTGTGTTTTTGTTAGTCCAGTCTAAATTAAAAATACATGATACATAGAAACTGAATATTTGCAAACGAAAGTAACAAGAGGAACAATATGGTAAAATATATATATGATACAACATTTTTATATAATTTGGACAGTATATGGCCATATCAAAGTCCTTATGACAACAATCTGACTTGCGGTGGCAACGGACAAACTTCAGACCTTCCTTTTTATATAATTTACAATCTAACAAATGCCTCCAAGTTACAGTCAAGTATAAGAAAGTTACTGGCCCCATTTACACGGGAACGCAAACGAAACGCAAACGAACCGAATTCGATATCAAAAAAGTCTTCCGTTCACACGGATACGGCTCAATAAACGTGTCCCTTCACACGAGACCGCTCGACCCGCTGGAGAAGCTGTAGTACATATGCCGGGCCTGTAAGTGGCGCTGTACTTCCGCCACAAAATACACCAAATGCAGCGAAGAAGACCCCTGAGCATGGTTTGCCATGGTTGCTCTTCTGTTTATTCTCTGCGGTGGATTTAGCAACATGTAGTTCATGTAGTTCTCCATATCCACTTGTTGCTGATGGTTGTGGTAGAGGAGCTGTAGTGCACTAACGTCTGTAGCATGGTCAGTAGCAGTAGCTAATGACAGTAGCTACAGCAGTGAGCAGCAGAGATGGGGAGAGGCGGGCCTATGGCTGCATCGTTATCCGGAAATGATCGTATAGGGCGTACACACGGAGCCGTTTGGCCCCCCAGAGCGTTCTGTCCGCAGATCTATCCACCTTGGGACCATAGCTTGGGACCCGTTATCCCGTTTGCGGGGTCCGTTTCCGCGGTTCCGTTACGGCCTCGTGTGAACGAACGGGCTATACGCGAGAGAAAAGTAGCCGATATAACCCGTTTCGTTCCCTGTAAACAGCACAACTGTCTCCGAGAGAGTCTGTGATTAATAGTTTCTAGGAAACTCCATCTAAATGCAAGAATATCTTACAGTGTAATATATAAAGTAGAGAGAGGGAGAGGGGTACTTGTGTGCAAAACATATAGCCGTCTGCAGCCTGAGGGGCAACAAGCCAGCTGACAAAGTTTCCATAGCAACCAGCAGCTATACAGTACATCCCATAGTAAAGTCTTTGTCTACAAAACACTGTAGCGCAATGCTAATTAATTAATGTTTGTTAAAGAGTCAACTGTATATAAGGAAACTGTTTCTTTTATGCTGCACTTGAATGTCTTTTTTTTGTATTTACTTAAGGAGTTGATAAGACCTTAGGGGCTTTTCCAAGCATCTTTTCTGCACTAGTTTCCACTAAATGCCTCGCTGGTCAGCCAAAGTGCACATGACCATGAGTTTGCCTGAATGCTGTTAGGTTAGTACTAAAACTATCAGACAAAATCTACACTTAAAGAGGCAAATTTGAGGATTTTCATTCAAGTAAATGTCTGTTAAATCAGCATATCGTAAAAGGAGTTAACACAATAGTGATGGAGCTTATTCCCAGTGATAGAAGTATTGCAATATATATATTTGTTACAAATTGTGGCTACACACAAAGAAGGGAACTATGCAAACAAAAAAATTCGAGTAAATATAGGCCTAGAGTATGTCACGATAGAAACAAATGTTGGTCAAATTAATACGATATATACACTTTAACATAAATGCATCAACAACAACACTCCAGACTCATGAACTCTAAGCACAATTCCACCATTTTCACTCAAAAATAAATACTTAAAATCAACCTCTACTGAAGTACAAAAGAGATTGCCCATTTTAAAACCCAAGTGTGGTTCAGCTAACGTCGATCAGACCAAATTTAATTAGATGTTTCAAGCCTACTTGTTTTAAATGACCTCGCTCCATACAAGTGGCAAAAACCTTCCCCTCTCCAAGAACTCAGACACTTAATACACACAAAAGTGACCCTTAAAGTGGAGTGAGGAATTAACCCTGCAGCAGGAGGTGGTGGTGTCACTTTTTCATTTGAGCCTTTTTAAGAGTCTGTAAGGAGCGGTTTTTGCAGCAACAATTCTCCACTGCCCATTAGAACAGCTAATACAGAACAAGCTACTTATTAAAGTACTAGCAGTGGTGTAACGTAGATTAACTCAAGCAAGTACAATTTTGGGAGACTTGTACCTTACTTGAATATTTCAGATTTGTGCTACTTTGTACTTCTACGCCAATACAATTCAGAGGTAAATTGTTTTGTGTATATCTAATACCTTTAGTTACTTTACAGATGTGGATGAATGATGTGAAATATAAATCAGACTTTAGTTCCACCTGGAGTCAATCCACAAGCTACCCTGCAGTCTACAAAGTCATTCAAACTAGCTGCACCTTCACCAGCTTTGAGAACACTTTAATGATCAATCATTATAAAACATATCATATATATTATTCTGAAATGGACCAATCTGCACAATGACTACTTTTACTGTCTTTCACTATATTTTGATGAGAATACTTTAATGCATCAATAATTATAATCATATTCAATTGGTATATCAGGGAGAATTCAAATGTATTCTGTATATTTTATTATGTGTATTCGTAGATGCTCTTCGGTACATGTGTAATTTGTATGTAAATGTTTTCTTTTCATGTTTATTTTATTCTATTCTATTTGTAAGAAATGTTGTAACTCTTGTACAATGACGGTCAACAATGCTACTGTGGAGGAAAACAATGTCCCAACTTCTCTCAATACTATCCTGAAATGGCCAATCTGCACGAGTACTTTAACTGTTGGTACTTGAAGTAAATGTTGATGGCAATACTTTTGTACTTTTACTTGAGTAACATTTTGATTGCAATACTTTTACTATTCCTACACTCTGGTACTTCTACTTTACTCAAGTACAAGATCTGAGTATTTCTACTTGTACACAAGATCTGAGTACTTCTCCCACCTCTACACACTGCTGGTCACAGTTGCTTCTGATCCTATTTGACTGTTAAGCATCAACAAGTTGAGCAGCAGCAGGGAACTTTAAAGGAAGTGCCCAAAGCTCTGCTGTGCGTTATTGCGCACAGAGAGAGAGAGAGATCATTAGAAAGAAAGCTCATCACATACCTGTTTCCAGAGAAAGCTGTCCATGCCGTTTAACATCCAAGAAACAGCCACGTGAATGGCAGAAAGAATAACTCCAGTGACGACTGCTGCGCGCATCCTGACGGGCAGCAGCGTGTAGATGACATGGATGAAGAACACGGTCCACCAGATGCCCTCCGACGCACTTCTGGGCCGAACGAACAGCACTCCGATCACCTGGATCACCATCACCAGCAGGATGACCACGTAGCACACGATCCACATGTGGTCCTGGTGAAACGCGTTCCTGTTGCACACCACCATGAGAACCAGGGTGAGGAAGATGGCCACGGAAAACACCACCGCGAACGTCACGCTGGGCTTCTCTGGGCCACCGGAGCAGTGGAAGGCCAGCATGACCGTGAACACCAGCACCAGCACCGACATGAGCATCGTCAAGCTGCTCTGGTTCAGCCGGAAAAAGTAGCGCTGGTAGAGCCGCTCCAACTTCTCCGACTGGAACTTCTTGGATTTGAAAATGTGCATAACGCTGGTGCAGCACGCCACTAAGGAAAAGTTTACTTCGGGCATGACCTCCTCCTCGTCGCTCCTCGCCTTGGCCCTGCGCTCATCCAGTCCTAACTCCACAGACTTGGGTCTCACCTCGCCGTCTGGACGCTTAGGGGACGACGCACGGTTTTTGTCCTCGCCATGGTCCTGCCAAGCGGACCTGGACCTGAAGCTGACCCTACTGACGGTGGTGGTGGCTCGCCCCCCGGGCTGCCGGTGCTCCAGGTCATCCTCCTCCCTCCACCGACTGTTAGTCCGGGTGAGCTTCTTGCGCGGGGATCTGGCTGAGTATGGGCACCCGTTGGCCACGGACTCAGACTCTCCCCAAGCTGATCTGTGCTCGGTCCCTCCCCTCAACCCGGGGGCACCGACGCCGGGTGGGCTGACACTGTTTGATCTAGACATGGTGGATAAAAAGGAGGCAACAGACAGAAATGTGCCTCTATAAATAAATGCTGCGGGGAATAAAGTTGCTGAATGTCAGGAAACGATTAAGTTCCAAAGATTATAAGTCTTTCAAACGTTGGATTTTCCATAGTTGTTGCCTTCATTTAATCTCTCATTTTCATCTAAAAATCCAAACTAGATGAGATTATCCAAAGCAATAGTGCTGAAAAGCTCTGGGAATTAATAAAAAAAACAATTGAACATGCGTAGAAACACAGGGGAGCCACTCCAGGTGGATTTGGCTCTACATCATTGGGCCCAATTAACCACCATCCATGGAGGGGTTGCACGTCAGAGCGCGCTGTAGCCTAGAGGAAATAAAACCATTACACAACTCAGATAGTCCCCCAGAGATCATGGCGCAACACCATCAATTACGCTGTGAACCCTGTATCTGCGGACATGTTTCCCGCATAGAAAGGCTTTGCGGCCATACAAAAAGACGGAGGGAAATAAAAAAGGTGAATCCCATGGTTGCTGATCCCGTCAAGTCTCGATGCACCTGCACTGTCCTAACATGCAGGCTGGACGGCGGGGGGAGCCTCTCACCAAATAAAGCATCATCACGATCCTGATCGGAGGGGAAAGTCAGCCGCTGCTCGTCCTGTAGAAAACAGCTCCATGCTCCATGTTGCAGCCTGTTTTAACGCACGGTCAATTTATCGCCAACCTCTGCCCCGAAGCAATGTCCCAACAGCTGTCCATCACTGCCCAAATCCCCAGAGAGCGACTCCTGGTTTGATTTGTAGCCAGACTCCTTGGTGCACAGACAGTCCGCAGCAGCCGTGCCGCGTTTCACTCCGTTTCTACCCGGTGGAGAGGTGTCGTGTTCCCGCAGCCTCGGACAATCCTCTCGGTGTGTGTTTTGAGCGTGGCATCATAACACATTTACCGCTGATTGCTGCTTTAATGGTCATTCAACCAAGTGTGCTTCCTGCAGTCCGCCTCTCCGCCAAGCTTCCATTGGCAAAAGACGAATGGTGAGTCACGATTTGGCGAGCTCTCATTGGACTACAGACCTGTCAATCAAATTGAAGACAGGCTGTGAGACCCTCGACCGCTTTCGTAGAATGGGCGGTTCTCACAGCTGGAGAGACCCCTGACTCACACACACACGTCACACACACACACACACACACACACACACACACACACACACACACACACACACACACACACACACACATTGTGCCGTGCAATTAAGTGTAGGCCTACCTTTAAATAATGGTGGAAAATTAAAGTCATTTAGGTAAGCACCTTTATTACAGACTAAGTCCAGCAGCCCTGGAGAAATGTTTTGAAAGTGGTATTGATGTTGTAAAAGAAATACCAGGGGCATTTGGAGTTAATAAGGAACATGTAGACTGAGCAGCGGCACATTAAAACTCTCCCCTGAAACCATCCACTGAAAGTTCATTACAAGCCCAGATAAAGAAGAATAAACAACCTGGAATCACCCTCGACCGCTTTCGTAGAATGGGCGGTTCTCACAGCTGGAGAGACCCCTGACTCACACACACACGTCTCACACACACACACACACACACACACACACACTGGGGTGTTTAAGTTGACAGAGAACCCCAGTTTTCCATTGTTAATCAAATTGGGGTCCTATAACAAAAAATAAATGTACCTTTTTTGATAAGACAATATTTTCTGATTTCAGCTTAAAATAAGTGGATGGTGCCTTTTCAACTCAAACTTTGCCTTTTCAACTCAAACTTTGCCTTTTCAACTCAAACTTTGCCTTTTCAAATCAAACTTTCAACAAAATTATCAACTTTCAAATAATGACTTGTATTTCCTTTGTGTTGTTTTGTTTGGATTCATTATGTTGTAATCTTATTTGGGGTAGTATAGTTTATTTATCCAGGAAGAACAAGATAAGCACTTTGCTTCTTTCTTTTCTACATGAATACTTGTTTATTTTTGCTTATTAAAAGGCTGTTGTATATGCTCACTGATAGTCCTGTCACTATCATGCAGATTTTGTGCATCATAGATTAACGTCGTCAATCACTCCTTTAATACAAAAATTGGTAATCAATTAAAGTATTGAGCTACTTGTCAGACATTTCATGCATGAATGGGTATGATGTGGAAGAAGTAGTCCAATGATTTGCTTATTGTAAAAATATACTCTGTTACAAGTCAAAGTCCTGCGTTCAACTTTAGTAAGAGTACAACAGTATTGGCATCAAAATATAAATGAAATTCTAAAAGTACTCGTTAGGCGCAGTTAAATTCACCTAATTTGAGTATCAAAATATAAAAGTAATGTAACCTGATAATGTAATGATCAATACAAGACAAAAGATATATCAGTAAGATGTTTTCATTTAAGTGTATATGTAAGACAACAGAACAACGTGAGCTTAGAAAAGAAGAAACCAAGATACTTAGCGTCAAAAATTATTTTATTTATAGGAAAACCTGCCTTTCATGAAGAAAATTCAGGCATCCTGTTACATGTAATCCATTACTCCCAAAGCCTGGCATAAACCATGATCATTGAGCTAAGGAAGAAGAGGGTAAACTCCTCGGTGGTCATTTACATAGGAGAAAAGAACATTTGTGCCATTTAAGTTGACATTGTGTGCTAATGAATGTAAATTGGAGGCATGTGACGGGAAGCCTTGTGTGGTTATTCTTGATTTCAACAAGGGTGAAACTCCATTACCCCTTGTTGCGACCTGGCTCAGAAGGCCACAACAAAAAGGAGACAACAAGTCAACGGGTAGAAAAATATGTTTATTAAAGAAAGTAATTCAAATTAGCCAAATTCATAGAGTGCAACAAAGTGGAGCAACTGAGAAAACCCGTACTTCATACTCAACCAAAACCCAGGTGTCTGCAGGGGAAAGCAGAGCGAGAACAGAGAGGAGCAGAGAGGCTTTAAATAGCTGCAGGACACCAGACCGGGTGCCCTGAGTTACTGCAATCACTGGAGCCAATGCAGCACAGACAGAACAGCCACACCCTCTCTACTGATGGACCCACAGGGGCATCACAGCCCCCCCCCCCCCTTAAGACGGGGCCCCAAAGGGGTCCACGACAACCCAACATCCTTCTTCTTAACTCCAGCTTTTTTACTTTCCTTCTTAGGACTGGAGGACGCTCCTCCTCCGTCGCTGTCTTTTAACTCTTGCCTTGCGATTTCGTACTGCTTCTTCGCCTCCACTGCCTTTATGTCCCACTCCTCCTTGGGTTGGCTGGCGTTGAGCCACAGCATAGGCGCTCATCAGCCTCGCCGACCTCCTCTTCGCTTTGCGGGGTTTCCTCTCTTTCTTCTCCTTCACCACTTTGACTGTCTTCTCCTTCTTCTTTGTCTCGATCTCAAAGTCAAAGGACCGTGATGGACCACTTTTTCCAGACTCCGAAACAGGTAGGTTAGGAGACATCCTACGGCTCTGCACACGCGTAACAGTATAAACTGGAGACACACTTGGAAATTGCAAACCGCTCTCATCTGGCTCTACAGATGCCAACGGCCTGGAAACCACCACAGGCGGTGGAACACCTGCCCACACAGCACATACTAGCAAGATCGTTGCCCAAAATCATCTGTACCCCATCAAGTGGCAACGCGGGACGCACGCCGATAGACACAACTCCCCGTACCGGCTCACAATCCAGCACTACTGTTTGACGTCGCACAGGAATCAAGCCCATCTCCATGCCCCTCATCAGCACAAAATCCCCAGTCTCTGTCTGACGAAAAAGGCAACACTGACTCAACAATAAATGAGTATCTAGCTGCTGTGTCACGCAACACCTTAATCGGACATACTTGTCACTACCAACTACTGATACAACGGCTTCCGTTATGAACGGCTCAAAAACAGAACCCACATCCAAGTCGGCACAAACCAGCTTCTTGTCAGGCACCATGCCCGATCCTACACCCTGCGGCTTTTTAACCAAAACGGCTGAACACATGGCTGGAGCATGTGATAAAGAACGAGGCTTCCCCTCAGGTTCCAGCAACGGACACTGCTCCTTCCAATGACCCTCTTCTCGGCAATAATGACATTGGCCCACTCTGTTGCCCTCGGATCGCCCCGGACCTGCAAATCTACGGGTGGAACCTGGTGAAAACTTTGCACCACCGCAGGAATAGCCACCATCTTCTCCACGTCTCCAATCACCCCTAGAACACTTCTCAGTAAAACTGCCCTTATGTGTCAACACAAAATCATCCGCTAATTCAGCAGCTCTAAGCGCGGTGGAAGGTTTCTGCTCATTTACATAAGTGGCCACACGCTGAGGGATAACATCTTTAAATTGTTCCAATACAATGAGTTCACAAAGACCGTCAGAACTGGCAACCTTTGCTGCCGCACACCACCGCTGAAAATGAGAAGTGAAATCACGGATAAACTCCACATGTGTCTGCTTATCCCCCTTGACCCAACTTCTGAACTTTTGACGATACGCTTCAGGAACCAGTTCGTATGGTTTGAACACTGCTGATTTTACATAGTCCAAAGCATGTTCACCACAAACGGCTGAATAGGCCTCCTGTGCTCGCCCAGTGAGTACACACTGACGTAACAGCACTTTGTCCGAATCTGACCTGTTTCTTGCCACTGCTATGCGTTCAAATAGAGTAAAAAAAATGTCAGGGTCACGCTCATTAAACTTTGGCACTAACCGCAAGTAAGAAATATATCGCCACTACCTGATGCCGACCTATCAGACCCATCCCTCCACCGGAGCAAGCCTGCCCTCTCCAATCAGCCGTAATCTAGCATATTCCACCTCACATTTCATCTTTTCCACCTCAAGCACCTTCTCCACCTCTAAACGCTTCTCTACCTCCTGCTGCTGACCCCTCAACTCCAACTGCAACTTCTCCTACTCCAACCTCAACTTCTCCTGCTCCAACCTCAACTCCTCCTGCTCCAACCTCAACTGCTCCAGCCTCAACTTCTCCTGCTCCAACCTCAACTCCTCCTGCTCCAACCTCAACTGCTCCAACCTCAACTTCTCCTGCTCCAACCTCTCCTCCTCCAACCTCAACTTCTCCTGCTCCAACCTCAACTGCTCCAACCTCAACTGCTCCAACCTCAACTTCTCCTGCTCCAACCTCAACTCCTCCTGCTCCAACCTCAACTGCTCCAACCTCAACTTCTCCTGCTCCAACCTCTCCTGCTCCAACCTCAACTTATCATGCTCCAACCTCAACTCCTCCTGCTCCAACCTCAACTGCTCCAACCTCAACGTCTCCTGCTCCAACCTCAACTCCTCCTGCTCAAACCTCAACTCCTCCTGCTCCAACCTCAACTGCTCCAACCTCAACTTCAACTTCTCCTGCTCCAACCTCAACTCCTCCTGCTCCAACCTCAACTGCAACTTCTCCTGCTCCAACCTCAACTGCAACTGATCCTGCTCCAACCTCAACTCCTCCTGCTCCAACCTCAACTGCTCCAACCTCAACTCCTCCTGCTCCAACCTCAACTCCTCCTGCTCCAACCTCAACTGCAACTGCTCCAACCTCAACTCCTCCTGCTCCAACCTCAACTGCAACTTCTCCAACCTCAACTCCTCCTGCTCCAACCTCAACTGCAACTTCTCCAACCTCAACTCCTCCTGTTCCAACCTCAACTTCTCCTGCTCCAACCTCAACTTCTCCTGTTCCAACCTCAACTGCAACTTCTCTTGTTCCAACCTCAACTCCTCCTGCTCTAACCTCAACTTCTCCTGCTCCAACTCCTCCTGCTCCAACCTCAACTGCAACTGCTCCAACCTCAACTCCTCCTCCTCCAACCTCAACTGCAACTTCTCCAACCTCAACTCCTCCTGTTGCCACTACCTGATGCCGACCTATCCCAACCTCAACTTCTCCTGCTCCAACCTCTCCTGCTCCAACCTCAACTTATCATGCTCCAACCTCAACTCCTCCTGCTCCAACCTCAACTGCTCCAACCTCAACGTCTCCTGCTCCAACCTCAACTCCTCCTGCTCAAACCTCAACTCCTCCTGCTCCAACCTCAACTGCTCCAACCTCAACTTCAACTTCTCCTGCTCCAACCTCAACTCCTCCTGCTCCAACCTCAACTTAAACTTCTCCTGCTCCAACCTCAACTTCTCCAACCTCAACTTCTCCAACCTCAACTGCAACTTCTCCTGCTCCAACCTCAACTGCAACTTCTCCTTCTCCAACCTCAACTGCAACTTCTCCTGCTCCAACCTCAACTGCAACTGCTCCTGCTCCAACCTCAACTTCTCCTGCTCCAACCTCAACTGCAACTGCTCCTGCTCCAACCTCAACTGCAACTTCTCCTGCTCCAACCTCAACTTCTCCTGCTCCAACCTCAACTGCAACTGCTCCTGCTCCAACCTCAACTGCAACTTATCCTGCTCCAACTGCAACTGCTCCTGCTCCAACCTCAACTTATCCTGCTCCAACCTCAACTGCAACTGCTCCAACCTCAACTCCTCCTGCTCCAACCTCAACTGCAACTTCTCCAACCTCAACTCCTCCTGCTCCAACCTCAACTCCTCCTGCTCCAACCTCAACTGCAACTTCTCCAACCTCAACTCCTCCTGCACCAACCTCAACTTCTCCTGCTCCAACCTCAACTCCTCCTGCTCCAACCTCAACTGCAACTGCTCCAACCTCAACTCCTCCTGCTCCAACCTCAACTGCAACTTCTACAACCTCAACTCCTCCTGCTCCAACCTCAACTTCTCCTGCTCCAAATCCTCCTCCTCCAACCTCAACTGCAACTTCTCCAACCTCAACTCCTCCTGTTGCCACTACCTGATGCCAACCTATCAGACCCATCCCTCCACCGGAGCAAGTCTGCCCTCTCCAATCAGCCGTAATCTAGCATATTCCACCTCACATTTCATCTTTTCCACCTCCAGCACCTTCTCCACCTCTAAACGCTTCTCTACCTCCTGCTGCTGACCCCTCAACTCCAACTGCAACTTCTCCTGCTCCAAACTCAACTTCTCCTGCTCCAACCTCAACTCCTCCTGCTCCAACCTCAACTGCAACTTCTCCAACCTCAACTCCTCCTGCTCCAACCTCAACTTCTCCTGCTCCAACCTCAACTCCTCCTGCTCCAACCTCAACTGCTCCAACCTCAACGTCTCCTGCTCCAACCTCAACTCCTCCTGCTCCAACCTCAACTCCTCCTGCTCCAACCTCAACTGCTCCAACCTCAACTTCAACTTCTCCTGCTCCAACCTCAACTCCTCCTGCTCCAACCTCAACTGCTCCAACCTCAACTTCAACTTCTCCTGCTCCAACCTCAACTTCTCCAACCTCAACTTCTCCTGCTCCAACCTCAACTGCAACTTCTCCTTCTCCAACCTCAACTGCAACTTCTCCTGCTCCAACCTCAACTGCAACTGCTCCTGCTCCAACCTCAACTTCTCCTGCTCCAACCTCAACTGCAACTGCTCCTGCTCCAACCTCAACTGCAACTTCTCCTGCTCCAACCTCAACTGCAACTGCTCCTGCTCCAACCTCAACTTATCCTGCTCCAACATCAACTGCAACTGCTCCAACCTCAACTCCTCCTGCTCCAACCTCAACTGCAACTTCTCCAACCTCAACTCCTCCTGCTCCAACCTCAACTCATCCTGCTCCAACCTCAACTGCAACTTCTCCAACCTCAACTCCTCCTGCTCCAACCTCAACTTCTCCTGCTCCAACCTCAACTCCTCCTGCTCCAACCTCAACTGCAACTGCTCCAACCTCAACTCATCCTGCTCCAACCTCAACTGCAACTTCTCCAACCTCAACTCCTCCTGCTCCAACCTCAACTGCAACTTCTCCAACCTCAACTCCTCCTGTTCCAACCTCAACTTCTCCTGCTCCAACCTCAACTTCTCCTGTTCCAACCTCAACTGCAACTTCTCCTGTTCCAACCTCAACTCCTCCTGCTCCAACCTCAACTTCTCCTGCTCCAACTCCTCCTGCTCCAACCTCAACTGCAACTGCTCCAACCTCAACTCCTCCTCCTCCAACCTCAACTGCAACTGCAACTTCTCCAACCTTCTCCTGCTGTTGCCACTACCTGATGCCGACCTATCAGACCCATCCCTCCACCGGAGCAAGCTTACCCTCTCCAATCAGCCGTAATCTAGCATATTCCACCTCACATTTAATCTTTTCCACCTCCAGCACCTTCTCCACCTCTAAACGCTTCTCTACCTCCTGCTGCTGACCCATCAACTCCAACTGCAACTTCTCCTGCTCCAACCTCAACTTCTCCTGCTCCAACCTCAACTCCTCCTGCTCCAACCTCAACTGCAACTTCTCCAACCTCAACTCCTCCTGCTCCAACCTCAACTCCTCCTGCTCCAACCTCAACTGCAACTTCTCCAACCTCAACTCCTCCTGCTCCAACCTCAACTTCTCCTCCTCCAACCTCAACTCCTCCTGCTCCAACCTCAACTGCAACTGCTCAAACCTCAACTCCTCCTGCTCCAACCTCAACTTCTCCAACCTCAACTCCTCCTGTTCCAACCTCAACTTCTCCTGCTCCAACCTCAACTTCTCCTGCTCCAACCTCAACTTCTCCTGTTCCAACCTCAACTGCAACTTCTCCTGCTCCAACCTCAACTGCAACTTCTCCTGCTACAACCTCAACTCCTCCTGCTCCAACCTCAACTGCAACTTCTCCAACCTCAACTCCTCCTCCTCCAACCTCAACTGCAACTTCTCCAACCTCAACTTCTCCTGTTGCCACTACCTGATGCCGACCTATCAGACCCATCCCTCCACCGGAGCAAGCCTACCCTCTCCAATCAGCCGTAATCTAGCATATTCCACCTCACATTTCATCTTTTCCACCTCCAGCACCTTCTCCACCTCTAAACGCTTCTCTACCTCCTGCTGCTGACCCCTCAAACTCCAACTGCAACTTCTCCTACTCCAACCTCAACTTCTCCTGCTCCAACCTCAACTTCTCCTGCTCCAACCTCAACTCCTCCTTCTCCAACCTCAACTCCTCCTGCTCCAACCCTCAACTTCTCCTGCTCCACCCTCAACTTCTCCTGTTCCAACCTAACTTCTCCTTGCCCTCAACCTCACTTCTCCTGCCTCCAACCTCAACTTCTCCTTTTCCAACCTCAACTGGCAACTTCTCCTGCTCCAACCTCAACCTGCAACTTTCTCCTGCCTACAACCTCAACTCCTCCTGCTCCAACCTCAACTGCAACTTCTCCCAACCTGCAACTCTCCTTCTCCAACCTCAACTGCAACTTCTCCTGCCTCCAACCTTCAACTCCTTCCTGCTCCAACCTCAACTGCACCTGCTCCAACCTCTCCTGCTCCAACCTCAACTCCTCCTGCTCCAACCTCAACTTCTCCTGCTCCAACTTCTCCTGCTCCCATCTCAACTCCAACTTCTCCTGCTCCAACCTCAACTTCTCCTGCTCCAACCTCAACTTCTCCTGCTCCTGCTCCAACCTCTCCTGCTCCAACCTCAACTTCTCCTGCTCCAACCTCTCCTGCTCCAACCTCAACTTCTCCAACCTCTCCTGCTCCAACCTCAACTCCTCCTGCTCCAACCTCAACTTCTCCTGCTCCAACCTCAACTTCTCCTGCTCCAACCTCAACTTCTCCTGCTCCAACTTCTCCAACTGCAACTTCTCCAACCTCAACTCACTGCAACCTCTCCTGCTCCAACTTCTCCTGATTAAACTGCATGGCCAAAAGCTCCTTTTGCTGCTCGAACGTCAAACCAGCTGTCTGAACCACTACCGACACGATCCCTGCTGCACCAGACTCACTCTTCTGCAACACCCCCGGCTCAAACAAAGATGACACGATGACAGCTTTAATCTCATGTTTCCGCTTGCTCCCTACAACAGCAATTTCATAATGCTCTGCTATTTCGACCAACTGCACCTTCTGGCAATCTTCTAAGAAAGACACTGAGGGCGCATCCACAAACGCCGACAAAGAAGCCATAATATATTGCCTATACCCAATCAGAAAGCAAAGTATTAAACTCTCAAGTTTAAAACCCAACAGAGAATGTTCCCCCTAACTGCCTAACCAAAATCGTACTAATCTCACCTAGTCTTCAGCTTTTTGTGAAGCATGTATCGAGGCTTGTATCGTTTTTGTGCCAGTGACGTCATCGATGACAAACGAAGCCTCGCTGCCTGTTGATACCACGTGACTGCTTCACGAAGCGATTCAGATCGGTTGAACCGTTGAACCACAACGCTCATACCCATGAATGTATAATAAGAACCATATTACCCCTCCTGTACCCGGGCCCGGTGACACGATGGAATCAAGAGAGCTCAGACCCTCACTTATATAGAGGTCGGAACATGTCATAACGTATAAATAGATACAAGCATAAATAAATGTAGGAATAAAACATGAATAAATACAGAAATAAATACAGGAATAAATATGTTCCAGTGTTTTCAGGGAGATTTAGTGTGTGTGCTGTGGCTCAGTTGGAAAGCAGTTTACTCATGACCGCAGGGTCCCTGGTTCAACGACTGAACAATACGTATTGTTTGTTGTTTATAAAAGCTACAGCTAAATGAGATAATGTAGTTAATAAATGTATTCTTTGATATGGTTTAGCCTTTCTCAGGCTACAACATGGTTACGTTTATGAATATTATTAAGGAATACAAATCCCTCTTTGCAATGTTTACCAGCCTCCTTAGGCTTTTCAATCACAATCATTCAACTGGAATAAAAACAATATTGTTAACATGAAAATATGATTTTATGTTCGTTGTTTAGAGTTATTCTAAGGCTTTACTCATTGGGAACTCGGTATGAGATAGAGCACACTGTTGAGATGTCCAATCTGCCTGTTTTACACACTTTGACCAACAGGGGGGTTTGTGTTCAAATGAAGCCCACGATGAAGCCTCATGAGATGAACCCTTTTGCGAACCAATTGGCTGGAAAGCTTCAAAGCTTCATAAGGCTTCATCTCACCATCACTACAGAGAGGAGCAGAGAGGCTTTAAATAGCTGCAGGACACCAGACCCAGGTGCCATGAGTTACTGCAATCAATGCAATCACTGGAGCCAATGCAGCACAGACAGAACAGCCACACCCTCTCTACTGATGGACCCACAGGGGCATCACAGCTCTTGTATGGTGTTCATATTTTTGTTACTCAGCCAGTGTTCGTGGGTCTGGTGGACCCGCTGCCTTTTTGGGCTTCAATTCAACACAATCAAACTATTTTATGTTAAAATACTCAACAGGTGTTTACTTCATCTCAATTACAAGCAATATAAACAGCATATAGGGCTAATATTTGCCCTTTTACATTTGTTAGATCACATAAATGAATTAAAGTGCTACTTGTGTTTTTGCCCGCTGAATTCTGAGTCACAGTCGGACTCAGAATTCTCAGAAATGTGATCCTCACATTCTGAAGCCTCTTCCTACATCATCATCAAATGGTTCTCTCTCTTCCAGAATCATTTGCAAGGCCCTCTGAGCAGAGAATCTTTTGGCCATCTTGATCAGCTGTGATAAGGACCCAAACTGGTGAAGCTTTATTTATTGTGTCTCGCCCCAAATTTGCAGCTGGGATAGAGTGTACCACTAGACAATTAAGATTGGTTCCCGCAAGACATAATGCGGGAATATGAGGGCAGACAGGTGTCCGTGCTTGACTTGATCAACAATGTTGCAACCTTGTGCGGGAATGGCAGGGGCGCACACACACACACACACACACACACACACACACACACACACACACACACACACACACACACACACACACACACACACACACACACACACACACACACACACACACACACGGCCATTGAGTGAGTTTTTCTTTGGCTAAATAATGTCCCACAGTCCCGAACACCATACAATGGTTAAGCGACAGAACAGGATCTTCATTCAGCTCTGTCCTCAGCCAATAAAAAAAGAAGAACTCAGATAAATCAGATACAAATATATCTTGATTAGAGTTGTGTAACGTGTTTTCTCTGCTTGTCTTATGACTGCTTGTTTGCTTGTTCTCTCCCACAAACAACTAATGCAATTTCTTGTTAATGAATATGAGGAATTAAGACGTCTAACCACATTAAACTCACCAAAAACAACAGATTCATGTGAATAACTGCTCTCTTTCTCACATAAGAGCTTTTAGTGTTGGAAAGTGCATTTATCCTTAGTCTTGGTACTTTGAGGTAGGCTACTTATACTTCAGTTGAGTTTTGTTTAAGGCTACTACAGCTAACACTTCAGAGACTTTTAATACACTTTTTACATTTGTTTGACAGCTTACTCTATTTGCACAGCAGTATATGTAATTGTAGCCGGCGCTACTGGATTAGCTGTCAGACCCCCCCCCTTCTTTAGTCAGCTGGCCCTTCCATATAAGGAAAACGCCGCAGCTGTACGTAGTTCAGCATCTCCCGCTACACTTTAGATGCCCACTGACACCTCACCCAAATCAGCTGTGACTATTACGAGTGTTCTTGTTCCGGTCATCGTGTATTCCCCCTATACGAGGTATGTGAAGCTGCTGTTAGGACTTGTAATATTCAGTGTATCCAGGGCCATACTGTGGAGTGGAGCATGCAGATATGGGTGATTTGCAGTGAGTGTTAATTGAATACAGCTACACGTGGTGATATTGTGGTTTTGGGGAAACCCTCAGCAGTTGGCCAGAAGAATCACTTTTTAACCAACACTATATGTGTGATATTATAATTCTTCTAGTTATTCTCTCCTTGTCAGAGCCAGCCTTCAATCGTGGGACTTAGGTGTGTCGACTGAGAAAGCTGGATACGTTTTAATCTGCATTTTATAAATATTGAACTTTTACCTGATTATTTATAAAATAAACTTTTGTAAACATTTGAACTTGAGGCCGCGTCCCTGTCCATCCTTTTATTCTTATCTGCGTGACTTGTCCTAAGGGCTCGTATTGGGGAACCCAGGTTAGCGTTAAGTATCCTAACCCCCTTTTATTATCGCAGCCCCCCCCCCCTCCCCGGTGGGGCAGGTCACATAATCAAACAGAACCATGTTAGCGTGGGAACATGTTGTTTCAAAACCGTAATCAACCTTTTGCTGATTTCCTGCACTCACTGGATGTTTGCACAATAATTAAAACCACAAAGGAGTTCAATCATTCAGTCAATCAAACCGTATTCATATAGGCACTTACTTACTTACGAAGTGCTTCACAACCTCCCCCTTTCCTAGGTTCTAAATAAATATAACTTTGTGTCGTCAATGAAAGAAGTCAATAAACGCTGGACTGAATAAAAATAAATACATAAAAATAGAAATAGAAAATAATACAATTATAATAAATAAATCTAATAGCCAAATTAGTCTTGGTCTTGAGTTTGCTCTTGAATGTATGAACGCTCTGTGCCGTCCTCAGGTCTTCTCAGAGGCTGTTGAGGGTTATTTATATCAAGAAAAATGTGCTTCTGAATCTCTGAGGCTAAAGATGATTTGACACAGATCACTACTGCCATCATCTGAGTGTTACATTCAATAAACACCCTCACACACACAGTCACACACACCTAATCTCATTATCATCCACGTTTTCAATTTTGCTACAGGCTGAGTTAACTACAGTTATTCAGAGGTTTATTTCACCCAAATCCTGACCTGTTAGTTCCATTACTTGCCGATATTGTGAGTTGTCTGCTGTTAAAGGTTCTGCTGTAACCCTTGTACACTGTAAATGAATAAACTGTTTGTGGTGATCCAAGTAGGACAATTGCAGCTTTTCAGAAAACAACAAGCCCTAACTTGACCTCTTTTCAGCTCAATGAAATCCCTTTTTGAACCAATTGATTTACATGGCAAGGTGGTTAGATAACATCATGGGTTAGTGGGAAAATATGTTTTTTAAATCAATACAACAGTTGTGTGTACTGCAGTCATGTGAAAGCATCTGACTGTGTACAGAGGTCAGTAGACCTTTCTGGATTCTTCTGCAGTTAACACGCTCAGGGATGACTTCTTGATGCTTTTGTGTCTGTTCGAATAATTTAAACTAAATATGTTGAGGAAGAACTCATTTGTTACGCAAACCAGCATTCAGAGTGCTGACCGGAGGACAACAAAGAGAAATTCTAAACGTATCACAAATACAAATATTTTAAATGATCACACATCATTGCATGCTAGATAAATAATAGCAATGAACTGTGTACAGTGAACTGTACAAGTACAGTTGAAAGAAGCTCTATGCTTTTTGATGTTTTTTTCCTCATATTCTCAGTCTCAGCTTTGTAGGGACCTTTGAATGAAGTCTTTCAGGCAAATAGTGCCAGAGCAGGCTACAGCCCAAAATGTCAGGAAATTAAGGGACATCTTAGGTGGACCTGCTGTCAGAGTGCGATTGTTCCACTTTCAAACTGCATTCCAGAGCTCATACTTTGTGTCAAAAACGTTGTTCAAAGCTTTTTACAAAGAAGAGAATCGAAGCTCTTAGTAAAGCATGTGCAATTCGAAGCATGTGAAGGGTGAGAGCCAGGGTGTTTGGTTTGGATAATATTCGAAAAAACGTGTTTTGTTCAAATATCACCGGGTCCATTGTGGCCCCAGAAGGTGTTATAGGTTTTAGTGCATGTAAATGGTCTGCAAAGGCTACAATCCCTGTGTTTCTCTCCCACACAATCCCCCCTGCTTGAAACTGCTCCATTGGACCCTTTGTTTGCTTCCTGTACATATAAGACATCACTATGTAACACTCACGCTTCTATTGGCTGGCGCCCCAACACATTGTACGAGATAGACTAAGGGCGGGACATCTCTAAGCGGTTGACCAATCACACCAGACTGGGCTCTGGTTTCAGACAGAGGGTGAAAAGAGGTGCTGCAGTATGAGGGGGAAAAAGAGCTTTTTGAACATTAAAGCATGGAGACATGTCACAGTAGAGACACTACATACTGATATGAGTATAATCCTCTAATCTTTTTCCTGTAATCTCCAAGCAGTTTCCAATGAGAAATGGAAAGAGTATAAAGTATCATTACGTTGGCCACACATGGACCAAAGGACCTAAATATACAGTGCTTTATCCAGTTGCTTCCATACCATTACATTACATTACATTACATTTAGCTGACGCTTTTATCCAAAGCAACTTATAAGTACAATCGACCAGGAAGACACAACCTTGAAGAAAACAGAATCATATAAGTACATCAGGTTTCATAGAGCCAAACATTTCAAGTGCTACTCAACTGGCTATAGATAAGCCAGTCCTTTATTAGTATGTAAGTGCTCTGTTAGCAGTTCATTGTTAGTAATTCTATCGCTCGAAGTGGAGTCGAAAGAGATGAGTTTTCAGTCTGCGCCGGAAGGTGTGTAAGCTTTCTGCTGTCCTGATGTCAATGGGGAGCTCATTCCACCATTTTGGAGCCAGGATAGCAAACCCACGTGTTTTTGCTGATGAGAACTTGGGTCCCCTTCGCAGCGAGGGTGCAGCGAGTCGTTTGGCTGATGCAGAGCGTAGTGCACGCGCTGGGGTGTACAGTTTAACCATGTCCTGGATGTAGGAAGGACCAGATCCATTCGCAGCATGGTACGCAAGTACCATTGTCTTGAAGTGGATTCTAGCAGTTACCGGAAGCCAGTGAAGGGAGCGGAGGAGCGGAGTGGTGTGGGAGAATTTAGGAAGGTTGAAGACCAGACGAGCCGCTGCATTCTGGACGAGCTGCTGAGGTCGGATGGCACATGCAGGTAGACCAGCCAGGAGGGAGTTGCAGTAGTCTAGGCGTGAGGTGACGAGAGCCTGGATCAGAACCTGCGTGGCTTTCTGGGTCAGCTGGGGACGTATCCTCCTGATGTTGTAAAGCGTGTATCTGCAGCAACGGGTTGTAGCAGCAATGTTTGCGGTGAAGGACAGGTTGTTATCTAGGGTCACACCCAGATTCCTTGCAGTCTGAGTCGGGGAAACAACAGAGGGGCCGATGTTGATCGTCAGGTCAAGAGTGGGACAATCTTTTCCCGGAAGGAAAAGCAGTTCAGTCTTGTCAAGGTTGAGCTTGAGGTGATGAGCAGACATCCACTGAGAGATGTCAGCTAGACAAGCAGAGATGCGTGCGACGACCTGGGTCTCTGAGCGGGGAAAGGACAGAATTAATTGGGTGTCGTCAGCGTAGCAGTGGTATGAAAAACCATGCGGGCTAATGACAGATCCGAGTGAGTTTGTGTACAGAGAGAAGAGGAGGGGACCAAGAACAGAGCCCTGAGGGACCTCTGTAGATAATTGACAAGGGTCGGACTCCGACCCTCTCCAAGTTACCCTGTAGGTACGGTCTTTGAGGTATGAGGTGAGGAGGGAAAGTGCAGAGCCTGAAACTCCAAGTTCTTGGAGTGCGAAGGAGGATCTGATGATTCACCGTGTCGAATGCAGCAGACAGGTCCAACAGGATGATGACAGAGGAGAGGGATGCTGCTTTGGCAGTGTGCAGTTCCTCAGTGACAGCAATGAGAGCAGTTTCTGTGGAGTGACCTGCCTTGAAACCAGACTGGTGCGGATCCAGAAGGTTGTTCTGATGGAGATAACAGGAGAGTTGTTTAAAGACAGCGCGTTCAAGTGTTTTAGACAGGAACGGGAGGAGAGAGACAGGCCTGTAGTTTATAACATCAGACGGGTTGAGAGTGGGTTTCTTTAGGAGAGGGTTTACTCTTGCCTCCTTGAGACTGTTTGGAAAGTGACCAGAAGTTAGAGAAGTGTTGATGAAATGGGTGAGAAACGGTAGAATATCAGGAGCGATAGTCTGAAGGAGGTTTGAAGGGATAGGGTCCAGAGGACAGGTGGTAGGGCGGGCAGAGGTAATGAGGGTAAGAACGTCACTTGGAGAGAGAGGGGAAAAGGAGGTTAGTGTGTGGGTGAAAGGAGGGTCTGGTGACCCAGCGGTGAGTAAAGGTGAGTCAGAAAAAGAAGAGCGAATATCATAAACCTTTTTTTCAAAGTGGTTAACAAAGTCGCTTGACAGTAGTGAGGAGGGGGGAGGGGCTTTGGGGGGGGGTCCAGGAGGGATGAGAAGATGGAAAATAGTTTTTTGGGATTGGAATATGAAGATTGGATCTTATCTTGAAAGAAAGTGCTTTTTGCCTGAGAGATGGAAGCAGAGAAAGAGGAGAGGAGAGCCTGATAGGTTAGGAGGTCGTCATGGTGTTTGGATTTCCACCATTTCCGCTCTGCTGCCCGAAGGACGGTTCTATTAGCACGCAGTGCGTCATTTAACCAGGGAGCAGGAGGGGACTGACGAGCCTGCCGAGATGTGAGAGGACAGAGAGAGTCCAGAGAGGATGAGAGAGTACAGAGGAGAGTTTCTGCAGCAGAGTTTGGAGGCAGGAGTTGGAACGAGTCAGAGGAAGGGAGGGCTGAGAGAACCGATGAGGCAAAGGTAGAGGGGGAGAGGGAACGAAGGTTACAGCGGACAGGTGCAGGATGAGAAGAGATTAGTTTGTTATGTTTGGAAAGGGGTAGAGAGAATGAAATGAAGAAGTGATTGGATGTGTGGAGCGGGTTTACAGAGAGGTTAGAAGTAGTGCAGTTCCTTGAGAATATGAGATCAAGGACATTGCCAGCTTTATGAGTTGGTGGGGATGGAGACAGTGAGAAAGCAAAGGCGGTTAACAGAGATGTTAGTTCATCTATCTTCCCTGTCTGGAGGTTGAAGTCTCCGAGAAGTACAGCGGGAGGGCCAGTTTCAGGGATGTGTGAGAGGAGATTATCTAATTCCTCCAAGAAGTCCCCCAAGGCGCCTGGTGGACGGTAGAGAACAACAATGGTTAATTGTATAGGATGGGTTACTGTGACGGCATGGAATTCAAAGGTGGAAGGAGTGAAGTTAGGTAGCTTGAAGAGGGAAAAGCTCTATTTGGGAGAGAGCAGGAGACCAGTGCCACCTCCTCTGCCAGTGGGTCTGGGTGTATGGGAGAAGGGATATGCTGTGGAGAGAGCTGCTGGGGTGGATGTGTTGAATGGAGTAATCCAGGTCTCAGTGAGAGCAAGGAAATCCAGAGACTGCAGGGAAGCGTAGCCAGAGATGAAGTCAGCCTTAGGAACAGCTGACTGGCAGTTCCACAGGCCACCTGAAACAATTCCATGGAAAATACCTATCATTTGTAAGAAATCTGAGTATGCTCACTTCAGGATATTATCATCCTCCTTGTGTGAATTCTATGGATAGAGAAATTTCCGCTAACAAAGCTAGCGTCAAACCTCTGCTCAACACATGTGTCACCATGACGCCAGCTCTTGCAACCAAGAGTGCTTTTAAATAAAAGTCCTTTTCAGATGTTCTCGCCACAACAGAGGACTGTGTGCATGTGGATAGGAAACATTTACAATAGGCCAACAAAGCTGCACACCGCATGTCTGTCAGCATGCTTTCCTTTGGGAGGATTTCACTTCAGATCACAGGCGGACTCACAACTCTCTGTTGCAAGACTACGTCGCTGACAACCTTAAAGGTCCCATGTCATGCTTTTCCGGTTACTACCCGTCCCCTTGTACACCCTGTAGCGAGAAACTCTAACACCTGTCTATGCTGCCCCAGAACGCCTTGTTGGAGATTTTTCTTTTTCCATTGTTTTCTTCCTGGTCACAGTGACCAGTCTGTGGAGCTCCACACACACACTCACTCACTCACTCACTCACTCACTCAACCTTATCTTTTCTCAGCCGCGCTACTCCGCAGAGTTTCGCCGGCACACACACTCACTCAGCCTTATCTTTTCTCAGGCTGTGAGTGTATGTGTGTGCTCAGGCTGAGTTCCGCGATGTCTCGCTGTCTCGCAGACCCCACGCAGCAACCAGGAAACGACACCAGTAATCCAGCTCACACTGTCCGCTGCTCGAGCCTCAAAGGGCTGAGCAGCGAACCCCGCAACGTCCCACCAACGGCATCCAGACCCCACGCAGTATTCTCATCTGTTTGTCCTTACTGGTGTCATTTTCTGGTTGCTAACAAACTCCATTGTAACACATAATCACTGATGTAACGGTGGTGGACTCATCAGAGCACAGTGGGCTCATAGGGAGGAGGGGGGGGGGGGGGGAGACAGGAGCTCCAACAAGCCGTTTAGGACAGACAATGGAATTATGATCAGTAGAAATGGCCGTGTCATGGGACCTTTAATGAGGACATTGTATGTTCTTTTTCAAGTAGATATTTGTACTTTGTGTCTCTACTGGGGACATGTCTCCTTGCTTTAATGTTCAAAAAGCTCTTTATTGTTTTCATACTGCTGCAGCACCTCTTTTCACCCTCTGTCTGAAACCAGAGCCCAGTCTGCTCTGATTGGTTAGCTGGCTGGCTCTGTTGTGATTGGTCAACCAGTTTAGAGATGTCCCGCCCCTTAGCCTATCACGTACAATGTGTTGGAGTGCTAGTCAATAGAAGCACGAGTGGTACATAGTGATGTCATTTTGTTACAGAAGTAAACAAAGGAGTCCAATTGAGGTGTTTCAGGGAACACAGGGATTTTAGCCTTTGCAGACCATTTAAATGCATTGAAATAAATTTGAACCATATTGGGTAAAATAATAATAAGCTCTGGAAAAGTTTCAGACAATGACGCAGAAGAAAGTATGATTGATGTAATCCTTTCTTACTTTTATATTAGATTACGAAAGAAGTAAAAGGCATAGACAAATATTTAATCACAGATATACAGTGGGGCAAAAAAGTATTTAGTCAGCCACCAATTGTGCAAGTTCTCCCACTTAAAAAGATGAGAGTGGCCTGTAATTTTCATAGGTACACTTCAACTATGAGAGACAGAATGGGGGGAAAGAATCCAGGAAATCACATTGTAGGATTTTTAATGAATTAATTGGTAAATTCCTCGGTAAAATAAGTATTTGGTCACCTACAAACAAACAAGATTTCTGGCTCTCACAGACCTGTAACTTCTTCTTTAAGAGACTCCTCTGTCCTCCACTTGTTAACTGTATTAATGGCACCTGTTTGAACTCGTTATCAGTATAAAAGACACCTGTCCACAACCTCAAACAGTCACACTCCAAACTCCACTATGGCCAAGACCAAAGAGCTGTCAAAGGACACCAGAAACAAAATTGTAGACCTGCACCAGGCTGGGAAGACTGAATCTGCAATAGGTAAGCAGCTTGGTGTGAAGACATCAACTGTGGGAGCAATTATTAGAAAATGGAAGACATACAAGACCACTGATAATCTCCCTCGATCTGGGGCTCCACGCAAGATCTCACCCCGTGGGGTCAAAATGATCACAAGAACGGTGAGCAAAAATCCCAGAACCACACGGGGGGACCTAGTCAATGACCTGCAGAGAGCTGGGACCAAAGTAACAAAGGCTACCATCAGGGACTCAAATCCTGCAGTGCCAGACGTGTCCCCCTGCTTAAGCCAGTACATGTCCAGGCCCGTCTGAAGTTTGCTAGAGAGCATTTAGATGATCCAGAAGAGGATTGGGAGAATGTCATATGGTTAGATGAAACCAAAATCGAACTTTATGGTAAAAACTCAACTAGACGTGTTAGGAGGAGAAAGAATGCTGAGTTGCATCCAAAGAACACCATACCTACTGTGAAACATGGGGGTGGAAACATCATGCTTTGGGGCTGTTTTTCTGCAAAGGGACCAGGACGACTGATCCGTGTAAAGGAAAGAATGAATGGGGCCATGTATCGTGAGATTTTGAGTGACAACCTCCTTCCATCAGCAAGGGCATTTTCATTTCATTTCAAACCTTTATTTATACAGATAAATCCCATTGAGATCATTGATCTCTTTTTCAAGGGTGACCTGCTCAAGTAGTTCCACATGAAACATAAATAGAACAACAAAAGGACATCATACAGCATCATTTACATAATTATCCACATAAACAGGTACCAATAGCTTCCGATTGACTAGCATCCAACCGAGCTTTAAAAACATTTAGTGGAACCAGATTGTTCAGTTTCCATTTAATTTGCAGACTACTCCAAGACAGAGGAGCTGCGCATCTAAAAGCTGTCTTCCCTAAGACAGTCCTAGCAGTTGGCACATTTAATAAAACCACAGCATTCGATCTCAGGCAGTAGCCACTTACAATTTTCCGTGAGATCAGGGAGCAGATGTAGGATGGAAGTTTCCCTAACATGGCTTTGTATATAAAAATGTACCAGTGACTGAGCCTCCGTACAGTTAGTGAAAGCAAACCAGCCCTTGCATACAGGGTACAGTGATGGGTTAATGCTTTACAGTTGGTCACAAATCTCAGTGCGCTGTGATACGCAGCATCTAACTTGACCAGGCAATTGGCAGGTGCATTCATATACATCAAATCACCATAGTCCAGCACAGGTAAAAAGGTCACAGTGACTAGCCTTTTCCTGGCCTCAAGTGAGAAACAGGACTTGTTCCTGTAGAAGAAACCTAGCCTAACCCTCAGCTTTTTAAGCAGGTTATTGACATGAAGTTTAAAAGTGAGACAATCATCAAGCCAGATACCAAGGTATTTGTAACAGGTAACCACTTCAAGTTGTATTCCTTGCGTAGTTACAATATCTAAAACAGGCTCTGGTGTCTTTTTAGCTTTAGAAAAGCATTGAAGATGAAACGTGGCTGGGTCTTTCGGCATGACAATGATCCCAAACACCGCCCGGGCAACGAAGGAGTGGCTTCGTAAGAAGCATTTCAAGGTCCTGGAGTGGCCTAGCCAGTCTGCAGATCTCAACCCCATAGAAAATCTTTGGAGGGAGTTGAAAGTCTGTGTTGCCCAGCGACAGCCCCAAAACATCACTGCTCTAGAGGAGATCTGCATGGAGGAATGGGCCAAAATACCAGCAACAGTGTGTGAAAACCTTGTGAAGACTTACAGAAAACGTTTGACCTCTGTCATTGCCAACAAAGGGTATATAACAAAGTATTGAGATGAACTTTTGTTATTGACCAAATACTTATTTTCCACCATAATTTGCAAATAAATTCTTTAAAAATCAGACAATGTGATTTTCTGGATTTTCTTTTCTCATTCTGTCTCTCATAGTTGAAGTATACCTAGGATGAAAATTACAAGCCTCTCTCATCTATTTAAGTGGGAGAACTTGCACAATTGGTGGCTGACTAAATACTTTTTTGCCCCACTGTATTTTAGAGATATTTAAAGGTATAGTATAACCATACACAAGGATACTCATCGCGCTCCGAACAGGAATAATAATTAACGATGAGCTCTGTTCTAACTATTATTAATTAACATCTGAAGCGTTGTGAATATTACAACAAATCTGGAGCTCCGTTGTTATGAACATAATTACAACCGCATGACGTCTAAAATAGCATCAGGCGTTCCAGATATTCACAACGTGTGTGTGATCTAGTGACTGAATTACGGCTATAAGCAGAACAATGTGTGAAAGATGAATGCAATAAGAACAATGTATCATAAGAATCCCCTCACCCGCACTATAGGGAGACACGGGGGAAGATTCAGTTTAAATCTCTTTTTCATAAAAAGGAGAAAATGAATAGCACTGCAGTGTTATGAGTCATCGTGGTGGAAAGCGACCTTTGCAATCAAAACACACACACACACACTTAGATTTTTTGTTTGAATCTTCTATTTGAGGCAGTGTTCAGACAGAAATAGCCACAGCTTGATACTACCATTCATTGGAAATGGTTACTGTGTTGTACTGTAGGCAGGGTTGGGAGGGTAACTGTAAAATGCAATCCATGACATGTACTAGTTACCTGTAAAAGTAATAATCAGTGATGTAATCTGATTACTTTTGGATTACCTCTTTATCAAATGCAATTCAGGGCTTTGTTTTTCTGTAGCCTATTCAGTGTTGGTAATTAACTTGATTCATTTACTTGTGTTTTTAAGTACTTTTCTTTGGACATATTACTACTTTACTTGAGTATTTGCATTTAATGCTACTTTCAATTTTTAATCCACATCTACATTTCAGAGGTAAATATACTTTTTTCCAAGCTTTAATGCTCAAAAAGCTCTTTAGTTTTCTCATACTGCCTATGCTGCAGCACCTCTTTTCACCCTCTGTCTGAAACCAGAAACTCCCTCTGGAGGATTTGAGCCTTTGCAGACCATTTACATGCACAAAAACCTATACAACACTACAGGAAAGGGAAACCCCCCCAAAGCATAACATGGCCCCTTGTTGACAGCAGGACTTGTAATGGAGTGTATGACAACCATTGTGTTTTCAGTTTTATCAAGTAAAGGTTCTGAGTACTTCTTCCAACATGGCGTATATTCAAATACTGTTAATACACTGTATATATATTTGCATGTGACTCTCCCCCATTTGATCACTATCACAGATTGTTGTTTTGCTGTCAGCTGATTGGCTGCAGCAGCTGAATGCACATGAGCCTGCTAAGTATTCGGCTGTGGGAATTCTTTACATCAAAAGCCAGTGATACGCTCAGCATGAAGATGAAAGGCACCATCACTTTGAAAAGTGCACATCCTGACCTGCCTAATACATATCATCCATTTTCATTAGAGTCTGAGGGGCTAATGGCTTTAATATACTTTGGTTTGTATCAGACGGTGAAGCCTAAAATGTACAATATCTTAAGTCCATGACTCACCGGTACAATAAAAATCGTCCATAGCACCATCTTCCATTATATATGTATCAGTGCATGTAAAGTATAAACTCATAATGAAAAATAGGGAATATGCTTATATCATAGGTTTATTGTAAATATATACTCATTATTCATACCTGTACAAAGTCTGCTGGCCCCTTGCAAAACATTTGTATCAAAACTTTATTACGAAGAACCAGTTCTGGAGAAACATATGCCATGCTTTTGTATTTTAAGGTTGTAATCATCATCATCATCATCATCATCATCATCATCATTCCAGGCATCCAGATGTCCTCTTTCATGCAAAGAGCTGCACTTCTGCTCCTGCAAGACATTTCCAGAAAGTATCCCAAGTCATGCTCAACCATTTACGGGGAAAGAAAGACAGATTTACAGCTGCACACTTTGCTACAGAGTAAAGGCGTGTGAGCGGGTTTATGAACTTCAGAGGATGTTGACACTACGGCTGCTCAATTAATCGTATTTTAATCGAAATTACGATTTTGGCTTGCAACGATTATGAAAACCACATAATCGAAATAAAACGATTTTTTTAATTATTATTATTTATTTAAAAAGATTTTTTTTTTCGATTTTTCAATTGAACTATACTTAAAGGTGGGGTAGGTAAGTTTGAGAAACCGGCTCGAGATCGCTAGAATTTGAAAATACACAACCGGAGAAAATCTGCCACTTCCTTACAGAGCCCCTCCTCCAACACACACGAACGCGCACATGACCAATGAGGGCACGAGATAAGTTTGTGCCCCGGTGGAAGGCTGACAGGCAGGTAGGCCATCCAGTTACTTTAGCCGGGCCGGTTAAACGGATTGGTCATGTTTTTTTACAGTACTACGGCTTCCACATATGAATTTTTTTTATGGATTTTTTGTCAAAGCACTTAAGATATTCATTGCTATCGGGATGTTAAGAGCATTCCATGGAATATAACAAAAAGTGTATCTCGAGCCGGTTTCTGAAACTTACCTACCCCACCTTTAAAGTTCAGGGTAATCAACTGTTAAAAACATACTACACCTTTTTCTTTTTCAATAAATTGATGTTTTCAAAGTAAATGGATAATCGTTTTTAATAATCGTGATATCAATTATTGACCCAAATAATCGAGATTATGATTTTTGCCATAATCGAGCAGCCCTAGTTGACACTGCTCACACTGATGGATGTTAGAGCACATTTTAAAGAAGCTACGGGGATAAAAACATTACATTTACCAACAAAAACTTGAACAGTTTTTAGACCTGTGAAGGGTTTCGGCAGTGATATCCTTTTCTAACATTTCTGCAAAATGATTTTGAAGGAAAGGGATTTGGTTTGTGGCAAAAAAACCATTTGAAATATTTTAGCAGCACCCTTTTTTTCACACACTGTGGATAATGTTCCTCACAGGACAGTTTTAATGGAACAAATAAAAGCTATTGACAGCTTGTTACATGGACTATCCAGAGAAACCACAGATGAATAAGCCTTTTTCACATGACTCATCAAACACAGCTGTAACTAATCACATTATGCGATGCACGACGGGTGACTTTTCTTGGACTTCTTAAAGGAGAGTCGGAAAAAACAGGCACAGTTAGCAGAGACACTGTTTTAGAGATTTGATGCTGTTTGTCAAGCAGTACAAATGACATTGCAGGCAGAAATCAAACAGATGAGATTGCATATATTGAAATGTAGTTAAATACAAGCAAAACGATCTTTATGTGACAATATGTTCTTTGTCATTTGGGTGAACAGAGACTTTTAAAAGCAACTTAACCTGGAAATGTTGTTTCTGCTGACCTCATGTGGTTAGAGAAATATAATCAGATGGATAGCGGAGTGACATTGTAACTTAACATTGTCGATAGAATAATTATTTTCAGCCTGATGCTACTCTCTGACGGAGCAGCTGCGACAGAAGCCTACGAAATACACATCAAGCATTCAGGATTACAACTCCTACATTTCACAGCCTTGTCCGTAAACAATGAGCAAACATTATTGATTTTGCATCAAAAATGTAGCTTTTACAAACAAGGTAGAAGTAGTAAGAAATCAATGTTGCTGTTTTTGAGCTTTTTATGTTGTTTTTAAATACTGCAAACACTACCAACTACATTTCATTCACCTCCAAGTCACTGGCATGGAGGCAGAAATCAAAGAAATCAGATTGCATATCTTAAAATATGGTGAAATACAACCGAAACTATCATTATGTGACGATACGGTCTTTGTAATTTGGGTTAACAGACCAATGAATAAGTAACTGCTTGCCACATGTTGGTTAAAGCTCTCTCTTTGATACAGATAAATGTAATTGAGGTCAATAAAATGTATATTTGTTGCGTGATGTTAAAGTCATCTCTAACATATCAGCTGCAACAGAACCCAACGAAATATATATCAAGCATTCAGGGTTAATACTCCGACTTTAAACAACGAGCAAACATAATGGAATTTGCATCAACATACCAAACAAAACCTGAAGAAAGTAGAAGTAGTATGAATCACAGTTTGTTCTGTCCTCTTCGTACAGTGCGTTATTAGATTCAACTCATTGAAAAGGCATGACCACAAGCTCAGTTAGCTACCTTCAGAAGCCCTTTGTGAAGCAATGACATGTCACTTAGGATTCATATTGAAGCTAAAATAACTACATTAAGTAACGCAATGTCAATCTGTTAAGTCCTTAAAGTTGAACAACCAACATATATTTGGGCTACGAGGCGGTTTTTATCAAAGCTCATTTCTTCAGAAAACCCTGTTGCTACGTTCTGCTAAGTATGTTTTCACTAGATAACCCGTTCTTACGACATTCACCTCTTTCACTACTTATAGATGGAGTGAAGCCTGAGAGCTTAATAAAGCTTGAATGAAAGTGTGTGTTTTGATTAGCATGGTTTGTAAAGTATCGATTTACTGGAGCTATAAATGCTAAAATAAGTTACTTTAATCGATAATATAAGAAAAAGGCAATCGCATGAAGAGAAGAAGGATGAATGGATGATGGGAAAAACACACTGGCTACTTCAAGTTAATAATGTTTAAACATCAAATAATGGGGAAATTAATAGACACAACTCATCACTGGGAAAATGAAGATTAATAATGCAATTACATCCAGCTACTAACACAAGATTAAACGTAAAAACCATGCAAGCACATGAATGGAAAAAAGGTTTATTGAACTAAATCAGGAATGTAAGTGTGGCTGAAATGAATGACAGAGAACAAAAAAACTGGACCAACAAACACTGCATATGCAAAACCTACGACCTAGTGTCAGTACTAGTGTTCACATTAATCTGTCTACATTATAGTAAAGCAAAACTTAACGAGAATAAAGGGGGGGCCATGAGGAGGTGAAAATCTACGAGGGATTTTCTAACAGTCAAAAAAGGAGTTTTTATCAGTGCGTCAGCTGTGACCGAAATCTGCTCCGCGCTCACATAGCAACCGGTTAGACACAGCTTGTTTACAGCAACTCCATGACTAACTTAACTTAACAAATGAAACAAATTAAAAACAACAGCTTGTTCATGTTTTTTTTCTACACAACCCCTGGGTCAAAAAGCTAGGAAAAAAACAAGTTGCTTGATAATTTGATCTTCTGCCAGTGTATAGATCTGGCTCTGGTTGTTTTGGTTTCTCTTCTTCCTCTCTGTCAGATTGTGTCTGAACTCGCTCACTCCACTTTGCTGTAGTCCTCCGCGTGACCCAGGACCTTCTTCCTCTGTCGGATCATGTGGAAGTAAAGCTGGGGGAACACTGGGGGAGAGGGGGGGAGATCAGTCAGTAAGTTATCTTTCCTGTAGATATTTAATTGCTCTTTTTATTGCACTGTTAGTGTACAGTTTGTTTTGCACATTCGATGGACAATCTTGCACTAATGCACATTCTCAAAATATTGAAGTGACTGTTATTTTGTATATATTGATTGTTGTGTTTTTATTTAGGTCTGCACATGTAAAAATGTGTCTCTGACTGTGTATATATTTACACACATATTTTTATATACATTTGTTTTTATATTCGGGATTGTGGGAAACGGTATTTTGATCTCTCTGTCTGTACACACAAACTGGAAGATTGACAATAAAGTTGACTTTGACTATTATTATGCTGCTGTTTGTATTGTTGTAACTCTGGCACAACAATTTCCTTCGGGATAAATAAAGTCCTATCTTATCTTAGGGGACCTATCGTGCAAAATGCACTTTTTGATGTCTTTTCTACATAAACATGTGTCCCCGGTGTGTCAGGGAACTCACGCAGCGTCAGAAAATAAAACCCTCTCTTTTCCTCCGTACCCAAATCTCTAAAAACGGGGGAACAACGGAGCTGATCCAGATTTGCGTCCGATATGACGTAATATCTGAAATGTGGACCCACGGCCCAATCAGAAACGTTGCTATCAGAAACAATGCCCGACTGTTTTGGACGTAATATGGTCGGTGTTTACATTAGCATCGCTAACACTCAGAGCTAACCTGTACTGGAGAGCATGTGTGTGAAGAAGCAGGAAGTAAAAAGGAACTCACCTTGTGGTATAACCGGCAAGAGAGAAAGCCTTTGAGCTCCAGACTGTTTCAGATCCTTGATAATCCATGATATGGAGTTTCATCACGGCAGCATTTAGTTTAGACAGTAGCTGTCGGGTCCCGCATGAGCTCAGACCCCTCCTTTTTATTTTATTTTAAAGCTTTATACCCAAATCAGCACTTTAGAAACAGGAAGTGAAATAGAGGGATATGAGGCATGGATAGAATGGGTGATCTGTTTGGTATTTTGAGCAAAACGCTTCATAGACATGTTTTTTATATATTTGTATATATCTGAGACCTATGCTATTGCCTAAACATAGCACTTTAAGTTACCAAAAGGCTAGGTGAATTCAACATTACACTAGAAAATAACAGCATCAAGAGAGGAGACACTAATCTGGAATATTTAAACTCAGTGGACTTGTTATTATGTATACATGTACTGTGTAATCTACTGCATGTGATGCTTGTCTCTTATAATTAAGACATACAACTAACTATTGACAATTTCACATGCCCATTCACATTTTTGGATTTATTGTGGGTGTTATTAAATTAAAATAAGAAAAATACATATTTTATGCGTGCATATGTCTCTATATGATATTTATTGGTTTACTTGATTTTTTAAACCTATTTTAAATTATTTAATATTTTTTAATACTAATATTTGTATATTTTTGTTTAGGTACATTATCTTTTTACTTTGTTTTCTGTAGAAATGCCTGTGAACTGCATCATTGTGATACTTGTTTAAAAGGACATTTATGTATTTATATGGTTTACTCTATTAAAGGTAACCTTTCATGCTGTTTTAAAGGCATATATTATGGGTCTCGGATATATACAAATATATAAAGACATGTCTATGATGTGTTTTGCTCAAAATACAAACGGATCATGCATTTTAGAAATCCCTCATACCCCTCTATTCCAGCTGTTAGAAAAAAACGCAGATTTTGGGTCCTTAGCTCGAAAAAAGAAAAAAAGAGGAGGCGGAGCTAATGCCTGATCAGAATTATACCGGAGATAAAGTTAAATTCTGCTGTGGAAATGCCATCCTGTTCTAAACCACATCAAGGATTATTTCTGAAACAGTATGGAGCTCAAATGCTTTTTCTCTTGCGGGTTTATCACAAGGTGAGTTCCTTTTTGTATTTCCTGCTTTTTAAACACATGTGCTCTTCAGTACAGGTTAGCTCTGAGTGTTAGCAAGGCTAATGTAAACAAAGACGAGATTACGTCCAAAACACGTCAGGCATTGTTTCTGATAGCAACTTTCTGTGGGTCCACCATCTGAAATTACGTCATATCGGCAGCAAATCTGTATCCGCTCGTTGTGCCCATGGATGTATAATAAGAACTGGATACAGCGCCCGGCGCGGTCCCGTGGGTTAGATGCGCGTTCATAATGCCGAGGGAAATAACTCTCAGAATAACGTTATTAGCACATTATTACAACTTGAGGACCGAGTGTTTTTAATAAGGGCTATACAAACGTTCATACTGGGTAGTTTATTTAGTTTAAAAAAATTATCCACCGATTTACAGACGTCTCTTTCCCAATGTTAGTCAATGGGGAAAAGTGTTTCCGGGCCCAGCGACTGATAGGGAAGTGCAGTACGTTTGGCCACAACGAATATTTTCCCACGTCCGGTGGCTTGGTTGTGCCCCCTTGTTTAAAAGATTTGGGTACGGAGGAAAAGAGAAAGGGTTTTATTTTCTGACGCTGCGTGAGTTCCCTGACGCACCGGGGACACATTTGTGTATAAAAGACATCAAAAAGTGCATTTTGCATGATAGCTCCCCTTTAATGTCTGTGAACTGCGGTTTGTTAGAAATTAAAATCAATGTTTTATAGCATAATGTACCTTAAACATACCGTCAGTTGAAATGCTATTTTATGCTGGAAAAAACCGGAAGTTCTCAATACCAAGCTTTTATTCTGAAAATCCTTCATGACGACATCCGGGACTACCGTCCATTAGTATCATTAAAGTGGCTATTGACGCCGTTAACATGTATTACATATAAAGTTATGAAAGAGATAAGGAGGAGAAAAGGCATGTGGAAGTAAGCAATGAATGTAAAATGTCGAAATCCTCCGTTTAACGCGATATCGGGCACAGAGGAACGAGGGGTGGAACAGCGAGCAAGCGGGAAAGACGAAGGCTTGTGAGGTCTCTTCTGCACGGCCACGACTGGGAGAGGAAGCTGCAGCCTTTCTCTTCTGACTGAACAATATCCTGTTTGTAACATTACCGCGCCATATTTTTAATTAAAGTAACCATTTGAAACCATCTCAGAGACTCCATTTAGTCTCCTTTTAAAGCTTCTCTCCTGGACGCGAGAATAACCAACACAGATAACAGGTTTCATAATTGTTGTAAACAAATGTTTTAGAATAGTTGCTGATATTTGTATATTTTTGTTCAGGTTTAATTTTTTGGAAGATTTGTATGTATTAAGTTGGTTAATATACTAATGTCTTTTAGCTGCATCATTGATATTACTTATTTTATTATATTTTTTTTTTCTTGGGGGGTAATTCTTTTTTTTTATCCAATAATGATTATAATTAGATTATTAAAATATTATGAAATACAAATAATGCTGAGTCATAATTACAGGATAAGGGAATCATAATCGAGTCTCAATTTTTTCTCTTCTTCAGTAAATGCCAAACATTTCTGTAAATGTGTGATTACACAAATAATTAATTATATTCATATAACATATCAATTATGGCTCTGGAAAAATCCGCTGGTTGACTTACGGGGGATGTATGAGATCATGACGATGATGAGGAAGCTGTAGTAGTCGAAGGAGAAGTTGTACTTGTTGGGCAGAGTGATGGAGTAAAGTCCCGTCTTCTGAACGAACGGCAGCGCGGCGTAGATCGTCAGCAGCTCGCCCGTCACGCCCATCGGATACAGAGCGAAGAAGAAGGTGTACCTGCACAGAGGGGCGGAGAAAGAGAATTAAAATCAATCATATTCACTTCTTTTTGCAACTAGAGTAGTAGGTGGTTTAGTTGATGTAAACAGAGAGAGATACGCATGACGTGAATTTGGATTTTTACATTTTTCTGCAGAAGCATTTGGTGAAACTTGGTGCATGTTAACTAGCACAGCTCTAAACACACACTTTCCTGCTTAAAAAAAGGGAACTTCATCCATAGTTTGGCTTGTTTCTCTCAGTATTTGTTTGGTTCTTAGTAATACAATAATTTAAAGAGGACATATTCTTCTCGTATTCAGGTTCTGCAAAACCATCGCAGAGCAGCTCCTTCAAAACAAAGTGTCATTTGTACTCTTGAATTAGCTCGTTAAGTTGAATTAAACCTTCATTTATTTAACTTTGATTTCTCTACTTTAAAGAGTCCTCTCCTGCTGATGTTCAGGTGTATATCAGTATGTAGTGTCTCTACTTTAAAGAGTTCTCTCCTGCTGATGTTCAGGTGTATATCAGTATGTAGTGTCTCTACTTTAAAGAGTCCTCTCCTGCTGATGTTCAGGTGTATATCAGTATGTAGTGTCTCTACTTTAAAGAGTCCTCTCCTGCTGATGTTCAGGTGTATATCAGTATGTAGTGTCTCTACTTTAAAGAGTCCTCTCCTGCTGATGTTCAGGTGTATATCAGTATGTAGTGTCTCTACTTTAAAGAGTCCTCTCCTGCTGATGTTCAGGTGTATATCAGTATGTAGTGTCTCTACTTTAAAGAGTCCTCTCCTGCTGATGTTCAGGTGTATATCAGTATGTAGTGTCTCTACTTTAAAGAGTCCTCTCCTGCTGATGTTCAGGTGTATATCAGTATGTAGTGTCTCTGCTTTAAAGAGTCCTCACCTGCTGATGTTCAGGTGTATATCAGTATGTAGTGTCTCTACTTTAAAGAGTCCTCTCCTGCTGATGTTCAGGTGTATATCAGTATGTAGTGTCTCTGCTTTAAAGAGTCCCCTCCTGCTGATGTTCAGGTGTATATCAGTATGTAGTGTCTCTACTTTAAAGAGTCCTCTCCTGCTGATGTTCAGGTGTATATCAGTATGTAGTGTCTCTGCTTTAAAGAGTCCTCTCCTGCTGATGTTCAGGTGTATATCAGTATGTAGTGTCTCTGCTTTAAAGAGTCCTCACCTGCTGATGTTCAGGTGTATATCAGTATGTAGTGTCTCTACTTTAAAGAGTCCTCTCCTGCTGATGTTCAGGTGTATATCAGTATGTAGTGTCTCTGCTTTAAAGAGTCCTCTCCTGCTGATGTTCAGGTGTATATCAGTATGTAGTGTCTCTACTTTAAAGAGTCCTCTCCTGCTGATGTTCAGGTGTATATCAGTATGTAGTGTCTCTACTTTAAAGAGTCCTCTCCTGCTGATGTTCAGGTGTATATCAGTATGTAGTGTCTCTACTTTAAAGAGTCCTCTCCTGCTGATGTTCAGGTGTATATCAGTATGTAGTGTCTCTGCTTTAAAGAGTCCTCACCTGCTGATGTTCAGGTGTATATCAGTATGTAGTGTCTCTACTTTAAAGAGTCCTCTCCTGCTGATGTTCAGGTGTATATCAGTATGTAGTGTCTCTGCTTTAAAGAGTCCTCTCCTGCTGATGTTCAGGTGTATATCAGTATGTAGTGTCTCTACTTTAAAGAGTCCTCTCCTGCTGATGTTCAGGTGTATATCAGTATGTAGTGTCTCTACATGTCTCCATGCTTTAATGTTGAAAAAGCTCTTTATTTTTCTCATACTGTCTGTGCTGCAGCACCTCTTTTCCCCCTCTGTCTGAAACCAGAGCCCAGTCTGCTCTGATTGGTTAGCAGTTTGTTGTTACTTTTGTTTGGATAAATCTCACCTCACTGTGTCCTTGTTGTCCTTAAAGAAAAAGCCATCAATGGAAGGAGATGTGAACACCATAACTTTGCATTTAAGTAAAGACATGGTGCCCGTTTGATTTCTTTACAGATACCATGATAAACGTTATTGCCTTCAAACTCTAAAAATATTATTATAATAATCAGGTCATACAATGTGCTGCTTTCAAGTGAAACATAAAACACCACTGCCTGTGCACACTTCTAAATGTTTAATCATATGACTGTTGCATCAGGCTTTCTGCAGAGAGAGCTCACGTTACATATCGTAGATGCACAAGAATAAGAAGTTCTCTTTCATATAACTGGCTCTCCAAACGCAGCGACTGTCTATTTCTGATCCTTCTCTGGATTTTCCACGGATGCTCGATCAATTGTTCTGCCTCTAAGTGTGCGACTCAAGCTGAGTGAGGAATACCAACATAGCGACAACCTCGTTAGCTACCTAGCAACGGGGAGGGAGGCTCTTAACGACTGTTGCCTTGGAGGAAGATGCAGAAAAACCCCCAGGAGGCACAAAGATGTACGGTCGATTTTTTATGGTGGAAAAACAGCACAATTGTGTCTTTGCTTTATTGTAACTAAAAGAAAATGTCTAAATGAAGGAGTACTGCCTGTTAAAGTGTGATTGTGATAGCATAACGCTTCCTGTAACAGTCTGACAGTGAAAAACCTTGTAACACAAGTATTGATGCTAGACCCAGACCCTCATTTAGCAAGATTGTTCAAAGATATTTTTCAAAAGGAGCAATTACATATAAGTGTCCTTGAACCGACACCTCCTTCAGATAGATTTGAATGGTCTCTACCATGCGAGTGTGTGTCAAGAAATGCAAAACAGTTGCTTGGTCAATGATTTTAAAAGCTGCTCTTCTTCATATAAGTCTTACTATTTGGCAGATAAAACAGTTCATTAAAAGACGTTACCTTGTGCGCATCTCAAGAACATATTTGTGCTTTTTTTCACTACTTTTTTGGCAATTCCTAAACTAAATGCTTAATGGACACATGACTCTTTGATGAAAATGACCATTATTGAGTCTTAAAACGGTGTAAATATAATAAAATGGTGTCTTTAAATAAGGAATGATCTGATCAAGAAGGTAACACTACTTAGAATCAGTCAGCGTCCTCTTGCCTCTCCATTGACACCCTTGATGGCGTCTCTGTTGAGTTTGTCGATACCTACACATATCTGGGCTTTTGGTTGGACAGTAATCTGAACTTCAAACACCACATTGAAGTTCTAATAAAGAAATTGAAATTCACTCTTGGCTTCCTTTTCAGACTTAAATGATGTTTTTCAACTTCATCCCGTAAAAGGTTGGTCTCTGGCTTATTCCTGTCCCAGCTGGACTACGGTGATACCATTTATAGATTCGCCTGTCCCACTGTGTTGGCCAAACTTAACCCACTCTACCATGCTGCACTGCGTTATATATCAAATGCACCCTATAGGACTCATCATTGCAAACTGTATAGCCTAACTGGATGGTCCTCACTTAGTATGCGTAGGATGCAGCATTGGTTTTTATTAATGTATAAAGCCATTTTAGGTAAGCTTCCACTGTACATATGTGCCAGATTTGCTCCAGTTTGTGACTCTCACAGCCTCAGATCCAGTGCCTAGATACGGGTCCAGGTTCCTGCTGTGCGGACTGAGGCTGGAAAAAGGACTCTTTTTTTATTATGGTCCTTGGTCTTGGAATGACCTTCAATCACGCCTCAAGCTGAGGGCACTTGTCTCAATAGCATGTTTTAAATTGAAGTCGTCTGAAGTCCTTACCACCAGCTGCTCTTGCAGTAATAAGTAGTGCACCTTTCTTGCTGTCCTAATGTGCACAATGTAGTGACTGCAATGTAGAATCTGACTAATACAAGTAATGAGGCTTGACCCAGCTCTCATCAAATGACCTAATTTAGCAAAGATTACAAAAAAAACATGTTTAATTAACACCTCCTTTTCCTAATCTCCACCATGCAAGTGTGTGTAGAAATGCTAAACAATTGCTTGGTCAATGTTTTTAAATGCAGGATTTTGCGTCATTTGTCTCATTTTGTTGTTAATTTTATCTATCTGGGTGACTAACCTTTTTGAAAGATGTTACCTTGGGCTCATCTCAAGTAAATTGTATTAATATATTTCACTAATTCATCATCATTGAGCCTTAAAACTATATAAATATGCTAAAATAATGTATTTAAGTAAGGGAATATCTGATCAAAAAGGTAAAAGAACAAAAAAATCGAACTAATACAAGTGTTGAGGCTTGACCCAGCTCTAATGAAATGACCTAATTTTGCAAAGATCGTTCAAACACATGTTTTCTAGCAGGTGCAATTAAACATAATTGTCCCCCTTCACCTACCTGGCCCATTTGATGAGGTAGGGCAGGTGGTTGAGGAGGCTGAAGGTGTAGAAGGAGTAGCGGATGATCTCTGTGATGGTCCAGGCGGAGACGAACAGCAGCACGCTGTCCTCACTCTGCACCTGCAACGTTAACGCAAAGCATGATGGGAGGAGAACAGACGGGGTTGCATCATGCTGCACGAGTTACTAATGTATGCCTCTCATAGATAGATAGATAGATAGATAGATAGATAGAGATAGAGAGAGATAGAGAGAGAGAGGGGGGGGGATAGGTAGATAGGTAGATGTATAGGTAGATAGGTAGATAGGTAGATGTATAGGTAGATAGGTAGATACATATATGGATAGATGGATAGATAGATGGATAGGTAGATAGATTGATTGATTGATAGGTAGATAGGTAGGTAGATAGATAGGTAGGTAGATGGATAGGTAGATAGATAGATAGATAGATAGATAGATAGATGGATAGATAGGTAGATAGATAGGTAGATAGATAGATGGATAGATAGATGGATAGATAGATGGAGATAGAGAGAGATAGAGAGAGAGAGAGGGGGGGATGGATAGATAGGTAGATAGGTAGATACATAGATGGATAGATGGATAGATAGATGGATAGGTAGATAGATTGATTGATTGATAGGTAGATAGGTAGATAGGTAGGTAGATAGATAGGTAGGTAGATGGATAGGTAGATAGATAGATAGATAGATAGATAGATAGATGGATAGATAGGTAGATAGATAGGTAGATAGATAGATGGATAGATAGATGGATAGATAGATGGATAGATAGATGGATAGATAGATGGATAGATAGATGGATAGATAGGTGGATAGGTAGATAGATAGGTAGATAGATAGGTAGATAGATAGATGGATAGATAGATGGATAGATAGATGGATAGATAGATAGATAGATAGGTAGATAGATAGGTAGATGGATAGGTAGATAGATAGGTAGGTAGGTGGATGGATGGATGGATGGATGGATGGATAGGTAGGTAGGTAGGTAGGTAGGTAGGTAGGTAGGTAGATAGGTAGATAGATAGATAGATAGATAGATAGATTGATAGGTAGATAGATAGATAGATAGATAGATAGATAGATGGATAGGTAGATAGGTAGATAGATGGATAGGTAGATAGATAGATTGATAGGTAGGTAGATAGATAGATTGATAGATAGATAGATTTGGGAAATGTTTGTGTTGCAGCAGCATAAAGAACAAGGCAATAATAGAAATAAACAGTCCAAAACATTTCTGAAACAGAAATAAAATAGCCTTAGAATATATATATATGTGAGGAAAATATACATGTGGAAATAAAAATGTCCAGTAACAAAGATAATGCAGGATAGTATTGTGCAAGAAATAGCAGAACCATGCTGTTTGTTTCAGAGATCACACTGCATATCCTCACATATTAGGGTTTTAAACCGATGCAAATTTGGTGTTAAAACGTCTTATCACACACTCAATTCCACACGCATAAACATGAACAGCTTGAGAGAAATGTCAGTGCAGCTGCATCATACAATAAACACACAAAGAAAGGGACATATTCACTACACTAAAACTCATTCCTGCAGTCCTACAGCACGACCGTCTGACTCTACTCACACATGAACGCCTCTCCAATCTATCAGCGGGGCAAACAGTACATCAACGGGTCACATGAAGGACACTTTTAACATGGCTGTGTCACTCAAACCGAGTCCATTGACCAGAGATAAGACTGATTTATGTGTGTGAATAAGTACCTCTCTGACGCTGTGTGTGACGGCCCAGGTGAGGAAGACCCGGGACATCACCTGGAAGCCAGTCAGGACCACGGAGGAGGGGACGATTCCTGGAAAATTAGACATGAGACACACAAGAAATTAGACAATGAACACATTAAAAACAGAATGACAAGGTACATGTGTGAGTGAGAGGCCTCCAAGGCATGGTATTCCTTATTTTAAAGGAATATTTGTTTGTTTTATCAGGACATTTACAACAGAATGTATGTCTACTAATTACTAATAGTGTCATTTATTTGGGAGGTGTTGATCTTCTGGGTCTAATTACCGCCAATGAGGATGTTATGTTTTTGGCTCTGTTGGCTTTGTTGGCTTTGTTTGTCTGTCAGGAACTAAATGTGTGTGTGTGTGGGGTGTGTGTGTGTGTGTGTGTGTGTGTGTGGACAGCAGCTACAGGGAGTCTAGATAATCTTTCATTAATCCGACATAACGAAGGGACTGTGAACTCAGTGAGGCGTTCACACATTTTTATTTCTCTCTCTCTCTCTCTCTCTCTCTCTCTCTCTCTCTCTCTCTCTCTCTCTCTCTCTCTCTCTCTCTCTCTCTCTCTCTCTCTCTCTCTCTCTCTCTCTCTCTCTCTCTCTCTCTCTCTCTCTCTCTCTCTCTCTCTCTCTCTCTCTCTCTCTCTCTCTCTCTCTCTCTCTCTCTCTCTCTCTCTCTCTCTCTCTCTCTCTCTCTCTCGACACTCAGCTCCTCAAACCAATGGACATCTGGATGAGTCAAAATAATGCTTTGATATGCTTACAGCTTTAATCCTGAATAGACAAAGAGAGCAGAGAGACTCACCTACAGCGCAGTGCACGATCTGTGGAAGGAGAAGAAAACAGGAAATGACTCAAGACATTATTTTTAACTCGTACAACAGTGTTTTTTGTTTGCATGAAGTTCATTGTTGAATTTCTTTATGTGCATTGCTGGAGATTATTTTCATCATCATGTTTCACCAATATATTTGCACAATTCTCTAAAACAAAAACACATTTAGGATTTCTACATAGAGTTTTTTGAGTGTCAGAAGCCTTTACCAAAAGACAATCGACACACTGTGAAGTTCACAGTCACGTGTGGGGACTCGCCTCCCTTATGGGGACTCGCCTCCCTTATGGGGACACATTGGAGGTCCCCATGAGGGGAATCATTAATTTTAGGGTGAAGACTTGGTTAGGTTTAGGATTAGTGTTAAGGTTAAGGTTAGGGTAAGGGTCTCCAGGAAATGCATGTAAGTCAATGTAATGTCCCCTGAAGTGATGTATACATGGTGTGTGTGTGTGTGTGTGTGTGTGTGTGTGTGTGTGTGTGTGTGTGTGTGTGTGTGTGTGTGTGTGTGTGTGTGTGTGTGTGTGTGTGTGTGTGTGTGTGTGTGTGTGTGTGTGTGTGTGTGTGTGTGTGTGTGTGTGTGTGTGTGTGTGTGTGTGTGTGTGTGTGTGTGTGTGACAGAACTGGACAAGGATCTTTCACCTAGTTTTGAATCTCCCTTTTCCCCCACATAAAAAAGTATTTATAAAAGCATTCTTTGGTCTGGTCAAATCAGACCTGTATGCAACACTCAGGACAAATGTTATTTACCTGGTAATGTGGTAGCAGGTTTTTGACAATTAATTGATGCAAGACGTGATCAAAATCATTCAAATTATATTTGAATAAATCATGCACTCTTGGTACTGCTTGGACAATAGACAGTTGTATCTTTAATCACCAATAGTGCTGTAAAAAAGTATTAAATTGTAAGTTAAGTGCTAATAAACTAATTTCTATCAACTAGTTTCTGTTCAACATCACCACATGCTCTTATCATATGGCAATACTTATGTTGATGTATAATGTTGTATAATGGTTGCAATCCTTAAAGGTGGGGTAGGTGGGGAAAGTATTTTTCTTTTACTTTTTATATTATATTTTTTATTATATCATAACTTAGTACTTTTTTTCTTAACATAGGTAACATTAAGCTGTCTGTGGCTCTTTCCTGCTGAAACGATGCAAATTTCCCCTCCGTGGGACTAATAAAGGTATTCTGATTCTGTAATTCACTTCAGAAACACTTGTTATATTCCATGGAATGCTCTTAACATCCCGATAGCAACGAATATATTAAATGCTTTGACAATAAATCCATAAAGAAAAGTCATCTGTGGAAGCCGTAGCGCTGTAAAAAGCACGACCAATCATCTGAGCCGGCCCGGCTAAAGTAACTGGATGGCCTACCTGCCTGTCAGCCTTCCATCTGTGCACAAACTTATCTCGTGCCCTCATTGGTCATGTGCGCGTTCGTGTGTGTTGGAGGAGGGGCTCTGTGAGGAAGTCTGAAGGAAGGGGCAGTTTCTTTTCGTCTCCGTACTTTCAAATTCTAGCGCACTCGAGCTGGTTTCTCCATTCTCACCTACCCTACCTTTAAGATCTGCGTATATACATTTGGATTTTGCGTGCTGATAGGAGTAATATTGGCGCATTACATATACACTACATACGGTATTTAATCAGATATCTTGTGATGTTTTTGTGCTTTCCTCACCTCCAGAAGAGCTCCAGTCTGGAAGAACTTCAGAGGCCTCTCTATGGAGTAGTACAGGCCGTGGTAGCTTCCTCTGGCCAGGTACGCTCGGACCAAACCCACCGCGATCACCAGCCACCTGCAGGAGGGGGGGGGGGGGGGGTCACAGAACTGTTATAGACGTGTGCGGTTTCTGTTTTGGATGAAAGCAAGAAGGAGTGAAAGGGAGTGCAATCTGATAAGAGATGAAACTTATGGGTGAGCATTTTGTTAATGAGTCCTGTGGAAGTGGGAGCGTTAATGAAATAACAGTGATGTTGGTTTGAGTAGAATTATGATGAAAAAATTACCTTTTCATATAGGATGCAATTGTACTCTGATATGTTATACATTTTAACACCTTTCAACATTTAAGAGATATAAAGGTTAACATGTTGTCGTGTTTCTAATTCAGCTTGACATGTTTTAGGCCTTTTCCTTTATACCTTAAGTCCTGTAAGTATATATAAAAATGCAATATTTTTGCTACAATAACTGTCTGCAAGGTATTTTTTGCATAACTTCCATTTACACACATACAAAATAATGTTTTCAGCTTTTAGTGAATACTAAAAACTCGATGTCTGAAGGGTTTCGAAATATACAATATAATCTAGTAATGATATAGTGTATTAAAGCATTCAGAATGAGCTTGTCCACATGAACGCTTACACATCTTCTGGCGCAGACTGAAAACTCATCTCTTTCGACTCCACTTCGAGCGATAAAATTACTAACAAAGCACTTATATACTAACAAAGGACTGGCTTATCTAAAGCCTGTTGATTAGCACTTGAAATGTTTGGCTCTATGAAACCTGATGTACTTATACGATTCTGTTTTCTTCAAGGTTGTATCTTCTTGGTCGAATGCACTTATTGTAAGTCGCTTTGGATAAAAGCTTCAGCTAAATGCAATGTAATGTAATGTAATGAACGCAGAGGTTGGAGGTCAGCACATTACATGATAGTACATCACAGTACTTTTGGTTGATGCTTTTATCCAAAGCAACTTACAATAAGTGTAAAAACCATCGAGATTCAAACTCTGAACAACAAGGAAAGTGCAATTAAATTCACTTCAAACAAGTCATACTGTTGCAAGTGCTGGTGATTTAGTTACAGGGCCTAAATGAACTTTGGTAGAATTGTATTTGCCAATGTCAAATCAAAACAGACAGAAGATATGCAGAGTGTCTGCTGTCCTGATATCAATGGAGGGGAAAGTGGAACTAGAGGAAAGCTGAGCAGAGTGACTTTATCTATTCGACCTGAATCTCAGTCAGTGATAAATATCAATATGAGGGCCGGTTGGGCAGAAACTGACGGCGCCTGGTGTTTCTGATGCAGACGTTGCGTTAGACTTGGTGTTCGACACCCTAACATGCGCTCGATACAAAGCAGGCTCTGTGAGGCTCGTCAATACTGAGGCATTCACAATGTGACCCGACTGGTTGCACAGTGAGCAAACGACACCCACCGCTCGGTTGTGCAACAGCCTGAAACAACAGTGCAATAAAAGAGAGAGATTTATCAGTTCAGGGTTCAAGGAAATTCAGTTAGTTATTTACAGCAAGAGTCTGGGCCAGGCGAGGGAGCTTTTCAAATGGATTGCGGAATAATTTATAGTATAGTTTACAGTAATAAACTTAAAGCCACCCTGAGGCATTACTCATGTGGACTTGAGTTAAAGGCATACGGTCATGCTACAGCTCTAAGATCCTACCTTAAATACTTCCATTCCTTACAATGTTTTATATAAATACATTTCGAAGAGGCAAACTTTCTAGATAATGTTAATATTTTTAAAGAAAACTACAGGTTACTTCTCGCTCAACAAGTTTTTAATCACCAAACATCCCACACACATTTATCAATGATGTAAGGATATCAACTAAGGCAGCGGTTGTCAATTAGTCAAATTGTTGGGGAATCATTCGCCCTGCATGTCCTCCTTCGCCGTCTGACGCAGCTGACCAGCCTTCGGCAGCATGCTATCTCCCTTAAGGAGGGGCTGCCCTAGCATTTTGTTGTTGTTGCCAGTTTGTGACCGGGCAACTCTCTGTCAGAGATAGTTATTGTTGTGGGTAGGGATGTCCCGATCAACTTTTTTTGCTCCCGATCCGATTCCGATCATTTGATTTTGACAATCTGCCGATACCGATTTTTCCCGATCCGATCTTTATGCAATGCATTAAGAGAAAACAAAGGTAACAGATAACGGCTGGTCATCCAACGCGATGAGTTCAGCTATCTTGGCTGTTATTTGTTTGGCCTTTTCACTGTTCTGGGGCAGTTTCTCTTTCCTTTTAAAAGTCTCTGAAAGTGTCGGTTGTTTCAGTGCCGTTACCTGAGTGGCCGCTGTGTACTCGTTGGTCGTGTTGAACGTAGCTCTGTTCTTTCCACCACGCGGAACCTCCGCCTTGCAAACATTGCATCTGGCTGTTACACTGCCTTCGCTTTCAATGTTATAATACTTCCAAACTCCTGACATTTTCTCTGTCCCGAGTCACCAGCTGAACGTAGCCTCTCGTTAGCTTACTATTAGACACTGCGCGCCCACTCTGTTGCCAGCTTTGAGAGAAATAAGCAACCAGGTCTGAAAACAAGCCCAAAAGAAGCAACACATGATGTTGTGTAATTTGAAACCAAAACTAAGGCCTCAGGATGACTTTAAGACGTGAACATGGTCATTTTTGTTTTGTAACATTAAATAAAATAATACAAATATTTTATAAAAAATAAAAATTCCCGATCCCCGATTTTTTTCTCCCGATTCCGATCTTTTGAAAATCACGTGATCGGATCGAGACATCTCTAGTTGTGGGACACCTGGAACACATCCTTCTCGGGGTGTAGATGACCCCGAGCCATAAGCGACAACAAATGTGATTCAGTGTCCTCAGCTGTTTAGTCTATCTATTGAAGAATGTTGATTATTACACTCTGAACTAGTTAAAACCTGGAGCTACAGAAGGGTTCTTCTAAATTGATTGTGGCATCTCAACCGTGTGGTCAGATCGTGGCCCGTGACATGTCTTGTGAACTCTCCGGCCGAAGCTCCAAATAAACCGTTAGTGTTTGCCATCAAAGCTCCAGCTCTCCTCGTGTCTCTCTCTGAGTCCTGACTCCAATTGCTACAGAAGTTTCCCCCACAAAAATGACTGACTGTCAGTTTTTAAGCAACATATACACTTTTCCTATGAAATGTTCCAAAAAATGAACAAATTCTTCCTCATACATTTTGGGAGGCATCTCATTTTGTCTGACCAAAGATTTCCGATGTAAAAAAAATACAATAATAGTATTTTTTTTAAAGAGTGAAAAGCACAAAACCCAAAATGTGACGCATCAGTTTTCCCTGACCTGACATTTATTAATTTCTCATCTAATCAAGAAACTGTTTCTGTTTCAAACCACACTGATTTTCTTATTTAGTTCCAATTACATCTTAATTCAAATCCAACAGATAGGGTTTAAAAAATACTTTAAACCTTTGTTTGGTTATTTCATTTTTTTGTTACAACTTAGTCTTTTACATATTATAAGAGGTTACCGATAAGCCCATAGCTGTTTTTACGGAAGAGGCTAAGGGCCACAGGTGAACACTTTGTTGAGATGTGAACCAAAGGGATTTTTTTTGCGTTCTGAGAATAAATTCAAAAGATATTCCGAAAAAAAAATTATTTGTTTTTCTTTTGGTCATACCCTAAAGAAAATGTCTCGTGTGGCCCTAATCCTCTTCCGTAGTTTCTTTATCCTCTCTATGCACATTATGGTTCCTTATTATTCCTGTATTATTTAAACTTTTATGAACAACCAAACACACAATCAGCGGTTGCCCTGCAAACAACATGACAATGCAAGATGATAACAAAGTGTAATAAAAGCACGCCTGTCTGCAGACAATGAACCATCTGTCTGATTATGAGTGTGTTGTATGCAGAGGAGACAGAGTTGTAATCACTGAGCACGCCAGGTGGCTATCTGTTGCTTTAACGTTAATCTCTATTAGCCTTTGGACGCTAATTCACTATTATACAAGTATACAGCATGCTTGCACTGCCTCCTATGATAACTTCCTACAATATGCATGTTAATAATTCAAAAAAAGGTGGTATAAAAAATTACAAAAGAGGAAGTATTGCATATCATTGTTTGTGATTTATTGCACACATGCATGCGTACAGAGAGCATTAGCACCAGGAAACATGCTACATACCCTGCTGTCATTACAACGTTGTAGATGACCAGGTAGGCCGTGGCCAGAGCACCGGGGCCCTTCTTCTTCTTCCCGGCCACATCACCGTGGGCCGCCTTGCTGGTCCCCGGAGCCGCTGCCGACATTATAATGCAACCCTTTACGGTTCTTTGGTCCTGGAGAACACTCCGGCTGTCAGGTTCACCACCGAGTCAGGAAACCAACAAGGAGGCCGGAAGTGACGTGTGAAGCCAGAGGATTCCCTCCTACGCTCTTCCGGCTTCACTTCATGACCCTTTAAGTTGATTTATTTATGTATTTATTCGTTTATTCCTATGGTTTATTCCACACATGGCAGTTATTTTATAACAAAACATGTACACTTACACTGGTTGTTTTTTTGTTTTTTGTTTATAGTGCATGGGAAAGAAGCAGGGAGACGAACATCTTAGTTGAATATCAGCTTGAAAATCATTATTTTCCCGTGTGCAAATTTGTTTTTTATTTAGGTGTGACCATTTACTAGTTTTTTAAGTTTTTTTTATGTTCGCTTTATGACGCTTTTTTAAAATTATTTTGTATTTATTTTGGGGTTTTTAGTTTTTTCATTTGTTATTTTGTTGCATTATGACGCTTTAAATATCACCTTAAAATCTGTCTTTTCCGTGTGCCAATGTTTTCTTTTTATTGAGATTAGACTATTCATTATTGTGTGAATTAAATCAAGAAGATGTCTATCCCCTCAAATGCCCACAGAGTTGAATATGACTGATATAACATGAATTATCTTGATCCAACGTTGTACTCTTTGTCAGTCCCTCAGTATGAGATGCTTTTTGAAAGGCGCGCCCCCTACTGCGCGTCCCAGACCACAAACATGCTATATTCAAAGATTCAAAGGGTTTTATTGTCATATACACAGGAGTTCTAGTGTATGAAATCTTAAGACCCCGGCTCCTCCAGCAATCCAACATAAATATATATGTATAAGACATAAAGCAATACAAATGGTGCAAGTAAAGACAAGTACAAAAAAGGCAGAATAAAGTAAGTAAAGACAGAATAGAAATAACAATGTAAGTGAACAATGTGCAAGTAAATGCATCGGTAGTAACCATAACATTTAAAATATAAAATATAAAACAGAATATAAAATTAAATACTGTACAGTTGATCAAAAATACTGCTAATTGTAATAATAAATAAATATGTTAGCTATAAACAGATGAATGTTATACGTTATGAAGGAATACAAAAATGGCCATGACACAATTGTAGTCCTCCTCATAATTACATTATGTGGAATATTAAGGATATTTTAAATAAACAAAAACAACACAGAAACATTGTTTTATCTCTCATGGTTTGGCAATTAAAGTGTGTTTGTTGATCCATTGGCCAAGGCTTCATTGTCATGTGTACAATAGCTACAATTATTAAACCTACTGTACGTGTTTTTCTGAAATGGTGCTCTGATTTGATTTATGTTTTTCGTTTGTCCACTAGATTGCAGTGTTTCACTAGTCTCTATTGAGTAGGTAAATATAGGTGGTTAATAAAGTGCCAGTATGTGGATATTTCTTAGGATTGTTTTGTTAACTTGCTTCGGTTAAAATAACTTAAATACACAATTATTAATCGTAATCAACAGATGTAAAAATAATAAAACCCAGTTGTTCGCATACACTCAGCAATTAAAACATATTGCTCAGGCATTATTCAAGACAGCCAAGTTTCCGGAAGAGCAACTGGTGTTTAATGGACAAGGAAGAGATATTTGTTTACGTTTTGTCTGGAAATCAAACCAAATATTCATTTTTCGTCAAATTTCCTAGCTCTTTTTAAATCGTCAACATGCCTTTGTTTGCCCAAAATCCATTTGACCAGGATGTCGGTAAGTAAAGCTTTGTTCCTTTGGTGTTTTGTCCGAGCTAAAGCTAAAGCTAACGATAGGGCCAACAACACTGGAAGCTAACGTTAGCTTAGCTTAACTTCTTTACTTCGCTCTAAGTTGATTTGACTTTCGCTTGTTTTTGGTATCAAACGCACCCACGATTATCAAATACTTCCTAGGGTTGTAGCGGACTGACTAGTTGTCAAAAACGTCCATTAAGTGTATCCTTAAAAAGAGACTTGTTGATATTTGTCAGTGTGATTCATGTAACCGTGACTAGCTAACGTCAGTTACAACATCATATGATCCAAAATCAGGGCGTATGGTTGACATACAGTGCGTTAAGTAACTAAGTACATTTACTCAAGTACTCTATTTAAGTACAAATGTTGAGATATTAGTACATTACTTGAGTATTTCAATTGTTTCTACTTTCTACTTCTACCCCCTACAAATCAGAGGTAAATTGTGTACAAACTGTAATGGAAATGAGCTGCACCTTTACAAGCTATGATAGCATTGAAGTACATACATAATTATAATCAAAGCATATAATAAATACATTATTCTGTAATCTGCTTTTTTGGTACCGTAAGTATATTTTGATGCTAGTACTTTTGCTTGACCAGATCTGAGTACTTCTTCCACCTCTGGTTACATATTTGTCACGTCTACATTTGCCATGTAACAGTAGAGAGTATCAGAAGAACAAGTAACATTACATTAACAGATGGTACTCTGTTTAAAGTAAACTACCTAAGATTGTACTTAAGTGAAAGTATTATCTTCAAAATGTCTTTGAAGGTGTTGTGTTATGATATGTATGCTTTTCAATTAAACAATTAATGAAATATCATAAGTAAGGGGGACTTTATTGGTCGGTCAATACACTCGCCTGTTGACAGAAATGTGTGTTAAAGCCCATTTTTATTGATCTAACAATTCTTTAAAGGTCCCATGTCATGATTTTCTGGTTATTACCCATCCCCTTGTGTGCTATGTATCTTTTTCTGCATGTAAACGGTCTGCAGAGTCACAAACCCTCAAAGTACACCCTGTAGCGAGTAAAACTCTAACACAGAAAAGCTCCAACAAGGCGTTTAGGACAGAGAGTGAATTCACATACTATACAGAGATGATGTATCAGAAACCAATGTGAGTTTGGAACATTGCACAATATAAATCTATTTTAGTATACCTCAACAATGGAATTATGATCTGTAGAAATGGCCATGACATGGGACCTTTTTAAGAAAATGATCTAGGGACAATGAAAGCAGTAATTAGTTTGCTGTCCAAATCCAAATTGTCTTTCAATAATTAGCAAATGGCTTCAGCTCGTCGCCATGTGTCTGTTCCTATAGCCATGGTATGAAAAACGTCATGCAAATGTCCTCGGTCATCCCTCTTATCTGTGTGTCCTAAGAATAGTGCACTGTTACATCTAACTGGCTCTCTGACTGTTATCAAGTCAGGAGGATGTGAGTCAGGACAGGGTCTACTATTAGTTGTAAATAAGTAATTTCCTGCTTACATATTACAAAGCAGCGGTGGGTCACAAGTTGACAAAATCCCCTTTCCACTACCAGCATGACATTTCTGTAAGATATTCCCTTTTAGGGGCAAAAAGCCAATGTAGTTTTCAACCTTATGTCATGTAATGAGCTTGGCTTTTGTTAGACACAACTAAAGGTGTGGAAATGCTTGCCGATTGGGTTGGTTTACTAGTGGAAGTCTACACAATACAACTCTTATGACTCTTCTTATATTGTATTTAACTTTAAGCTGACAACATTTACCAGTTCTAATGTGTGGCAGTTCAATGCTTTTTATTTCTATAATGCTTTCCCACAGCCGTGATGCCAGTAATGATGCCATTTTCCTCACTTGACCATATGCACTGTGTCCCTTTTGACATATTTCCAGAAAAGGCAACCAATGAAAACAACACAACAGACGACTGGGGGATCATTATGGACATCTGTGATAAGATTGGAACGACAGCCAATGGGTAAGCAGGAAACATTTTGTTTACATTATATGTGGAGCTCTTGAGCATTTGAGCAACACTGTGGTTTAAATAGTTCCTTATTTAAGTGCGGTTCCTTTCCGATAAAGCATTACACTTCAAAATAGTCTAAACCAGATACTAATATGACCAGTAAAATGTCGTTGTTTAGTCATTATTGTTGAGTTGTACTCGGTTTTCTTGTGTTTCAGACCGAAGGACAGCTTGAGATCCATCATGAAGAGAGTCAACCACAAAGTGCCTCATGTTGCCATGCAGGCCGTCAACGTGAGTACGCCATTAACAAATGACATTAACTGTTTCCCAGCAAGGAGTATACCATTGTAATGATCCACATTACAGCTTCCATCAGTATAAGCATCCATTCATTTGTTTCTGCTCAAAACCTGCCAATTTGACAGTGAAAACACAGTTCCAAATCCAATGTAAGCCTACATATTTTACCTTTAACTAATAGAACTGCTCTCCTAATACTCCCACTTTTAAGTATGGGAAATGCATTATTTACCAGGACATTTAGTAGGGCTGTCCCGAATACCATATATCGGGCTCCGGATAATCGGTAGTAATCAGCAGCGAATATTCGGGGGGGTGGGGGGGGCATAGTAACCAGCAGCGAACCGCTTCAACACGTGTATTTCGGTGTATTCATGGCACCCCACCTCCTCTTTTTGCAGCCCTCAGATTAATTTATAAACAACGTAATTAATAAAAAAAAAAAATATATATTTTTTTTACTTGTAGTACTGATACCGTCCACTAGACTTCTAGTTACGCCGCGAGCTGCGTAGATGATTTCAAATACCGCGAAATAATTTGTGACGCATTTGTGTGTATTGTGTTTGTTTCCCGGGGAAACCCTCACAAGATACACCAGCTGTTGTTATGCCTGCTGTGACGTTAAGTTGCCTCTTGTAATTATGCCTTTACAAGCTTCAAAGTTGTTTTTATCATCTGAATTTGGCGAAACAAGTTTAATATTCTAAAAACCAAGACTTTGTTTATTTGAAATCAGATGAAAACAAACTGTCACGGACCCTGCCGTGTTATCTATGATTACTACGCTTTTCATTCATAATTTCAGCGGGAGGGAGGGGGAGTTGAGGAACAGCAGAGTGCGGGCTGACAGGTGTCTGTGTTGACATTCCCCTTATTGTGGAATAAGGGGAATGCAGAGACTGGCTACAAGTGTTTTAGGTTCAAGTTAGACAACTAATGTCTGGGTTAGTGTTCATGACTTCATGTGTATGTCATCTAATGGTTAATCTCAATACACACACATTTTCCGTGCTTTCCAATAGTTTAAAATAGTTTTATTCCACTGTTTAATAACCTGTTCAATACAAACATGCCACTTGAAATGAAATAACATTTCTGTGAACTGATATTTGTTTAGTGAGCTTATTAGAGGATGTTCCCATGTTGTGGGGATGTTCCCTTTGATTGTAAAATGTCAATGAAGATGTCAGACTTAGTATATGTGTTAATAATTACATACAACACATGGAATTTTTGTGTGTGTGTGTTCCAAGTGAATCTGCGGCCCCCTGGTGGCCAGTACATCAATGATGTGGCCCCCACCACCATCAAAGTTGCCCATCCCTGTTCTACAGTATTGTTGTTTTATAGTTATTTGTTAATGTAACCCAATTTGTGTTCTTTGAAATTGAAAAGGATATCGCGTTGTGTTTGTTACTTTCGTTGCAGTTGTATACGTCTTAAGTGTAATTTGGCTTGGCTTCCTATTTTGTATGGACATGCTTTTATTTTGAAGGAGACTTAGCGCTGTTGACAGGAAGTTGTTGTTGCTATGGAAACAACGTGACGGAGATTAACAGAGAAAAGTAATATCTACATATAAAGACAGAGAAAGTAAACGATAACGTTTATGGTTAAGTGTTAGCACCCCCCAAAGAGGCACAAGCTCTTACGTTGATATTGGAGATTTCAATAAATTCAATTTGAAAAAAACAAAACGAATAACGAAATTGAAACCCGAATAGTACTCCAACGAACGAATATTCGGATATTCGGGTACAGACCTACAATTTAGCTCCAGTTGAGCTGTAATTGACCTAATGTTCTCATTGTTGAAGCCCTACAGGAAAGTGGAAGATTTAATAAAGGGAGAATGATAATGATGTGAGCTGTCTGAGTCATCATGAGCACATACTGTCACATGGCCTGCTCTATAATTAGATCCCTTTGTTCACTCATTCCCTTATCAAAGCTCTATTGTCATTCAAACATTTTAGAGCAATACCAAACTCACCTGCTATCAATACCTAATTGGAATAATGTGCAGTTTACCCTACATAATACAACATGTACCAGCTGTTTTTGTTCTTCCCTTGCAGTTGGTGGGTGCTTGTGTTTCTAACTGCGGCAAAATCTTCCACCTGGAAATCTGCTCGAGGGAGTTTTCCAGTGAAGTACGGAGTGTGCTCGGCAGGGTATGTGAACTTGTTGAATACAAATCCTCAATATCCCTTTGTTATAACCGTATATACAGAGGAGGACATAAGTACTTGATCCAGTGTTTCCTCCAGACCAGGGCTGAGGGCGTCCACCCCGAGAGCGGGGGGTGTGACGTCACGTGACTTGCATTTTGAATTGAGCCGTCCCTTAAGTTATAGATACTATCTCTTTACGTATTAGTGATGGGCATTCCGGCTCTTTTTAGTGAGCCGGATCATTTGGATCGGCTCACTAAGAAGAGTCTTTTGGCTCCCAAACGGCTCTTCATTTTACCACAGTTTACCACGGAGCCTCAGTTTCGCCGCTGCGAGGCTCCGGCGCTCGCAGTTCATGCACGTGCACCACTAGCACCGCCCGTCAAGGCAGGACACTTTCCGTCACAGGAACACGCTTTGCTGGCGGCGAAAAGAATCCCACCAGACTCCTTGCCCCTCCAACAGAGGGATGTCCTTGTCCTTTTTCCTTTTCCTCATTTCAAGCGATAAAAACTCGATCTTCTCTCGGATTATTTTTTGGGACGCCCTCGGCTCGAGTTCAGGGCGTTCCGAGTCAAATGACGGCAAGACGCCCCCCTGGCGGAAACTCTGATTGGATCCCCTGCTGATTTTGTAAGTTGACCCACTTACAAAGAAAGTAACAGTCTGTCATTGTTATGGTAGGTTTGTATAAACAGTGAGAGTAAGAATATCAAAAAGAAAATCCAGAAATTGACATTATATAAAAGATACAAATAGATTTGCATTTAACTGTGAAAATAAGTATTTGATCCCCTCAATTTCTGGATTTTCTTTTTGATATTCTTACTCTCACTGTTTGAATAAAGCTACCATAACATTGACAGACTGTTACTTTCTTTGTAAGTGGGTAAACTTACAGAATCTGCAGGGGATCCAATAGTTATTTCCTCCACTGTATGTCTTTATTCTCTGTGTACCCTCTTGACCAGTGTCATTCTCACACATGTACTCCCTCACTGTAATGCCACTAGTGATGCTCCGATCGCCAATTTTGGGGCCGGAATCAGTATCGGCCGATAACGATCACCGATCCGATCGAGTGGGCGGGGCCTATGGGGATCTTCCATTTAAAGTGATGTTTAAAGGTCCCATGTCATGCTTTTCCGGTTATTACCCGTCCCCTTGTGTGTTATGAAGGTTTTTATGCATGTAAATGGTGTGCAGAGTCAAAACCCTCAAAGTACACCATGTAGCGAGTAAAACTCTAACACAGAAAATACCTCCCCAAAACGCCTCGTTGGAGATACGTCACTGTCCATTTGATTCTTCCGGGTACATCATGATGTCATGTCGTCCCCGGAACGAAATGGACCAATCCGTGAAGCCGTTACGTTACGTCCGCGGAGCCGTTACGTTAAGCCCCCGCTGATTGGTCCAAATTGACCAATCCACGGACTTCCTCACACACTCAGTGCAGGCAGCTCTGCTGATTTCTCCTCACTGGCTGTAGGCTGATAACAGACAGTTGGGATCGCGGCGAAATTCTCTCTGCAGACCCATTCTCACAGCGTTTATCAACCTTTTTCTTACTCAATATCAAGCTACACTTATTGTTTTTACTTCGGCTGTGACTTTGTGTGTGCTCAGGTTGAGTTTGGCTGTGTTTCGCTGTGTATCGCTAAACAAGGAAATTACATCTCCACGGAGCTCAGCGCGATTCACAATGTCCCGACCAATCAGAGCACACTGTGATCACAGGGAGGGGGGGGGCAAGAGCTGCAACGAGCCGTTTAGTGGAGAGAGTGAATACACATACTTTACAGAGATGCTGTTTGAGAAACCAATGTGAGTTTGGAAAATTGCACAGTATAAATCTATTCTAGTAGACCTCAACAATGGAATTATGATCAGTGGAAATGGCCATGACATGGGACCTTTAACACTCAGTTAATGGGGCTCATTCACTGGAGCTTCCACAAACAACAACCAACATCATTATTACATTCAAATGAAGTACATTATTCAAGTTTACATTAACTTTGGATAATAACACGGGAGAAATGAGCGGAAGAGCTCTCTCTCTCTCTCTCTCTCTCCCTTTCTCTCTCCCTCTCTCTCTCTCTCGCTCACTCTCTCTCTCTCTCTCTTTCTCTCTCCCTCTCTCTCTCTCTCTCTCCCCCCTCTCTCTCTCTCTCTCTCTCTCTCTCTCTCTCTCTCTCTCTCTCTCTCTCTCTCCCTCCCCCTCTCTCTCTCTCCCCCTCTCGCTGTCAGTATCGTCTCATGCAGCTCACAGTAATGAGTGACCCGACAGTGAAGAATACATATATGTATAACTAGTGTAGCTTGTTCCAGAGGTAGATCAAATAGCTAAGTGTGTTAGGTCTAACTCTTAGTGTGTGTGTCGCTCCGCTCACCGGTCCGTTACAGTGGGCGGAGCTGCAGGATTTCTGCTTCACACACGTTGCATACCGCTATTTTACTGTCTTTTTCGGACACCTTAATAAAATACTGCCAGACCGGTGAAGCCATTTTGGCGAGCTTGTTTTGCCGCGCACAGAGAAAAGTGTCATTACATTACATTACATTTAGCTGAGGCTTTTATCCAAAGCGACTTACAATAAGTGCATTCGACCAAGAAGATACAACCTTGAAGAAAACAGAATCATATAAGTACATCAGGTTTCATAGAGCCAAACATTTCAAGTGCTACTCAACTGGCTTTAGATAAGCCAGTCCTTTATTAGTATATAACTGCTCTGTTAGCAGGTCTTTGTTAGTATGTCATGTATTTTACGTCATGCGATCGGCTCTCGCGATCGGCATTTTTAGAGAGCACCGATCGATCGGCAGAGAGTGAGTATCGGCCGATATCGATCGGCAGAGAGTGAGTATCGGCCGATATCGATCGGCAGAGAGTGAGTATCGGCCGATATCGATCGGCAGAGAGTGAGTCTCGGCCGATATCGATCGGCGGCCGATCGATCGGGGCATCCCTAAATGCCACAGGTATATCCATAACTATGTTTGTCTTTGGGCAAGGATCATAGTCTCTTTCTGGCACAAAGACACAGGATAGAGCAACAATAATGTTACGTTTTGTTCTCTGCAGGCCCACCCTAAGGTGTGTGAGAAGCTGAAGGCTCTGATGGTGGAGTGGGCTGAAGGCTTCCAGAAGGATCCACAGCTCAGCCTGATCAGCGCCACCATCAAGACTCTGAAGGAGGAGGGCATCAGCTTCCCTTCCCCATCAGGACAGGTGTGTTTACATCAGGTTTAACGTCATGGTCCACACATCCACAGTGCAAACATATGCTATCTTGGCTTCATTCTGATATATACAATGCGTCATTTTACACATAGCTTCACCAGACAAGCACAGATGTCAAAAATACAAAATGTAAAGACAAGTACAAGTGTGTGCATATCACTTTTTCACCTAGTACAATTTAACCAATGGGCACAAAAGTAAAAACGTAATGATGCGTGTTCTCTGGTCTTTCAGCATCCTTCGCCTTTTTAATTCATAGCCTAAACTAATTGATACAAAAATCAACATCTGACTACACATCAACATTACAATTATCTCAACATTTCCCCCCCAAAAATCCTCAGAAATGTACCAAACTGTCCTGAAATCAGGTCCCTCATTTAGCTCTCATAGTGCTTGATGTTCAATAACCCAACTTGCCTCCTTTGTACACAAAAGATTGGGCAGAAATATCTTTAAAAACATAAACAATTCATGTTAAGCTTTCATTGTTTAGCTTTTAAAATGGACTAGGCTGGTCTCTAAGAATGAAGGAAAGTGGTTGCCACATCTCATTAAAAATAAAAAAGGGTTATATTTAGTTTTGCTTGCCGAAAGGTTTTTGTTGTAAACTGCATTTTATAACTTCATCACATGTCAGTTTTCACACGCAGTGTTTTGCTGGTTGTGTCCCCCCTAATTCACGTCTCAGTTTGACCACAATAGCAGAATAAGTGTGTGTGGATGCTTCTTGTCTAGCCAGAGGCGATCATGAATGTGTGTGTTGTGAAGGGTCATGAATGTGTGTGTTGTGTGAAGGTTCATGAATGTGTGTGTTGTGAAGGGTCAGGCTGCGTGGAGCTTGTCTGTCTGTGCTTACTGTGGAATTTCCTCTTCACATATTTCCCATAATTGGTAGTTATGCGAGTTTATGTCCTAAGATCTGGGGCCTCATTTATAAAGGGATATACGCTCAAAAAATGGCGTACGCCAGTTTCTACGCAATGTTTGCGATTTATAAAATACTAACTTGACGGGAAAACGTGCGGTCCTCCACGCAAACTCTAACCCATGCGTACGCACTAAGCACAAAAACGGGAGAGACGAGAAACTGCGACACCGTTGGCAGAAGGAAGAATGGAGAGAAATATGTGGAAATAATACCATAAACAAAATGTTACCTCTCATTTATCATATATGAAGAATTCATTTTCAAACATTGATTAAAGCCAATCTTACAATGATTAAACAAATGCCTGTTTGCGACTCCTCAGTGCACACAAAAACATAACTTGGAGAAATAAATAAATACTGATATGTTATTTAAAACCACCTCGAATATGTTGTGTTAATGTAATGAAATGTTTTCTCATAAATGATGCGGTTTTGCATTTCTAGGTTGTACGAGCATGGTTTTATATACTACCATGTTTAAACATGTGTTATGTCGTTTGCTAAGACTTGATAAGTCGCTCGTAAAACACAGGAGGTATGGAAACTAAGAACACCATATGTGGTAAATTGTACAGCTAATATAACACAACACATGAGTTGTATTTCCTCTAACTGGTGGATATAGAGTTGCTGCAGTGGAGACGCTGCGCACAGCTGATCGACAGCTGGGACACAAACCACCAAATACGAAAACATAATTCAGATCCAGTCGTCATGACTCCACTCCGGAGGGATTCCCCGATCATTTCTTACAGTCTCTCATCAAGGAGGTGTCTCCTGTCCACGGAACAAACACACTGCCTGAGGAAGGCTATGTGTATTTTTTTGTCATTAGACTTTTTCGGACCACTTATTTATTTATTTTGGTGACGATCCGACCTCCATGCTGCTACTCTGGTTCAAACTGCATCCAACAAACAATATGATTTATCTCGACCTCCCCAAAATAACCAAAATCTGACATGGTGTGAGACGTCTTTTTTAGCTGTTCTGTCGTCATTTCCTGCGATCTTCTTCATAAAGTCAGTCAGAATGAATGAATGGGCGTTTCTTTGACTATTTATAGGCAATTATGGGCGTTACGTGAAGCCCGCAAAAGCTGCACCGCATTTCGAGTCGGTTGTGATTTATAAAGGGAAACCGGCGTAGGAAGTGCTGTACACACTTTCCTCGCCGGTACGCAATGTTTGGTGAATCGGAAAATGTCGGAAAATGTCTGTACCTATTTTTTGGATTTCTACTACGTAAGCAACCTTCCCACGTGAATCCTACGCACGGCGTTATAAATGAGGCCCCTGGACTGCCCTCATCATTGTTGACAGAGCTGGTTCGTTCTCTGTTCGATGTGGGATTTATTATGTAACACCTTAAATATGTGTGTTAAGGGTTGAAGTGGACTTTGTTCTCTGGTTGTTGCTGACCTACAAAATGTCTCATCTGTAGTCAGAGTCTCTCTCGGTGACTCTGGTTCTGTTGTTAGTTGACAGATTTGCTTCTTGAGATGTTTTATGGTCTGTGTTGGTAGATAAAAGTATATTTTAAACACCTTATTTTTGTAAATGCTGTGGACTAAACATTAGAAACCCCTAAAGCAATACAGTCCCTTCAAACTATAGCCTAACTTTGAGAGATATTGCTAACTGAATACCTCTTAAAGGGTACATTCAGATACTTTTTGAAGTGGTATTGTTGGAGGTGAATTACCAGTAGATTGCAGTCGCCATGCCCCAAATTCAGAGAAACCCCGGTCTAGAGGGAACACCAGGGATTTTAGACTTTGCAGACCATTTACATGCACTCAAACCTACATAACACACTACAGGAAAGGGAACACTTGAAAAAGCAAAATAGGGCCTCTTTAAACTGATATAGTTTCACTTCCTGTCTGTTGTTAGAAGCAGTTGTTTACCGTATGTAAAACAGTCGCTATGGATACGTGCCTCATCCAACGTCACTCTGAACCACCCCTTTTATTACCAGTGTCAACAGACGGCTAAGAGCATTCAAATAAAAACATCACTGTGGCTAATTGGCTGTCTGATCCTCACGTTGTTGCCACTGGCTGTGCTTCATTGTGTTGTTGTTGTTGATGGTGTGTATAATGTTGTGGTAGAGCAGCTCTAATGGGGAGCAGGTGGCTCGTGAGGCAGCAGGTCTGACATTTAATCTGTGTCAGCTGATGAGCTAACAGCAGCAGGTAGTGGGACTCCAGCTGTGACTCCGTTTCTTAGTATTTACCTTCAACCGTCATTCGTGCTCAACTTTGATATCATTTGTAGACGGGAAGCATTTGTTTTGTTTGTGTTCAGACTCATACTATCAAGCTGTTCAAACAAAAGATGTCCGCCCTCATCGTTTACCTCTCTGTGGGGGGACTTTTTCTGAATTCTTGCTTCACTATCAGTCAAGGTCCCAGTTTTAGTTGGAATAAAATACTGCACCCATTAGGTTCCTGTTCTCCGGAGTCCACTGTTTGAATGGTATATCAATTATAATCTTTCTCAACACCCAACTGATAAAACAAGTGAAGACGAGGTGACTTCCACACCGTCTTTCTTAATCATACATCAATGAAAATGCTACAGTAGTACAACATGTAGTACCAAACATAACCTGCAGGTGGCACTAAAGTAGCTGGAAATCTGTTTGCCACTTCTAGCCTTTAAGGAAACATCTAAAAAGCGAAAATACCCTTAGACTCCAGAGGGTTAATACTTTAGTGTAAACACGCACACAGAGACACACACACACACACAGACAGACACAGAGACACACACACACACACACACACACACACACACACACACACACACACACACACACACGTGACCTTATGTTTGTATTTTGAACACAGGGGTCCAGCACAAAGGGCAGCACACCTGTTGCGAGCAAAGCCTTGGATGATGAGGACAACCTGGCCAAAGGTAATGTCTCGCTCATTTACACACACCTTTATGATCATTAGCGCGCTTCATTTGTTCTAAATAGATTCGTTTTTTACCACAGATGCATATTTTCAAACTACAGTACTGAATTTGTACGGCTTATTATTATTAGTTTGGACAAGTATGCTCAGAAACATACTTATCTTTTATGAGTACAACAGTTTTAATTATTTATCGACTAGGTTTTATGTTCCTATAATGCATCAAAAGGTTGCTTTGTTTCCTGCCTTATTGATTATCCCCATCTAGTGTGCTGTTCTGAGAGCTGCTCATGTGCTAAGAAGTCAAACAGACTGATAGATTAAGTCGCCGCCAAGCCCATGTGTTTGACTTTTCACAGCCTCTCCTCCTTATATCCTTTGATAATAATAATAGATTATATTTATATAGCGCCTTTCAAAGGTCCCAAGGCCGCTTTACATGGTGGAAAAACACACAAACAATCAAAAGGGGCAAATAATAACTTCTCTTGTCTCTTTTCCCTCCACCTCTCCAGCCATCGAGCTGTCCTTGCAGGAGCAGAAGCAGCAGGTGGAGACGCGACCCTTGGCCCTGACCTCTGACCCCCCGACCTACACCAACGGGGGGCAGGAGGCCCGGAAGGTGCGAGCGCTGTACGACTTCGAAGCGGCTGAAGACAACGAGCTGACCTTCAAAACCGGTGAACTTATTCTGGTTTTGGACGACAGGTAATAGACAGTGTTTCTGCCATTGATGTCGCACACTTCCTCAGTGATATTTATTATATATTATGAGATACCTACAAGTATCATGATACAATTTACACAGTATATTCTTCCAATTCAACACCCACGTTATACATCCTACCTTTATGACTCTCAGAAAGTCGATATGGTGTCGAAAAACATCTGGAAATACTGTATAGAATAGAATGGGAGGGATGAAACCCTCTTTAATGGTCACACATGCAGAGCACACAGCACACACAGTGATGTGTTCTCTGCTTTTAACCCATCCTAGTACCAGGAGTCTAGTGCTAGGAGCAGTGGGCAGCTAGTGCACAGCGCCCGGGGAGCAATGGGAGTGGGGGGGAAGGGGGGTGTCCGGTGCCTTGCTCAAGGGCACCACGGCAGGGCAGGAGGTGAACTGGGACCTCTCCAAGTAGCAGTCCACACTCCATATTTAGGTCTGTTCGTACTAGGTAATAAATATATTTATTACCTAGTACTTATTATTATATAGCCAGACTACAAAATGATGAATTCATGTTATTGTACTGCTCTGAATTTCAGCATGGCTCACTCTTAGAAGCTCATGCATTTGATGTTTTGCTTGTTTTATTCATAGCGATCCAAACTGGTGGAAAGGAGAGAACCACAGAGGAGTCGGGCTCTTTCCTTCCAACTTCGTCACAACCAATCTGAACGCAGAGCCGGAGACAGGTTGGTCTTTTTATTAAAGGGGACATACCCTTTCCTGTGGTGTGTTATATAGGTGTCTGGCTATATGTAGGCTAAGGGGCGGGACATCTCTAAGCGGATGACCAATCACAACAGAGCCGGCCAGCTAACCAATCAGAGCAGACTGGGCTCTGGTTTCAGACAGAGGGTGAAAAGAGGTGCTGCAGCACAGGCAGTATGAGAACAATAAAGAGCTTTTTGAACATTAAAGCATGGAGACATGTCCCAGTAGAGACACTACATACATTTTAACCTGAAAATGTGCAGAATAGAGCCCCTCTAAAAAAAAAATGTAGTCCCTTCAGCTGCACAATAACAGAAAGATGACATAATTTGCTCATTTTCAGGTTCATATTTGTATTTTGTGCCTTTTCTGTGACATGTTTACATTCTTTAATGTTCAAAAAGCTCTTTATTGAACATTGTAGCCCTTTAGCTGCACACTAACCTATGTTGTAGATTTTTTTTTTTACCGCATACTAGCCTCGATGCTCTTGTGTTATTTCATCAAAACTGAAGCCAATAGAGAGTGGAAGTCCCGCCCTTCTACTTCCGACCCATGGGACCTTATTTCGGAAAAATTATGCATTGAAGTCAATGGAGAGAGAAAGATTATCTTTCGATCCCGTTTGAATTGTGCAACGAATTACACATATGATGTTTGTCAATTTAAAAAATCATTTCCATGTCAAAAAAGTCAGTTTGTCGTAAAACTGTTGAAATATAAGACTATGAAAAATACGCAACTAGAAAGACTACAAATCCCAGAGTCCCGGTCCCGCATGCTGGCTCTTAGGAACCGACTAACTCCCCTTGTGTGTATGCACAGCTCTCAACGTGCCCAGACTTGGAGTGATTTCCACCTCTTTTAATACTTTCCGCCTCATTCTGAAAGAAAGAAGTGAGATGTTCCAACGTGACGGCCGTCTTGGTGTTGGTGCGAGATGGGAGATGTAGTTCATTGAGCTGTTTCACACAAACAAAGTGTTACTTCACAGTTTTACGACACATTTTGATTTTTGACTTGCAAAATTATCTTTTAAATTGACAAACATCATGTGTGTAATTCGTGGCACAAATCAAATCAAATCAAGTTTTATTTATAGAGCACATTTATAAACGATTTTTGGTCGAGCCAAAGTGCTGTACATATAATAAAAATAGCCTACAGTAGAGACACTTTACAGCAAATACAACAGCACAGATTGTTCAGAATATCAGTATGAGAAAAACGACACCCTCTGTCCTTAGACCCTCTGTCCTTAGACCCTCTATCCTTAGACCCTCACATCGTACAAGGAAACACTTCCAGAGAAAACCCACAGTTTAAAGGAAACATGGGAGAAACCTCAGGGAGAGCAACAGAGGAGGGATCCCTCTCCCAGGACGGACAGACGTGCAATAGATGCCGTGTGTACATCGAAGAGATAATACATTTTACAGCATATAGACCGAATGTTAGGAAATGCATGTGTCTGTAATAAGAAGATGAATCCACGAGGATGTCATGAATTCAAACGAGATCGAAAGATAATCTTTCTCTCTCCATTGACTTCAATACATACTTTTTCCAAAATAAGGTCCCATGGAGCTCCCCGGAAAGGGAGGGACTTCGCCTCTCTATTAGTTTCAGAACTGCGTATTGAACCCAACCTTCTGCTCCACAGTGGCTTTTATTGAGAAGTGCTCTACTCCTGAAGAGACGAGCCTGGAAACCAGAGCAGAGCCTGAGCCCGTCTTCATCGACGAGGTATTACATTTTCCTCAGTGCAGATACAAATCCCTTTTTCAATCACAATGCCAATCTAAACCCTGCTGTCTCTCTTTGTGTCCTCAGGGGAAGATGGACAGCACGCTGGCTCTGCTGCAGAACGCAGATCCTGCAGATTCCACTCCTGACACCCAGGATCTGATCCAGCTGGAGGGTACAGCCCATAATGCTGCTTTAAACCCAGTCCTTTGCACAGTCTGAGCAGCAGTGTATGTCTCTAACTCTGCTCTTTCCCTCCCTCACTGTCAATATGTGAACAGGTGCATGTGAGCAGATGAACCCGATGATCGATGAGAAGCTGCAGGAGATTGACAGGTAGCGTTATCAGACATCTTTTTATATATATTTATTATATTATTCACAATATAATAAATGATAAAGTGGCTGTGGGAGACAGTATAATACAAAACACAACAACATACAACTCCAGGGGGTCCGCGGGGTCTTAACAAGTATTAAAAGTTGATAAATAAATGTAGCGAAAATGAAGGGTATTAAAAAGTATTAAAGGGCATTTTCCAAGGTATTACATTTTGTAGCTTGTTTCCAATAAGTATCTAAATTGTCCAAAGAGGTTGTATTCTACAGTGTGCCTGAATGTAATCATTGCGTAGGTGTGTAGTGTGATTCTGTGTAGTTTATTTATGGCATCCCGTTGGGTTTGACGTCTTCTGAACAGGACATCGCACGCTCACTGCTTGATAGCGCGAAGGTCCGTTTACGCCGGTTGTTAAACAACATCGTTATGGGGAAATGCAAGTCTGCGTCCAAATGGTTGGAAGATAAGGAGGAAGGACAATCAATACTGTATATAGTCAATGTGGACTTCGGGTCGTGGCTGAACCTGTCTCTGCGGTCCTGCCTTGGGTCTCGTCATGCTGCTTCCCTGATGGCTTCCACAGGATTGTAGCTGACATCCTCGTGGATTCATCTTCTTATTACAGACACATGCATTTCCTAACATTCGGTCTATATGCTGTAAAATGTATTATCTCTTCGATTTACACACGGCATCTATTGCACGTCTGTCCGTCCTGGGAGAGGGATCCCTCCTCTGTTGCTCTCCCTGAGGTTTCTCCCATGTTCCCTTTAAACTGTGGGTTTTCTCTGGAAGTGTTTCCTTGTACGATGTGAGGGTCTAAGGACAGAGGGTCTAAGGACAGAGGGTCTAAGGATAGAGGGTGTCGTTTTTCTCATACTGATATTCTGAACAATCTGTGCTGTTGTATTTGCTGTAAAGTGTCTCTACTGTAGGCTATTTTTATTATATGTACAGCACTTTGGCTCGACCAAAAATCGTTTATAAATGTGCTATATAAATAAAACTTGATTTGATTTGAGGTAAAGTGTGTCGCCACGGTAACCGGTTGATGAGGTCTAAAAAAAAATGTATGGAAAGGGTCTTAAAAAAGGTCTTGAAAGGTCTTACATCTGACTTCAGGATTCCTGCATATACCCTGAACACATTGCAACTGCAAGGACAACAAAACAACACAAACAGTCTTGTTTATATCCGTTTGGGGTTATCTGGGAAGGTCATTCTTTTAGCTTAGGTAAGAAAAAGGCATCCACATCGTTTTAAACTTCTTGGAATAGCCTTTCATTGTGTATCGGCTTTTTGAAGACATCTTAAATCTATACAAATTATTAGCCTAGCTTCTGTAAGTGACTGAGGTCAGCTAACATTCATTTGAGCAGCTTTGTGTTTTTGCATAATGTGTATTCAGACATGTATGTGTATATTTGTACTGTGAGTATATAACAAAGTAAAACACTACTATTCTGTTTTAGCTGCAGAGACTTAAAAAGACACCCTTCTGCATCTTGATCTGTTCAAATATATCCAACGAATGTGTCTCTGTGTTGCAGGAAACACTCAGAGTTTTCGGAGCTGAATGTGAAGGTGTTGGAGGCGCTGGAGCTTTACAACAAGCTGATGAACGAGGCTCCGTTCTGCTCGCCCTACTCTAAGATGCAGACGCAGTATGCTCCAGCCGGACCAGCTGTTGCTATGCAGGTCAGGAAAATGCATTAAAGCTGCCAAATGATACACTGATACTCACCCATGTCGTTTATTACCTTTGCATTCAAACTACTGTAGTTCCGTCTAATCCAAACATTCGATTCACAAGTAGCAGTAAGCTTGTCTCGGACAAAATACGCCTGAGGAAAGTTTTTTGACTTTTTACTTACAAAAGGTATCAAATACAAACACATATTTTCACAGGTCAAAAAACTATATTGAGAGGCGAAGTCCCGCCCTTCTACTTCCGCCCCAGGGAACCTTATTTCTGAAAAAGTATGTATTGAAGTCAATGGAGAGAGAAAACGTATCTTTCGATCCCGTTTGAATTGTGCCACGAATTACACATATGATGTTTGTCAATTTTAAAAGATAATTTTCAAGTAAAAAAAGTCAGTTTGTTGTAAAACTGTTGAAATATTAGACTATGAAAAATACGCAACTAGAAAGACTACAAATCCCAGAGTCCCGGTCCCGCATGCTGGCTCTTAGGAACCGACTAACTCCCCTTGTGTGTATGCACAGCTCTCAACGTGCCCAGACTTGGAGTGATTTTCACCTCTTTTAATACTTTCCGCCTCATTCTGAAAGAAAGAAGTGAAATGTTCCAACGTGACGGCCGTCTTGGTGTGAGGTGCGAGATGGGAGATGTAGTTCATTGAGCGGTTTCACACAAACAAAGTGTTACTTCACAGTTTTACCACACATTTTGATTTTTTTGACTTGCAAAATTATCTTTTAGATTGACAAACATCATATGTGTAATTCGTGGCACAATTCAAACGGGATCGAAAGATAATATTTCTCTCTCCTTTGACTTCAGACTTTTCCCTAAATAAGGTCCCATGGAGCTCCCCGGAAAGGGAGGGACTTCGCCTCTCTATTGCTTGGGTCATTTGGGTCAATAATTGATATCACGATTATTAAAAACGATTATCCATTTACTTTGAAAATGTCCATTTATTGAAAACAAAAAATTGAACTGAATGTTTTTAACAGTTGATTACCCTGAACTTTACGTATAACTCAACTGAAAAACCAATTTAAAAAATAATAATAATCGTTTTATTTCAATTATGTTGTTTTCATAATCGTTGCAAGCCAAAATCGTAATTGCGATTAAAATACGATTTAATTCAGAAGCCCTACAAATTACTGACTTACCTAATACAGTGATGTAACTTCAGATCAAATTATTTGAAACGTGCTTGTTCTGCTCTGGTCATATATATATATATATATATATATATATATATATATATATATATATATATATATATATATATATATATATATATATATCTTTCGAGTCGATACAAAACAAGTCATGCATTATTTATCGATGGGTTCAGTCAGAGGTTGGTAAACAGTTTACAAGACTGAAGGCTGGAGAGACTTAAGGCCCGGACACACCAAGCCAATTTTGGCGATTCAACATGTTCAGCAGTCGGCCAAAGGCAGTCGGCAAAAGAAATCACTCTGATTGGCTGTTCAGCCCACCCACCAGTTCTCTTCATATTAAACATCAGTACTCTCAGAGCGCTACTGTAGAGGAAATCACTCAGAGCAGAGACACAGTGATTATATATTGCTATTAGTGTCATATTTTATTCCTCACATCCTACCCTTGTGTTATATTTGGCCAGCGAAGCAGTTGGCTTTTGATGCTTGTTGATGGCCTGACATCCAGTCAGCCTTTCCTCCTCCCTGGAGTTCTCTCAGTGGCTGTTTTCTCTGTAATGATTGATGCCACTGTCTCTCCTCTGAGATTTAGAGACATGTGCACTTCGCTGACCCACACCAGAGTGCTGCTCCAGTTTTTGTCGTCGTTGTTCTTTTCCCCTTCATCTTTATTTTTTCTGCAGAGTACTCTGAAATACCAGGTTGTTATTGCGCCTGCTGTGACATGGATTTTTTGTAAACATAAGTACATCAAACTGCAGAAGAACAAACCTGGTACTTTACCCAGCAACCCTTCCTGACTTTCCGTAACAGTCTGCACTTTAACGGCAACCAGGTGGTTTAATATCTTACATTCTGTAGCTATATCGCAGTAGCTAGACATTTTTTGGGCCAAATACAAACAATAATCGACTCCTCCTTTATTAGTGTTGCTAGGCTCATCCCAGGGCTGCTCAATTAATCGTATTTTAATCGAAATTACGATTTTGGCTTGCAAAGATTATGAAAACAACATAATCGAAAAAAAACGATTTTTCAATTGAACTAGACTTAAAGTTCAGGGTAATCAACTGTTAAAAACATACTACACCTTTTTCTTTTTCAATAAATTGATGTTTTCAAAGTATATGGATAATCGTTTTTAATAATCGTGATATCAATTATTGACCCAAATAATCGAGATTATGATTTTTGCCATAATCGAGCAGCCCTAGCTCATCCTGCGACAGACAGATGATGTTGACTTACTGAGAAAATGGAAAAAAACTAAGCTCTGACATTCTCTTCAATTCCTAAAACAAGGATTTGGGCTTTAGCGCTTTTACAATAGTGTGAGTAAAGAGATTTCTGTTACCTACTTGTAATGTCTTACTTATGAATGTGATTGGGAGTTAGTAAGCACATGATTTGAATAAATGAGACATTGATTACACTATAGGATTTGTGTGAGAGTTTATCAAATCCGTGCCTTGCTCAAGGACCCCTCGACATTTCCCAGCTACCAGACCACCATACTTGCCAACCCTCCCGATTTTCGCGGGAGACTCCCGATTTCATTGCCCTCTCCCGGTTTCTTCCCGGGGTCATATTTCTCCCGATTTCTGACAAAATCAGATTTACTCACGACTGTTTCCACTCTGACTTTAATACAGCTACACCATTGTTTGGTTTCCATGGTAGCGCGTCTCTTTAGTAGCGTGCGCAACTGAAAGTCAGGGTGAGGAAGATAGTCACAGAAAACAGAACAAGAATCGACAACTCTGCTCACTCCTTTCCTGTAAAATACAGGTTCAGCCCACACATATGCTCCATCAAGGATGGTGCGACAGGCCGCAAGGTATTGCACTTAGAACTACAATAAATATGTTAATGTTAAACTAACAGCTCCGATCCACTAGCACCCCCGCCCCCCCCCTGCGGTGGTTTTGAAATGCTCCCGATTTCTGAGGTCTCAAGGTTGGCAAGTATGCAGACCACACGTTAGGTCCGATTGGGACTTGAACTAGCGACCATTCGGTTCCCAATCCAAGTCCCAGCAGACTGAGATACTACCTCCTAGGGCTGCTCGGTTATGGCAAAGATCATAATCTCGATTATTTGGGTCAATAATTGTAATTGCGATTATTAAATGCGATTATTCATTGACTTTGAAAACGTCCATTTATTGGAGAAAACATTTTTTAACAGTATGTTTTTAACAGTTGATTACCCTGAACCTTAAGTTCAACTGAAAAACCAAGTAAAAAAATTATAAAAAAAAAAAAAGTAATAATAAAAAAATAATAATCGTTTTATTTTGATTACGTTGTTTACGTAATCGTTGCAAACCATAATCGTAATCGCGATTAAAATACGATTAATTGAGCAGCCCTACTACCTTCCCAAAACAGATGTAAAACTGACTAAGGTGTCATTTGTTCCCACTTTGTAAATGATTCTTAGACCCTTGTGAATCCCTATTTTTACATATTTTTCCCCAAAACATAATTGTGATATTACTAACTTTCTCAGCACTTATTAAAGTCGTCCCCCTCCCCGTTCCCCCTCTATTCATATCGTTAAAACATGTTATATTCTAATTATGCCTGTGTATATTCCATGTGTATTATCTCGGTTTCTTTCTTATTCTGCTGCTGCCATGAAACCTGAATTTCCCTACGAGGATCAATGAACATCCAGAACATTCATCTGTTTGCAACCTACAAATTATTTAGCTAATATATCATTTTCCAATTACTTGTATATAGACTCTCCTTGCACTATTCTATTTTATTTGTATTACTTATTTGTATAAGATGTTCATTGACATATCTACACTGTAGCTTTGCACACATGACAATAACAGCCTTGAAACTTGAAGGTCCATCTTGTCTTATCTTGTGATCTGCTCAGGGCTACATGGGCCCGGCTGGCGGCCCCTACATGCCCCCTGCGATGCCTCAGGGTCCTCCTCTGCAGACCTACTCTCTGCCCAGCGACCAGCCCGGACAACTGCACTCTCTGCCCCCCAACGTCTCCGCCCCCCCCAACTGCCAAGCTGCTCAGCCTCCCTACATGAGGTAAGATAACATAATGTTGGGAAAATACTGAATGTACTCTTCCAGTATGAGAGTAACATGATAACAAAGGTATCCCAACTGCAGCTGTGAACATGACAGGATGTGTGATTACCTAGAAGAGCATCAGGACTGTTTGAGGCATATGATAGCTATGTGACTAACATGATGATTCAGCCTCTATGGAGATAGACATGTGACAAGCATGCTCATTTCTGACGTGGAGCTAATCTGAACTAAACATTGAATGCTGCTTTCTATTCGTCCATCTTGTGACTGTGTAACTCCCTCTCTTGGATATCAGCATGTGAAGGACACTGTTCAGGAACTAGTTGATGCTCTGTATGTGATGACTACTTCCATTCTGGAGAGGATCACAGATACATGGATCCTGAGATTGAAGCTCAAGCTGGGGACAAGCAGTGGCGAGCCGTCAGGGCCCTCTAAGATATTCTTCAAAATAATATTTAAAAACATTCAAAAAATTATATTTTTTTCAAAAACATTTTCTTTAGTTATATTTTTCATTAGTTTTACTAAAGTAACTTGATTTAATTGTATTTAAAATAACATTTCTAAAGAAATAAATCCTTCGAATCTGCCTATTCAATTTCTGTTGGAATGTGAAGGGTTAAATGAAAGAAGCTCGTCTCCGCGAGGTGAAGACCTGCTATGAATTCACAGAGGGCCAGCTATAGTAACTCAACGAGAGAGTTTTGTCAAATGACAGTACAGTTGACCAATCATATCTCCCCTCTAAATGGGTGGGCTTTATTATCGCGGACTTTATGACAAGTTCCGGCCGCTGTGAAGCTATGCTTGTTTCCATAGCAACAACAACTTCCTGTCAACAGCGTTAACTCTCCTTCAAAATAAAAGCATGTCCATACAAAATAGGAAGCCAAGCCAAATTACACTTATGACATACAACTGCAACGAAAGTAACAAACACAATGCAATATCCTTTTCAATTTCAAAGAACACACATTGGGTTATGTACAGGTGTTGTTTTGTGTGGCAGAGGGTCGCTGTCATTGATACGTTTTGCACCCCGGGCCGTTGTTTTGATATTTTTGCTGAAGTATACGCTGTGACGTAAAACTCTTCTCTTTTTTTTTCGAGGGGGGGGGGTGGGGGTCAGAGGGCCTAGGTATAAAAGTCACGGCTCGCCACTGGGGACAAGTGATATTTTTCTAACACATCACTCAAAGGATGACAGAGTAGAAGCTCTGCAGAAAGGCTCATAATATGAATGTTGTCTTTTCTGAATGTTTTGATGGCACCTTAAAAGTACTTGTATAATGACAATACATTCTTCTATTCTAATATTAATAATAAAGCTGGCAATTTAGATCTTTCACATTTACAATCTTCTAATTGTGAACACTGTTTTCTTAACAACACGGGTAGAGTTATTAAAGTCAGTCTGAAGCATCCTCTGTGCTCCAGTCAGTAAACACAGATCAAATGCACACTGAAGGCTCTTTGAGCAGCTTTTCTCTCAGTGATCGTGCTGCTATGTTAATTGTTTGTTGTTTGTTTTTCATGTATTGTGTCTTGATATTTGTCTGTTGATGTTACACATGGAGCTGCTGTGATACAAGTCACATTTCAGGCTTGATCGGACCAATAAAGTATTATCGTATTGAATTTGTCATCGTTGTGTTTCGCTGTTGGTTCTAATCGTCATTTCTGTGTTTTCTTCCAGCAGTGGTATGAACGCTCAGTACATGAACCAGGTTCCCTACCCGCACCAGGGGGGCGTGGCCATGGACATGTCAACCTATCACAACTCCAGCATGCCTCCGGGGTCCTACCCTGTGGCGCCCCCCCCCCACCAGGCTCCCCAGCAGCAGCAGCAGCAGCAGCAGCAGCAGGCGTACTATCAGCAGCCTCTGCTCTAAAACTCTGACACACCGCAGACCTGAACACAGCACACATTTTGGATATTTCTGTTTCCAGTGGTGTGTTTGTTTGTCTTGCCTTGTGTGAGAGAGTGAGTGTGTGAGTGTGTGTGATAACTGCTTTAGGGACATTCCTTTAGACATTGTTGTGCCTGATGAGCTAAACACACCATTCGAGACAGAAATACCTGAGGTGTGTGACGCAGGTCTGCTGTTCATCAGGACACTGTGTGTGCATGAGGCTGAACATGACGTCGGGAGATTTCTCCTCTCTCTTACAATGCTCCTTTTTCCTGGCTGACAGTGAACACATCGCAGGTCAACATGGAAGAAGAGTTGCACCAAAACAGGACCATGTTATGAGCATCATGCTAAGAAATTAGCATTGTTCAACACAACGCTACTCCCCAAAATTGTTATTTTTGAATGGACCCCGCTTCGAAGAATTCACACAACATGTCCGTTTTGGGTTAGCGAAAAAAAGGTCTTCACACTAATGAAGATAAATACGAAAAAAGGTTCTTTATCTACTTTCCCAATTAACTCAATCATTTGATATTTTCTGCTTCTATACTGTTTTGCAATTAAAATGCTTTAGGCAACCAATAAAGCTAAACACACGCTACAATATACATTAGTAAAAAAGGAGCTCTGTATGTGATAAACTAGTGAAACGTGAGTCTTAGCCTTCATGCTAGCCTTTGAGCAGCCTGTTGGATTCAAACTGAAGCCTATCTGTCCCGTGAGATGCTTGTGAGACAGAAACGTGTGCATTATAGTGAGCCTGCAAGACGAGAACAATGCATTGCTATCCTAAAAAACGCTCTCAAAATTGATGTAAGGAAGGCAAAAGGACAGCTGTGTTGTTTGGAGCTGTCCTGCACAATATTCTAGTGCTCTAGCTAGTGTGCATTGGATCCCATTTGATGCCTGAACATCATTTTCAAATGTGTCTGCATTAATGTGAACATGGCCTAAATGTTCTGTTTCTAAGTCCGAAGGCAGGGAGCCTTCACTCTGAGCATCTCTGTGTCCCTTTTCAAAGATGGAAACACTGTTTTTAGGATACATTAGTTAAAAAGACAGGAGCTCCATATTTCTCTTCAGCCATCACTAACGCTGATCTGTGTTTTGAACAGAAGTACCAACTATATGTTCAACTATCCTACATTAACAGTTATATTTGTGTAAATGGTTAAAAAAAGACTTCAACTCACGGCCTTGCAATGAAATCTGGTTGCATTTGACATATTTAAAAGTGTGTGTGTGTGTGTGTGTGTGTGTGTGTGTGTGTGTGTGTGTGTGTGTGTGTGTGTGTGTGTGTGTGTGTGTGTGTGTGTGTGTGTGTGTGTGTGTGTGTGTGTGTGTGTGTGTGTGTGTGTGTGTGTGTGTGTGTGTGTGTGTGTGTGTGTGTGTGTGTGTGTGTGTGTGTGTGTGTGTGTGTGTGTGTGTGTGTGTGTGTGTGTGTATCGTTGTAAAATGGTTTTCACAAGGATCATCAGATTTTAGGGTGAAATAGTTAATTGTTTGTGTTTATTAATGTAAACAACGGCTGCATATGTTTATGATTCTCTCGTTAATACCTTCCTGCCTCGTCTTCATGGGGGGTCTCTTCCATTCATCAGAAACACGACTTTATTTTATGCAAATACTCACTTTTTCATCTAATTTCTAAATCGTCATGGCCTGTCCTTTTGATTTTTATATATATATATTGAGACCTTATTCATGTATACTTTACATGGCTGGAGAATGTGTAATTATTATTCTAACTCTTGCTTACTTTGATTTTCCAGCAAACTGTAAATGGGACAATTTTCTAGTTAATATAAAAAAAAGGTGATGTTTTGTTTTTGGGGTTAACATGAAGGAGATTCATTAAATCTACAGTCATGTATATTGCAGTAGCTCCATGGTTACCATTTCTAGCCAGAACTGTCTATATTTGCTTGACGCGCCTCGTAGTAAAAGGCATTGTATATTAGTTGTAAAATACCTGGTGTTTGGACGGTGGCATTGACATTGCACCGTAGCTTTGTAAACATTTATTTACCACTGGATGCCTTGTTTTTCTGTAGAAATCAAAGGAGGACATGGACACACGTTCGGCGAGTCACTTCAGTCTCAGATGTATAATTCTGTATATTTAAAAAGATTCCAGGAAAAGTTCTTTAATCCAGGATTTTAAAAACTGCTTTTTTAAACGGAGCAAAACGTATAATATTCTTTGAAATAAAAAGAAATGTACCTGTGTGAAGGGTGGTCTTTTTACTTTTACATTCTCAGGTTTCATATTTGTTTCTCTTACCTCTACTGTGACATCTTCCCTGCTATGAGGGGATTAGGAGAGGTATTGCAGGTCTCGCATAATATCATTTTTGGGTCAATGTTCTGTTTATTTATCTCTCTGCACTGACGACATCCCATAAATCTTGGGAACACCTGAAGAGACTTTTAAAGAGTCCTCTCCTGCTGATGTTCAGGTGTATATCAGTATGTAGTGTCTCTACTTTAAAGAGTCCTCTCCTGCTGATGTTCAGGTGTATATCAGTATGTAGTGTCTCTACTTTAAAGAGTCCTCTCCTGCTGATGTTCAGGTGTATATCAGTATGTAGTTTCTCTACTTTAAAGAGTCCTCTCCTGCTGATGTTCAGGTGTATATCAGTATGTAGTGTCTCTACTTTAAAGAGTCCTCTCCTGCTGATGTTCAGGTGTATATCAGTATGTAGTGTCTCTACTTTAAAGAGTCCTCTCCTGCTGATGTTCAGGTGTATATCAGTATGTAGTGTCTCTACTTTAAAGAGTCCTCTCCTGCTGATGTTCAGGTGTATATCAGTATGTAGTGTCTCTACTTTAAAGAGTCCTCTCCTGCTGATGTTCAGGTGTATATCAGTATGTAGTGTCTCTACTTTAAAGAGTCCTCTCCTGCTGATGTTCAGGTGTATATCAGTATGTAGTGTCTCTACTTTAAAGAGTCCTCTCCTGCTGATGTTCAGGTGTATATCAGTATGTAGTGTCTCTACTTTAAAGAGTCCTCTCCTGCTGATGTTCAGGTGTATATCAGTATGTAGTGTCTCTACTTTAAAGAGTCCTCTCCTGCTGATGTTCAGGTTCATATCAGTATGTAGAGTCTCTACTTTAAAGAGTCCTCTCCTGCTGATGTTCAGGTTCATATCAGTATGTAGTGTCTCTACTTTAAAGAGTCCTCTCCTGCTGATGTTCAGGTGTATATCAGTATGTAGTGTCTCTACTTTAAAGAGTCCTCTCCTGCTGATGTTCAGGTGTATATCAGTATGTAGTGTCTCTACTTTAAAGAGTCCTCTCCTGCTGATGTTCAGGTGTATATCAGTATGTAGTGTCTCTACTTTAAAGAGTCCTCTCCTGCTGATGTTCAGGTGTATATCAGTATGTAGTGTCTCTACTTTAAAGAGTCCTCTCCTGCTGATGTTCAGGTGTATATCAGTATGTAGTGTCTCTACTTTAAAGAGTCCTCTCCTGCTGATGTTCAGGTTCATATCAGTATGTAGTGTCTCTACTTTAAAGAGTCCTCTCCTGCTGATGTTCAGGTGTATATCAGTATGTAGTGTCTCTACTTTAAAGAGTCCTCTCCTGCTGATGTTCAGGTTCATATCAGTATGTAGTGTCTCTACTTTAAAGAGTCCTCTCCTGCTGATGTTCAGGTGTATATCAGTATGTAGTGTCTCTACTTTAAAGAGTCCTCTCCTGCTGATGTTCAGGTGTATATCAGTATGTAGTGTCTCTACTTTAAAGAGTCCTCTCCTGCTGATGTTCAGGTGTATATCAGTATGTAGTGTCTCTACTTTAAAGAGTCCTCTCCTGCTGATGTTCAGGTGTATATCAGTATGTAGTGTCTCTACTTTAAAGAGTCCTCTCCTGCTGATGTTCAGGTGTATATCAGTATGTAGTGTCTCTACTTTAAAGAGTCCTCTCCTGCTGATGATCAGGTGTATATCAGTATGTAGTGTCTCTACTTTAAAGAGTCCTCTCCTGCTGATGTTCAGGTGTATATCAGTATGTAGTGTCTCTACTTTAAAGAGTCCTCTCCTGCTGATGATCAGGTGTATATCAGTATGTAGTGTCTCTACTTTAAAGAGTCCTCTCCTGCTGATGTTCAGGTGTATATCAGTATGTAGTGTCTCTACTTTAAAGAGTCCTCTCCTGCTGATGTTCAGGTGTATATCAGTATGTAGTGTCTCTACTTTAAAGAGTCCTCTCCTGCTGATGATCAGGTGTATATCAGTATGTAGTGTCTCTACTTTAAAGAGTCCTCTCCTGCTGATGTTCAGGTGTATATCAGTATGTAGTGTCTCTACTTTAAAGAGTCCTCTCCTGCTGATGATCAGGTGTATATCAGTATCTAGTGTCTCTACTTTAAAGAGTCCTCTCCTGCTGATGTTCAGGTGTATATCAGTATGTAGTGTCTCTACTTTAAAGAGTCCTCTCCTGCTGATGTTCACGTGTATATCAGTATGTAGTGTCTCTACTTTAAAGAGTCCTCTCCTGCTAATGTTCAGGTGTATATCAGTATGTAGTGTCTCTACTTTAAAGAGTCCTCTCCTGCTGATGTTCAGGTGTATATCAGTATGTAGTGTCTCTACTTTAAAGAGTGCTCTCCTGCTGATGTTCAGGTGTATATCAGTATGTAGTGTCTCTACTTTAAAGAGTCCTCTCCTGCTGATGTTCAGGTGTATATCAGTATGTAGTATCTCTACTTTAAAGAGTCCTCTTCTGCTGATGTTCAGGTGTATATCAGTATGTAGTGTCTCTACTTTAAAGAGTGCTCTCCTGCTGATGTTCAGGTGTATATCAGTATGTAGTGTCTCTACTTTAAAGAGTCTTCTTCTGCTGATGTTCAGGTGTATATCAGTATGTAGTGTCTCTACTTTAAAGAGTCCTCTCCTGCTGATGTTCAGGTGTATATCAGTATGTAGTGTCTCTACTTTAAAGAGTCTTCTTCTGCTGATGTTCAGGTGTATATCAGTATGTAGTGTCTCTACTTTAAAGAGTCCTCTCCTGCTGATGTTCAGGTGTATATCAGTATGTAGTGTCTCTACTTTAAAGAGTCCCCTCCTGCTGATGTTCAGGTGTATATCAGTATGTAGTGTCTCTACTTTAAAGAGTCCTCTCCTGCTGATGTTCAGGTGTATATCAGTATGTAGTGTCTCTACTTTAAAGAGTCCTCTCCTGCTGATGTTCAGGTGTATATCAGTATGTAGTGTCTCTGCTTTAAAGAGTCCTCTCCTGCTGATGTTCAGGTGTATATCAGTATGTAGTGTCTCTACTTTAAAGAGTCCTCTCCTGCTGATGTTCAGGTGTATATCAGTATGTAGTGTCTCTACTTTAAAGAGTCCTCTCCTGCTGATGTTCAGGTGTATATCAGTATGTAGTGTCTCTACTTTAAAGAGTCCTCTCCTGCTGATGTTCAGGTGTATATCAGTATGTAGTGTCTCTACTTTAAAGAGTCCTCTCCTGCTGATATTCAGGTGTATATCAGTATGTAGTGTCTCTACTTTAAAGAGTCCTCTCCTGCTGATGTTCAGGTGTATATCAGTATGTAGTGTCTCTACTTTAAAGAGTCCTCTCCTGCTGATGTTCAGGTGTATATCAGTATGTAGTGTCTCTACTTTAAAGAGTCCTCTCCTGCTGATGTTCAGGTGTATATCAGTATGTAGTGTCTCTACTTTAAAGAGTCCTCTCCTGCTGATGTTCAGGTGTATATCAGTATGTAGTGTCTCTACATGTCTCCATGCTTTAATGTTCAGAAAGCTCTTTATTTCTCTCATACTGCCTGTGCTACAGCACCTCTTTTCACCCTCTGTCTGAAACCAGAGCCCAGTCTGCTCTGATTGGTTAGCTGGCCGGCTCTGTTGTGATTGTTCAAACACTTAAAGATGTCCCGCCCCTTAGCCTATCACAATGTGTTGGAGTGCTTTTCAATAGAAGCTTGAGTGTTACATAGTGATGTCACTGCTCCTAAAGGAGTCCAGACGTTTCAGGCCATTTCTATGCAGAAAAACTGATATAACACACTGAAAAAACCCTGAAGAGCCTCTTCAAGTAATTACATTTATACAATTAAGAGGAAGAAGATAAAAATAGAAACTGTGGAACTAATTATTCTCTTCTTTTCCCTGCACACTTCACCAGCTGTCTGTGAACAAGATAATAATACGACCGTTTGTCAGAAGGTATGATTTATTCATTGCACTTGGCCTTTTTATAGTTTCAGTCCTTTTACTTCTCAAAAAGGTGCGCGGGTCGTTCTCTAAATGCCAGTGTGTGGTGGCAAAATGTAGGTCTAAATGTCCTCTCTTTAATAAAACGTTGAAAGCCACACACTGCAGGCTGTCCTTTGGGAAAGCACAGCTGGTAGTGCTGTCTGCTGAGCACGACAGGAGATGTTATCATCTGTTATTTGTCCTACTTCCTTTTCTGAGATAAAACCGGCCTGTTTTATTTTTAGGCGAGAAACACAGCAATAAATCCGTAGAAAGTTATTGTTTTGGGCTATTCGATTAGACTTGAAATGCTGTAATATATATTATACTTGATATATGTTTGCATATGATCTATTTACAATTTAAATTGTTTAATGCCATCATAAATAATGTTTAAAAGAGCCACATACTATTAAGATTACATTTATTTTTAAGATAGCCTATTACATTTTTCTATATGATTGTTTTTTTTAGTATTTGTTCATTTAAAGTTTTCTTATTTGTTGTATTTTTAGGAATATATACACAAGGATATTTGAATTATGCTGCCTTCAATGCTGCTTGTTCAAATTCTAGGAAAACAAAATAGACTGTAAGGTAAAAGAAAAGTAATAGGTAATATTGGTGTTTCGTGTGTAATATGGGTATAATTGCAGTGTCATTTGGGTATAATAACGGAGCAATAGGGCTTTAATAGGGATGTATTAACGTGTAAAATGAGTTCCAATAACAGTGCAATAAGGATGTAATATTAGGATTGCACTTGTGGAAATTGGGTGTAATTACAGTGTTACATGGGCATAATATTGGTGTAGGCCTAATACGGTTTAACATGCACCAATGGTATACCATGGGTGTACTAACGGAGTCATTTGGATGTAATTACAGTGAAGCAGGGCTTTTATAGAGGTGTATTTATATTTATGTATAATATGGGTTTAAAAAACAGTGTTATGTAGAAAATCGCAATCAATTAGTTGTACATAATATGTATATGTCATTGCGCATTTAAGGGTTAAACGAAGTGATAGATTGAAGGTGAATTTTTTAGAAAATACTTTCATTTTCATAATTGTCAAGCGTGGATGCGTATCTTAAAGGTGGGTTAGATAATTTTGGAGAAACCAGCTCGAGTGCGCTAGAATTTGAAAATACACAGCCGGAAAAAATCTGCCACTTCCTTCCAGAGCCCCTCCTCCAACACACACGAACGCGCTTTCTTTTGCAATAAATGCTGACAAGAAAGAAGATTGCAGCCTTTAAAGATAAATTGTATCAGATTAATTCTCCAGAAGGTTTGGATAACGTACTAATACTTTGGACTAATTGAAATATTAAAAAGACATATTAAAGGTGGGGTATGTAATTTTCGAGAAACCAGCTCGAGTGCGCTAGAATTTGAAAATACACAACCGGAGAAAATCTGCCACTTCCTTACAGAGCCCCTCCTCCAACACAAACAAACGCGCACATGACCAATGAGGGCAGAGATAAGTTTGTGCCCAGATGGTGGGCTGACAGGCAGGTAGGCCATCCAGTTAGTTTAGCCGGGCCGGCTCAGATGATTGGTCGTGCTTTTCACAGTACTACGGCTTCCACAGATGACATTTTTTTATGGATTTTTTGTCAAAGCACTTCAGATATTCATTGCTATCGGGATGTGAAGAGCATTCCATGGAATATAACAAAAAGTGTATCTCGAGCCGGTTTCTCAAACTTACCTACCCCACCTTTAAGTTAGATAAATACCCATCAATTAGTTGTACATAACATAATATTGATATCTCATTGCTCATTTAAGTGATATGTTGAGGGTGAAGTCTTGATTTTCACAATTGTCAACCTAGGATGCGCATCTCAAGTTGCAGCACTGAAAAGTCTGCATTGTCCATGAACGCAGCACCATTAAAGCCTAGTTGGATGGGAGTGAACAGTGAAGGTGAAGGAGGGTGGGGGGGGGGGAGTATCTGTGGTCGCTCTGATCTGCGGGGCTCTTCATCCGTGCAGAACCTCCGCAGACTGGGACCGGGACGCATCTTTTCCCTCCCCTGTTGTCGTGAAGAGGAACCGGAGCCAAGCTGGAGGCGGCGGTGCACCGGCCTCCTCCTCCCCCGGAGCAGCAGCACTTCCAGTGGGGAGGAACCGAGAGGCAGCCCCCTCCCTGGACCGATGAACTGGCGGAGATGTCCCGGCACATCTACACCCGACACGGGATAGGAGAAGGGATGCAGAAGCCCGTGTTCCAGGTAGGACGACGGCAGCATTATGGAAATCTGTCCTACTGTCTTCTAGTTGTTTTAACGCAGATTAGGAGTACTACTAATATTGATAGGAAAACAACATATTTTGTGAAATTCTCTTATTTGTAATGCAAAAATAACATGAGAGTCCTTATATTGATAGGGAAACGAAACATTTGTAATCTCTCTTACTGTCTTCTAGTTGTTTTAACGCAATATTAGAGTACTAATATTGAGAGGAAAACAACAGATTGTGTGAAAATGTCTTATTTTTAATGCAAAATAACATGAGAGTCCTTATATTGATAGGGAAGAAACACGTCTTAAATCTCTCTTACTGTCTTCTAGTTGTTTTTAACGCAGAACAGGAGTACTCATATTGAGAGTAAAACAACAGATTGTGTGAAAATGTCTCTTATTTTGAATGCGAAATTACATAGGAGTCCTAATATTGATAAGAAAATAGCGTGATAAGAGTCTTATAGGAAAACAACACATCTTATGAACATCTTTCTTACTGTCTTCTAGTTCAGAGAATACCTATTCGTCCCACAGAGGGGACGTTTCCATTGTTACAGCAGAAGTAAAGAGCTAAAAATAGCTTCATAGTAATTAAGAGTAATGCATTAAATATTAAAGATAAACAAGACACAAGTTACAATTTGAAATGCAAGTTATAATTAGAGACCTAAAGTCCTGATAGAAAACAAACACATCTTGTGGTATTGATAGGAAAAACAGTGTTAGAGGTCAATAGGTTATTTGTGGGGGAAACTTCTGAAGCAATTGGAGTCAGGACTCAGAGAGACACGATGGAGAGCTGGAGCTTTGATGGCAAACACTGACGGTTTATTTGGAGCTTCAGCCGAATAATTCACACGACATGTTGCGTCTGACCACACGGTTGAGATGCCACAATCAAATCTGAAGACCCCTTCTGTATTTCCAGGTTTTAACTAGTTCAGAGTGTAATAATCAGCATTCTTCAATAGATAGACTAAACAGCTGAGGACACTGAATCACATTTGTTGTCGCTTATGGCTCGGGGTCATCTACACCCCGAGAAGGATGTGTTCCAGGTGTCCCACAACAGTAACTAGCTCTGACCGAGAATTGCCCGGTCACAAACTGGTAACAACAACAACTTGCTAGGGCAGCCCCTCCTTAAGGGAGATAACATGCTGCCCAAGGCTGGGCATCTGCGTCAGAGGGCGAAAGGTAAACATCTATGGAAATTATTCCCTGACATTGTTGACCTCTTGATTTACACTCATTGATTTAAAGAAATGAGCAGAAACCCCAGAGACAGTGAACGCATCGTGCTGCCCTCTGTTTCACTGAAGCTGCTTTTTTCATCACTCCTAACGAGCCTCGAGGGGTCATCGTTAATCAAATACAGGTCCTGCAGTATGGGGAGAGTTTGATTTATTCAAAAGGAAATTAGATCGGGTTCTTAATTATTAAGCATGTTCTGATGGATTTCTACTGATGCTGCATGAGGAAGTAGGGAATATAGATGGACTTTTTTGCACTGGAGCATCATTTAGCAAACATTATTGATACTGAACAGGGCTGTAATTTATACATCTATGAATCAGTACTTTGGCTTCAACGCATGCGCAATTTTTTACAGATTTACTTATATAGATAGTTGATACAACAAGAAATATTAAAGGGATTGAAACTAACGAATGGTGGAATCTCTGATAGTTTACACATTGATATAATCCCACAGAATCAGTCAATATATTATATTTAAGGTTGTCTTTGAAATGTCCAAAATGAATATGGCCTTTGAATATCATGTTTTATTTGACTCCAACATCTAATGATTTGTATTTACTATCACCTCTCTCAAAGAAGAACAGCAATGACTGAGACAACAGTGTAAATTGAAACTAGCAAATGTCTAGCATTTTAGTAACTAAACACAAAACATTTATGGCGCATTTCCACTGCAGCGCGTAGCACGGTTTAAGCGTGCCGTGCCAAACCCGGCCCGTTTTTGGTTGCGTTTCCACTAGGGGTCGTTCCGGTTAACGAGTACTTTTTCACCGTTTTTCTGGCCCTCCAAAATCGTGGTTCTTTCCGGGCCAACAACCGGGCTGAGTCGGGCTGAGTATGCTAAACTAGAGAGAATCGCTGGCATGGGGGCTACAACTACAACAAGATGAACATATTTGACCGTGATTTAATTGTAATACACGTTTCTAAATGATGCCGAAGTAACAACATACTGATACCGGTTAGTAAAAACCATGAATTAATGCTTTGACAAGTCTGCAGACAGACGGCAGGCGAAAAACCTTTTAGAATGCGTGTTTTCTGAATGGAGATCGGCTAAGCTAACGTTATATATGCTCCGACCGTCCACACTCACAACAACGGCCTACAGACATAAATAAACCAGCGACTGTATTCTCCATGACACAGACAGTCTGTGGTTTGTACTTGTTTAACTTTTGTCTAGTTTCTAAACTGATATGAGGAGCTTTGAGCTCTGAGTGCTAACAGCTAACGGCTGATGTTGGTTTTGTGGTTCTCATTGAAGATGACGTCACGGCTCCGCCTACACTGCGTTACTATAGTTACTGCCCCAGCTACTAAACTGTAATGGAAACACAGCATAAAGTGAGCCAGGCCTAACTATACCGTACTAAGCCGAGCGAGGCCCTGCAGTGGAAATGCGCCATTAGTTGATTATCAAAATAGTTGCTGATTGATTTTTTTTTCATTGACTTATTTGTAAATTGACTCATCATTTCAACTGTAAACCCATCAGTAAATAAAGCAGAAAGCAGCGAATCCCAAAGGTAAATTCATCGATTAGTTGTTTGACTCAAGATTTGTTGACAACTACTTTTGACTATTTAAATATTTGAAATTTAAAGCAAAAAATAAAGAACAAAACATCCAGAAAAAGTAGGATTTCGTCAGGGTTTTTGATGTCATCATGGGTCATCATTCAAGGTGAGCAGCAGTCTGCGTTTTATTACATTTTGTTGAAGAAGGATGCATCCACTTACCCCAGATTCTCCAAGGTCACAGGAGGACACGATGCCTCACGTACTGTAGTGTGAAAATCTGTCATGTCATTTATCATATTCCTCCCCTGCTCCCCCGTCTCAGGTGAAGTGTTGCCTCATTTGCTTCTCAAGAGCTGAGACAAATTGGCTTCATATAAAAATGGGTCACTCTATGTGGGGGTTGGCAACGTTGATGTTCTCTAATATATATATCTATTTTAATGTAATATATGTCTATATTTCTGTTGCTGTATCGGTCTTTCATAGACAACATGTTAACGTATCAAGAACATTTTATATCGTGTATCCTTTATGGTACATGTCTTTTCTAATGTATCATATCTCTATCTCTCTGTCTATCTATCCATCCATCCACCTACCTACCTACCTACCTACCTACCTACCTACCTACCTACCTACCTGCCTACCTGCCTGCCTGCCTGCCTGCCTGCCTGCCTGCCTGCCTGCCTGCCTGCCTGCCTGCCTGCCTGCCTACCTACCTACCTACCTACCTACCTACCTACCTACCTACCTACCTACCTACCTACCTACCTACCTACCTACCTACCTACCTACCTACCTACTTACTATCTACCTATCTATCTATCTATCTATCTATCTATATATTGTTGCATTATATGTATGTTGTTTGGTTTAATAAAGCAGACAGGCAGCAACGACAACAACCTGGTTTCAATGGAGTTTGCTGCAGGAAAGGTGACCTTGACTTAGTGTGGAAGAGAGTTAGGGATAAGTATAGTAATGAAAGCAGAAGTAGGATCAGAAAAACAGAAAATAAAAAGGGTTGTTTGTGTTTTGTGCTCTCCAGGGTAACAGAGGGACGTTCTCCAGACGCAGCCGCCTGAAGAGGTCTGACGGCAGCACCACCTCCACCAGCTTCATCCTCAGACAGGTAGGAAACTCACCTGAACAGCAGGGGGCGTTACGCAGCCTGGGGTTTATCTGAGCATTATGAATTGTGAACATCTGAGAAGAATTAGCTCAGATAGTCTCTCCTGGGACATGTCTCCATGCTTTAATGTTCAAAAAGCTCTTTACATTTCTCATACTGCCTGTGCTGCAGCACCTCTTTTCACCCTCTGTCTGAAACCAGAGCCCAGTCTGCTATGATTGGTTAGCTGGCCGGCTCTGTTGTGATTGGTCAACCGCTTAGAGATGTCCCGCCCCTTAGCCTATCATGTACAATGTGTCGGGGGGCTAGCCAATAGAAGCGCAAGTGTTACATAGTGATGTCACCAAAGGAGTCCAGACTTTGCAGATCATTACCTGCAGAATAACCGATACAACAAACTACAGGAAAGAGAAAGCCCTGCAGAGCCTCTTCAAGTAATTACATTTATACAATTAAGAGGAAGAAGATAAAAATAGAAACTGTGGAACTAGTTATGTTCTTCTATTCTCTGCACACTTCACGGAAATGCACCACCATTTTTAGCAAAACTCTTATTAGTTTACTGACAGTTAAACCTTTTGTATTTGGTTATTTAATGTGATTTTAAAGACACAGTTGAAAGACGTTTCAATGATCAGTTTATATTGATTACAGTATAAATGTTAAAATGTACAGCTGGTGTTTTATCCACTAAGAATCCAAGGATCAACCAAGAGTTTGGGGAGCTCTGGGAGATGTTTTGTAGATCTCTTGTGTGTTGATGTTTCCAATCTTTGATATATTCTACTGGGAGCAACACAATCTGGGAAAGGCTGGGATGAAATGTATCCATTAGTATAAAAAGGCATGATTGTTATCGTGTCCTACACAATTTGGGACTTATTTCTTAAAGGTCTTTGGTGATATTCCTCTTTGTCTTCTTGTAGAGACCTCAGAAAGGGATTTTTCTGTGTGTCTGAACTCATTTAACCCACAAGCTTTTAGTTTCACGCATAAAAGTTTTATTCTCAAGTGACGACTGAATTAACCCTTCGATCAGGTTCAGGTTATTTATTTGTACCCGTAGGTCGATTCTGTTTGCAGAGAAAAAGACAAGGGTTCCATCCTGACACTAAAAACAAACACAAACAACAGACACATCTCTAATAAAAGGACTAGTAGAAGTACAAGTATACCCTGCTCAACCAAATCTCAAAATATTTAAAAAACATTTTAAGAAGGAAAACACTAGTACGAACATGGACATTCCAAATTCACAATGAAATAAATACATAAAAATAGGCATCTGTGTGACGCTCCTATGATGTGTTAATTTGTGCAATAGCTGCTGGGATAAAACTGTTTTTATACCGCTTCGTTCTACTCTCCTCCGGCCCGAAGGAAGACGCTTGAATTCTGAGTGCAGAAGGTGGGAGTCATCGTCTAACATGGAGCTGGATAACCGCTGTAACTGCCTGAGGTACAGGGTCTCCAGGTTGAGCTGTGGCTCACAAACAATTTCTTAAAATGTAAATTTAACATTTTAATGGCATGATATCCAAAACATGTTTTTGAGGAATAGCTGGAATATGAAATGATAAAAAAATGTAATTACAAAGATACTTAAGAATACCACCTCACCGGGTCAAAAAAGACCCACTTATGGAAGCTTGGGGTAGTAATACAAAAAATACAATTTCTTAAAATGTACAAAATGTAAAATTTGAATGGCATGATATCCAAAACATGTTTTTTGAGGAATAGCTGGAATATGAAATGATCAAAAAATGTAATTACAAAGATACTTCAAGAAAACCACCTCACCGGGTCAAAAAATACCCACTTATGCATCTACGGGTTAAAGGCCTCAGTTGCCAAGCCTGAAGCTTTTGGCCTCTTTTGTATTTAGGAAATCAATGTCTTCGATTTGTTTCCTCCTAGGAATTCAGCTGCTGCTAAAGAGCCGTCTATCACACATGTATAATTCATGAGGTTGTGCCACTGTAAAACAAATTCAAAAAGGTTTCCTGTATGAGGTCCCTTCTGTAGTTCATAATACAGAGAGCAGACACTCTGTACTTTGACATCCTGCTAACATGTAACCAAGGGAACTGAGGCCATTCAGCAGCACAAGGACAGGCTGTCATTGGCTGCCTTTGTCCGCCTCTCTTTATTTTTCTACTTCTACTAACCTCTCCATACGTTACCTTGAACTGCTGCTTCCTGTGCTCCTTGTGTCTCACAGAGGAGACGCCTTTTCACGAGGTGGTGCCAACAAAAGAGAAATTGTCAAATCTAATAGCCGGATGTGATTTATTATGATGTCTTCTGGGGCTTCTGCATTTGCTTTGTATGTCAGATTGAGTCCCGGGGTATTGCAGGTCTCCCATAATATCATTTTGTGGTCAATATTCTGGTTGCATCCATGGCTTGCAGCATTCTGTAAATCTTGGGAAACACTTGAAGATAATTTCTTTAAAGAGGACATATTCTGCTCATTTTCAGCTTCATATTAGTATTTTGTGCCTCTACTTTTCACCCTCTATCTCTGTCTGCTCTGATTGGTCAACCGCTTAGAGATGTCCCGCCCCTTAGCATAGTGATGTCGCTATGTTACTGCAGTAAACAAAGGAATACAACTCGTGTTTTCACATAAAGTGAAGGTAAAACTCAACAAACAATCTAAAAAGCAACCAAAAAACAAAAATAACAAATGTAAACACTAATACCTTAAAGGTCACCTATCATGCTATTTTTAGGCAATAGCATAGGTCTCAGATATATACAAATATATAAAAAACATGTCTATGAAGTGTTTTGCTCAAAATACCAAACAGATCTCCCATTCTAGCCATGCCTCATATCCCGGGACCCGGCAGCTACTGTCTAAACTAAATGCTGCCGTGATGAAACTCCATATCATGGATTATCAAGGATTCTCTCTGAAACAGTTTGGAGCTCAAAGGCTTTCTCTCTTGCCGGTTAAACCACAAGGTGAGTTCCTTTTTACTTCCTGCTTCTTCACACACATGCTCTCCAGTACAGGTTAGCTCTGAGTGTTAGCGATGCTAATGTAAACACAGACCATATTACGTCCAAAACAGTCGGGCATTGTTTCTGATAGCAACGTTTCTGATTGGGCCGTGGGTCCACATTTCAGATATTACGTCATATCGGACGCAAATCTGGATCAGCTCCGTTGTTCCCCCGTTTTTAGAGATTTGGGTTCGGAGGAAAAGAGAGGGTTTTATTTTCTGACGCTGCGTGAGTTCCCCGACACACCGGGGACACATATTTATGTAGAAAAGACATCAACAAGTGCATTTTGCATGATAGGTCCTCTTTCTCATTATGTCTTCCAGTTGCTAGCCCTTGCAAGAATGAATGTACTAATTAGAACATTTTTACACAAAAATCCAACAGGATTAAATAATGGAGTGACGAACATGGACGTAAACTGCAATTTGAAGATAATTTCTTTAAAAGGGCTATATTCTGCTCATTTTCAGGTTCATATTAGTATTTAATGAGTCTACTTTTCACCCTCTGTCTGAAAGCAGAGCCCAGTTTGCTGTGATTGGTCAGCTGCTTAGAGATGTCCCACCCCTTAGCCTATCATGTACAATGTGTTGGAGCGCTAGCCAATAGGAAAGCAACCTCAAGAAGCCTATAAGGGCCCCTTTAACAGATGCATTTCGCTCAGAATAAAAACTCCATGAAGTTTAGGTAAAACAATAAAACAACAAAGAAATAACACCATATAATAAAAAATGTGAACTCTAATATATTTAAAGTTAAATAAAGCTGATTATAAGGCATTGCTTTGCAGAGGGGACTAACATATGTTCTCATTATGTCTTCCAGTTGCTATCCCTTGCAAATTGACTAATTATGACATTTTTACACAAAAGTCCAAAAGGATTAAATAATGAAGTGACGAACATGGACGTAAACTGCAATTTGACGAGTTGACAGAGGCATTAATTATATTTTTGAAGCACTTTAACTAAACCTGTTTAGTAAAGACAGGATAACTACAGAGCAGATGATTATGACAGAATAGTGCAGTGCTTCAGAGTTATACATGTCTTTGTGTTTTAATTACACACTGTATGTTCAACTTGTTGACATCTCCAATTAACCGTTGAATGCCGACTACATGACAGAAGCACGGGTTCATTATGTGGCTCACAGGAAGGAGGAACAACAACATACACCCAGCTAGGGGAGTAATGGATTACATGTAACGGGAGGGATTACTAGCAGGATTACAGTGTTCCTAAAAACCTAAAAATATCATATAGTGTTTGTTGTAAAGGATCAGATGTTATCTCTTCTCTGTCAGCTGTTCTGTTCTGTAGGATAATACTTTACGTGTGAATCTATACTTCTACTGCCTGGATCTGCTTTATGGTTTTCACTTTCTTTGCTTCATTTGTTCTGTTTTTAGTTCAGCAGGTGAACCTACAGTATAGGCGCTTTCACACCGCAGTACTTTTCCCACAAAGGTTCATCAGAACTTAGTTCATCAGAACTCTTTAGTTCTCATGAACTAAGTACAGATCACGTTCACACCGGAATAAGTTCCCTGGGGGAGGATTAGGCAAATGAAGCCGCTGACGTCACTTCTTCTTCTTCTGCTTTGGGTTTACTGGCAGGCCGCAAACCACTTCACGGCGTATACTGCCGCCCAAAGTCCCCGGAGTTAGGGACTGGCTTCAGTAGAAGCTGCTGGGACTCCCAGCAGCTTCTACTGAAGCCTTCCGAGTAAATCGCCAGAACGCCGACACCTCCTCATCTCCACCGCTCCCATGTTTTCTTTTGTGTTGCCATAAGTTAGTCTCTCTGCGTTTCTGCGCTGGGCTAATGCTAATAATGCTAATGCTAATAATGCTAATGCGAGGATAATAAAATGGCGGCTTTCCAAAACTTTTTGGGAGTTTTACGGGGCGTGGTTTGCAATCCGCCCAGCCAATCAGACATAGGAACCTTTTTCTCCCACGAAAGTACCTGCTCTCTAGCAGAGGGTGGAAAAAGGGGTGAAAAGGTTCTTTAACTCATTTTAGTTCCGGCTCTTTTTGGTGTGAACGCGACATTTCGGAACTAAAGTGGGAAAAGTACTGCGGTGTGAACACGCCTATTATGTTCATAAAATAGTGTGTGTGACCTTAACTGTGTGTGTTAAACTAAAACGGAGCATTTTCTGTCAGCTCAGATTTAATTTCTGCTTTTTTAAACTGTAGTATGTGCTCATGTGTTTCAGTGTTTGTGTATCGGCTGAATATGCTTCATGAAAGGCAGGTTTATCAATAAAATCACATTTGATCCTAAAGATCTTTTCTAAGGTCACATTGTTCTGTTGTCTTATTTAATACACATAAGTAAATAAACATCTTCTTGATATGACTTATGTATTCATTTGATATTGAGATAATCCAAAAGTAGCAGAAAGTAGTCAGGTTACTTTTATATTGTGATGCTCAGATTAGGCTACTGATTTCACAGGTAACTAGTAATTGTAACATATTACATTTTTTTAAAGTAACCCTCCCAACCCTTGCATATAAACACAAACAAATATCAGATATGAAGGAAGTAGCCACCAAATGTCCTCATGTCCTCAGTGAGGTATAGAACACTTCCAGTCTCTTGCTCACTCAGTTTCTTCTTCACACGGTTTCAGATATCTTTCACACCCCCGCTGTGTTTGTGTCACCGTGTGATCGTCATCAGGTGAGAAAAGGAGCGCTTTGATTCCCTCGTGTATCCATGGCAACGGCAGTCCTTCAACAACATGGGTCAAGCCCAGAAGGTTGATTAGCAAACTGCTCTTCCTCTTCTTCCTCCTCTTCTTCTTCCTCTTCTTCTTCTTCCTCCTCCTCCTCCTCCTCCTCCTCCTCCTCTTCCTCTTCTTCTTCTTCTTCTTCTTCCTCCTCCTCCTCCTCCTCCTCCTCCTCTTCGCTTTCTTTTGCAATAAATGCTGACAAGAAAGAAGATTGCAGTGCGCTGGAATTTGAAAATACACAACCGGAGAAAATCTGCCACTTCCTGACAGAGCCCCTCCTCCAACACACACGAACACACACATGACCAATGAGGGCACGAGATAAGTTTGTGCACAGATGGAAGGCTGACAGGCAGGTAGGCCATCCAGTTACTTTAGCCGGCCGGCTCAGATGATTGGTCGTGCTTTTTACCGTACCACGGCTTCCACAGATGAAATTTATTATGGATTTATTGTCAAAGCATTTAAGATATTCATTGCTATCGGGATGTTAAGAGCATTCCATGGAATATAACAAAAAGTGTATCTCGAGCCGGTTTCTCAAACTTACCTACCCCACTTAAGCTAATTTTCAGGTTCATATCAGTATGTAGTGTCCTTACTTTAAAGAGTCCTCTCCTGCTGATGTTCAGGTGTATATCAGTATGTAGTGTCCTTACTTTAAAGAGTCCTCTCCTGCTGATGTTCAGGTGTATATCAGTATGTAGTGTCTCTACTTTAAAGAGTCCTCTCCTGCTGATGTTCAGGTGTATATCAGTATGTAGTGTCTCTACTTTAAAGAGTCCTCTCCTGCTGATGTTCAGGTGTATATCAGTATGTAGTGTCTCTACTTTAAAGAGTCCTCTCCTGCTGATGTTCAGGTGTATATCAGTATGTAGTGTCTCTACTTTAAAGAGTCCTCTGCTGCTGATGTTCAGGTGTATATCAGTATGTAGTGTCTCTACTTTAAAGAGTCCTCTCCTGCTGATATTCAGGTGTATATCAGTATGTAGTGTCTCTACTTTAAAGAGTCCTCTCCTGCTGATGTTCAGGTGTATATCAGTATGTAGTGTCTCTACTTTAAAGAGTCCTCTCCTGCTGATGTTCAGGTGTATATCAGGATGTAGTGTCTCTACTTTAAAGAGTCCTCTCCTGCTGATGTTCAGGTGTATATCAGTATGTAGTGTCTCTACTTTAAAGAGTCCTCTCCTGCTGATGTTCAGGTGTACATCAGTATGTAGTGTCTCTACTTTAAAGAGTCCTCTCCTGCTGATGTTCAGGTGTATATCAGTATGTAGTGTCTCTACTTTAAAGAGTCCTCTCCTGCTGATGTTCAGGTGTATATCAGTATGTAGTGTCTCTACTTTAAAGAGTCCTCTCCTGCTGATGTTCAGGTGTATATCAGTATGTAGTGTCTCTACTTTAAAGAGTCCTCTCCTGCTGATGTTCAGGTGTATATCAGTATGTAGTGTCTCTACTTTAAAGAGTCCTCTCCTGCTGATGTTCAGGTGTATATCAGTATGTAGTGTCTCTATATGTCTCCATGCTTTAATGTTCAAAAAGCTCTTTATTTTTCTCATACTGCCTGTGCTGCAGCACCTCTTTTCACCCCCTGTCTGAAACCAGAGCCCAGTCTGCTCTGATTGGTTAGCTGGCCGGCTCTGTTGTGACACTTAGCGATGTCCCGCCCCTTAGCCTGTCACCTGCAATGTGTTGGAGTGCTAGCCAATAGAAGTGTGACTGTTACATAGTGATGTCAATATGGAGGGAACTTTGGGATTTTGGCTTTTTCAGACCATTGACATGCACTAAAACCTATTTTACACACCTCAGGAAAGGGAAACCCCACAAGAGCATAATAACAGAGCCTCTTAAAGCACAGTACTTGAGTTAATGTACTTTTTTACACTTTGCATGATGCTCACAGAAAGATGTTTGTTTGTGTGGTCGGTGGTCGGATGCCTGAACGTTTTACAGGTCAAACTCTAAGCTCCACAATACGTTAAAGGATGCATGCAGTCTGCATATTTTTGCATTTAGTTATAATCCAGAGCTGCAGCGTTGAAGTGGCACAGAGGACATTTGCTCTGTTTTCACGATATTTGTGTTGAGAGCTAATGTACAGCTCTAATCTGAATGCACGCATATGATGGATACTTCACAGGACAGGTATGGCAAGCCAATTTAGCTTTTATTAATTTCTGGAGGATATCAAAAAATCCATTCTTACTAGTAAGAACCTTGGTTGCTGATTGGCTAATGGTTACTCAAGCCAAAACATCGTGATGACATCATAAAGTGGCTAAAATCTGATCAACTCATTTTCAGACAGGTTTTTATAGAAATGGATCAAAAAGAGAGAGAATCTTTGTTCCTGAAACTTTCAGAGTCTCTTTCCACAGAGGGGACACATGTTGATGTAGAAGAGACATGAAGAAGAGGGGACACATGTTGATGTAGAAGAGACATGAAGAAGAGGGGACACATGTTGATGTAGAGGAGACATGAAGAAGAGGGGACACATGTTGATGTAGAAGAGACATGAAGAAGAGGGGACACATGTTGATGTAGAAGAGACATGAAGAAGAGGGGACACATGTTGATGTAGAAGAGACATGAAGAAGAGGGGACACATGTTGATGTAGAGGAGACATGAAGAAGAGGGGACACATGTTGATGTAGAAGAGACATGAAGAAGAGGGGACACATGTTGATGTAGAAGAGACATGAAGAAGAGGGGACACATGTTGATGTAGAAGAGACATGAAGAAGAGGGGACACATGTTGATGTAGAGGAGACATGAAGAAGAGGGGACATATGTTGATGTAGAAGAGACGTGAAGAAGAGGGGACACATGTTGATGTAGAAGAGACATGAAGAAGAGGGGACACATGTTGATGTAGAAGAGACATGAAGAAGAGGGGACACATGTTGATGTAGAAGAGACATGGAGAAGTGGATTTTGCATAATGGGAGAGCTTTAAGATCTATTGAGTGTCCTTATTAAACATATCTATCCCTACTACAGAGGGTGGTTGGTTTGTGTTGGGCAATGAGCCACTGAAAGAGGATACAAGGAGGACAGCATGTGCCTTTAAACACTGTGGATTTCAACCTAAATTCGATGAAGCGTAATGAAATGAGATCAATGTGTACCAAAGCAGAAGAACACAAGCAGGTGGGACTCTCTGAATAAATCTCTGTGGACATCATGGACAGAAAACACACTATATCAAGGCCATTCTTCTCAATGTTCCCAGATAAAGATATCCTTTCGTTATCCAAATATATGATGTAAAATATAGCATTTTATAGGGTTTTATCACCCTTAATGACACGTAACATTTTAAATAAACAGTAAATGTAATAATCGATATATTCAATAACTCACAGAGACTTCTGATGAGTGTGACCAGTATCACTGCTAGCTTCACAAAACACGACCTAAAACGGAACATTGGCAGTATGTTTGATAACCATGTTACAGCCTGGCTCTTTCTCTTATAATATTAGTGTTGATTATTTACAAGAAAGGAGGTTTGAGCCTTTGCAAGCTTTTATTCTGAGACTTACTGTTTGTTTCCCCCATCCAAGGTTATTGGTGCAGGTTTGAAAATACATCAAAAGACAATATAGAAAACCCATCATGTTTTTTTTTCTAGAACTACAAAATACTTCATAAGGAGGAAACACACTTCCCTTGACCCTGCAGTTAAATATGATTTACTGAAATCTGTGCACATTAAGTCCCTCTTCAAACCATTTTATTTCGCCTTTAGAAATTGTAAATTGAATGTCGTACAGTAATGACTTCTGAGTCTGAGCAGAAAATCATTTTTGAGTTGTCGCCGTAATGCAGCGGTGAACTAAAGACCTCATCGCTGCCTTTTATATCAAAAGTCTGAAGTGAAGTCTGAGCCCACATTCACATCCTGCGTCACCTCGGTTAATTCCCTTCTGTCTGAAAGGCAAAGAATGAATTTAACGCCTGCAGATTTTTAATAACGTCTCATTTTGTGATGGCTTTTCCCCAAAAATTAAATGTCCTTTCTGAATCACTATTCATTTAACACGGACGTCTTTTAAAGTCAAATGTTCAGCTCGCTGCAAAGTGATAAGGAAGCAGTTTAATCCTCTTATGTAGGTCACATGGCTCAACTCTGCAGCCTGTAATTCATGAATTACTTAATGATGCCCAGTCACTGCTTTCATAGCTCACACATGCACATTGCACTACTCTGCCAGTTTGTCTGTAACCCCTGAAGACCCTCTAAAAAGATGCCTTATGACTAGAGATGTCCCGATCCGATCACGTGATCGGGGATCGGAGCCGATCACGTGATTTTCAAAAGATCTGGATCGGGAGAAAAAAAATCGGGGAACGGGATTTTTTTTTTTTTTTTTTTCTTTTTTTACATTTATTTCATGTTACAAAACAAAAATGACCATGTTCACGTCTTAAAGTCATCCTGAGGCCTTAGTTTTGGTTTGAAATGACACAACATCATGTATGTGTTGCTTCTTTTGGGCTTGTTTTCAGACCTGGTTGCTTATTTCTCTCAAAGCTGGCAACAGAGTGGGCGTGCAGTGTCTAGCAGTAAGCTAACGAGAGGCTACGTTCAGCTGGTGACTCGGGACTCGGGACAGAGAAAATGTCAGGAGTTTGGAAGTATTATAAAATTGAAAGCGAGGGCAGTGTAACAGCCAGATGCAATGTTTGTAAGGCGGAGGTTCCGCGTGGTGGAAAGAACAGAGCTACGTTCAACACGACCAATCTAATACGCCACCTGAGAAACAAACACCAACAACAACACGACGAGTACACAGCGGCCACTCAGGTAACGGCACTGAAACAACCGACACTTTCAGAGACTTTTAAAAGGAAAGAGAAACTGCCCCAGAACAGTGAAAAGGCCAAACAAATAACAGCCAAGATAGCTGAACTCATCGCGTTGGATGACCAGCCGTTATCTGTTACCTTTTTTTTCTCTTAATGCATTGCATAAAGATCGGATCGGGAAAAATCGGTATCGGCAGATTGTCAAAATCAAATGATTGGAATCGGATCGGGAGCAAAAAGATGTGATCGGGACATCCCTACTTATGACTTAAAGGTCCCATGTCATGGCCATTTCTACTGATCATAATTCCATTGTTGAGGTCTACTAGAATATATTTATATTGTGCAATGTTCCAAACTCACATTGGTTTCTCAGCATCTCTGTACAGCAAAAACCTGTTTTGAACCGAGAGCTACTTTTAAAGTTGCCGGTCTGCCGAGATCTACCAGTCCAAATAGAGAGGCGTAGCCATTACTGACAGCCTACTACCAGGTAAATACACACTTCTACTTGTATACAACTGACCTTTGTACGATTAATACTTCATAAAATACTGCAGATCCTTTAACTTACCTCTTTCTAATCTACACACATACAAGTATTTAACTGAAGTTACACAACAGTGTTGTTGATGCAGAGTTGGAGTTTATTCACACGTCACTACAGTGGGTAATGTTTTCAAGAAACATTGAACAGTGCTGCCACATATGACACAGGGAAAAAGAAAAGACTCTGAACCCTTTCTTTGCCATTACAATTAGGCTTACTAATAAGACAACTCAGATCTGAAGCTACACAGGAATCTGCTGCAACAGTGCAATAAAAAAGACAAAATTAATAGAATCAAACCCTTTTTTGTTGCATTTTAATAGAGTATAAAAAGAAATGCCTTTAAAATAGGATGCAAGCAACACTAGCTTCTTAACCTGAATTGATAATAGACTATAATCAATTTAATTTTGCATTCTTATACCATTTTGTACAATAATTATAATGAATAAGTTCAAACAAACTCAAACTTACAGCTGATTAATAACGTTATCTAACTTGAGTTTTTATTATATCAAAAACCTGTTGAAATGCTTCTGTTATTTTTAGTGTCCCCCAAAAGCACGTCGGCAGCCTCCAGGAATGCTTCTTTCACAACTTCGCCGTCTTTGAAAGACTTCATGTGTTTCTCTGGAACGTGACTGACACGATAAGATGCTCTGGTAGCAGCCTTGCTCTTGTTGTTGGGCCTGGTGAAAATGGACTGCTGTGCATTTAGCTGTCCTTTCAGGCTCCTCCCCTTTTGGAGCGTAGGGCAGAATTAGGAGGGAATTCCGTCTCGTAGCGTTTGTGCACTGTTTTGAAATGCCGCTCCTAAATGACCCTTCTTCGATAAAGCCACGCTCGCATTGCAGATGAGAGACAGATGAGAGACAGATGGACTTTGAATTGGAATAGATACAAAAGTAATCATCCTCCCACTCGGAGTGAAAATTATATATTTTGGGCTTTTTTGCTTCTACCATAATTGCGGTCCAGTGTGTGTGCGGACTGTCACTCCTGTTGACACGGACAACGTCAGCGAAATAGTGCCCACTGCCCACCAGCCACGCCCCGACACATGGGGTCACACCGGCCAATCACAAAGCTTTGATGCGTTCAAGTGCATTATTCTGGCACAGGAAGATTATGTTATAGGACATTAACGATAAAACAGAATATTGTTGTTCTATTTTTAGACACATCTCGCGATCGACTGGGAATCTCCGGTCGATCACGATCGACTGGTTGGGCACCCCTGCTGTATAGTATGTGTAGGAGCCATGATCACTGTTGATTGGTTGGCTTGGGTCACATGGGTACGGGTGGCACTCATTATAATCCTGTTCACCTGTGTGAGGTGTGGGTGTGTGGAAGAGAGGGTGACACGGGGCCGTTGTACTTTTTTGTTGACCGCAAGATTACAATTGCTTCGATTATAACAGTGTATATGTCTGAGAACCGAGTTTTTTCATTAAACTACCATACTACGAAACAGAGCTTCAGATATCAGCGAGTACTTTTTTAGCGTGTCATACAACAGCAAACAGGCCCGGCCTCAGCCTCTCAGCGACTTAGTTTGTTTCCTGCTGTCGCTACAGTATGTCAACAAAAAAAACAACAAGCACAAAAGGCGTAAGGCGATCATCATCAAACAGCGCATGGATTAAGGATCTATTGGATGAGAATGGAGATATGGAAATGATTCACTGAGGTAAGCACTGGCTGTTAATAGTAGGCTTGTTTGAGACGCGTTGCGGCTCGACTCGAAAGTAGACGAGAATAGCCGATCGCAGCCGGGGGAGGTCTCAAAAAGCTCGCCTGAAGTCGGACAGCTCGGAGTCGGCTTCGTCTTCTTCTTCTTCTCTCGGTTATTTGGCGGATTGCAAACAGCATGTAGGTGCATACCGTGCACATTCTGACAAGATGGAGGACATGTCTGTGCTGCGGAGGAGGTCACACCTTGGACTCGTGCCATCAGCTTGAAAAAGGAACACACAAAGAGAAGATAGGCTTCTTGATGGAAAAAGGTGTCTGTTTCGGCTGTTTGTGCGTGGGGCACATTAGCAGAAATTGCAATAAGCGAATTTCCTGTTCAAAATGTGGCTTCAAACATCCAACCATACTTCACATCCCTTCCAATGAAGCTAGACACAATCCTGCTCAAGCCAAGAATACATCGGAGCTATCAGTGGACAGCGCACTGGTTTCAAGTGGCCTTACAGGGGCTGGTGATGACAATTGTAAACTTCCCATAGTTCCAGTGCAAGTCAAGTCAACGAAGGGCAGCAAGATTGTCACCACCTAACCCTTTCTTGGACCCAGGAAGTACAGCAGTGTTTTGTACAGAGGATCTGATGCACGAGCTCGACCTAACTGGAAAGAAGGCGCAGATTAGTTTACGAACTATGGGCCAAGAAAGGGTCGTAAATAGCCCTATTGTGTTCGGACTAGAAGTGGCTGGCTTAAAAAATGACAATTTCTTTGAACTGCCACAAAGCTACACCCAAGAGTGCATGCCTGCCAGCAGTGGGAACATTCCTAGACAAGCAGACCTACAGAGATGGCCTCATCTGAAAAATGTTAATTTGTCTGAAATAAATGCAGGGATTGGACTGTTGATAGGAACCAATGTTGCTAAGGCCTTGGAACCATTGGAAGTCATATGCAGTGTGGATGATGGACCGGTTGGACAGTGAATGGACCACCAGAAGGAGTGAGTGGGAATGCAATGGACAGAATCTCAGTTGTGAATTTGGATGGACCTTGGCAACAGCAGTTCAGTGCAGACTTCCCTGAATGCAGATTGGAGGAACAAGCTGGAATGTCAAGAGAGGATCTCAAGTTTAAGAAGTTTGCAAAGAGAGTGTTTTTCAGCAAGAATCGAAGAGGAAGTGTAAAAAGAAAAGTTTTAAAGATGAGAAGAAGCCTCGTCTCCAATCCCAACAAAAGCCCTCTCCTTCAACGGCTGCTCAGAAAGGCCCCGCTGCAAACAAAGAAATGGAGAACAGGATGAAGTGGACCAACGTGCTCTACAAGGCCGAAGGACTCAGAGTCAAAGACGACGAGGACATGCTGCGCTCCTTGTTAAATGAGTGGGGCGATCAAAGCGAGAATATCGTGGAGAAGATGCAGAAACGGCAGGAAGAGATGGAAGAACATCCGACATCAGTGACATCTTTTCCACAGTATTGACTCTTTTCGACTGACAGACTTAAATGACACTAAGGATTATCTTTGACTGAGCCAAGGTGGTGGTACCTTTTGGCCTAACTGACTTGTGACTCGTACACAGAAAAGAAGAAGGAAAACTACACATACATGAACTGCAACTGCATGGACTTCATTACTAAGCTATAATTGTCACATGTCTCCCATTTGAATTGTTAGTAATTATTATGTATACTATCCTAATAATTAGAGGTTGGTGTGTAGGAGCTATGATCGCTGTTGATTGGTTGGCTTGGGTCACATGGGTACGGGTGGCACTCATTATAATCCTGTTCACCTGTGTGAGGTGTGGGTGTGTGGAAGAGAGGGTGACACGGGGCCGTTGTACTTTTTTGTTGACCGCAAGATTACAATTGCTTTGATTATAACAGTGTATATGTCTGAGAACCGAGTTTTTTCATTAAACTACCATACTACGAAACAGAGCTTTGGATATCAGCGAGTACTTTTTTAGCGTGTCATACAACAGCAAACAGGCCCGGCCTCAGCCTCTCAGCGACTTAGTTTGTTTCCTGCTGTCGCTACAGTATGTGTATTCACTCTCTGTCCTAAACGGCTTGTTGGAGCCCCCCCCCTCCCTGCGAGCCCAGTGGCCGTCTGCAAGACAGCGAGACACAGCGAAACCCAGCCCGAACACACACACACACACCTGCAGCCTGGCTGGGAGTTTGTGTGTGTGCTCACACACTAATTCCCAGCCAGAACACACACACACACACACACACACACACACACACACACACACACACACACACACACACACACACACACACACCCGCAGCCTGGATTCACAGCCTCGCCGCGTCCCGCCGTCTCAGGGAGGAGAAATCGGCGGAGCTGCAGCTGAGAAAAGATTGAGTGTGAGGAAGTCTGCGGATTGGTCAATTTGGACCAATCCATGGACTTAACGTAACGGCTCCGTGGACGTAACGTAACAGCTCCACGGATTGGTCCATTTGGGTATGGGCACGTCACTGTACCCAGGAAGAAAAAGAACAATCTCCAACGAGGCGTTCTGGGGCAGCACAGACAGGTCTTCTCTGTGTTAGAGTTTTACTCGCTACAGGGTGTACTTTGAGGGTTTGACTCTGCAGACCGCTTACATGCAGAAAAACCTTCATAACACAAGGGGACGGGTAATAACCGGAAAAGCATGACATGGGACCTGCTGATATTAACAGCCCTTTATGATTATGCATTTTCAAGCTGATCCAAAATAGCTTATGATGTTTTTAAGATGCATAATGACCGAGGTCATTTTTTTTGGACCCCGACCTCCGGCCTCCCAGGTTGACATTCTTGGCTCCCTGAGTAAAAACATCCTCCCCTCTGTAACGAATCTTGGAGTGATCCTTAATAGCACTTTTAAGTTCGAGAAACAGGTCAGCAGCGTAGTCAAAACCTGCTTTTTTAAAATACGACTATTGGCTAAGACCAAGTCGTTTTTATCTTTTACAGACCTAAAAAGGGTAATTAACGCTTTCGTGACATCACGACTTGACTACTGCAACGCTTTATATGTGGGCATGGATCAGGCATCCATAAAACGCCTGCAGCTAGTGCAGAACGCAGCTGCACGTCTCCTGACCGGCCACAAAAAGCGTGACCATATTACCCCCATTCTGGCCTCACTGCACTGGCTTCCAGTTCGATTCAGAATCGATTTTAAACTCCTTTTATTTGTTTTTAAGGCCCTAAACGGGCTGGCACCGGCCTACATAGCTGAGCTCATCCAGCGATACAGAGCTCTAAGGTCCGCAGACCAAATGTTGCTGGTAGTGCCGAAAACCAGGTTAAAAACCAGAGGGCACCGAGCCTTCGCTGCAGCTGGTCCCAGGCTCTGGAACGCTCTGCCCTTGCCTGTGAGGTCGGCCCAAACACGAGGTGCTTTTAAATCCTCCCTGAAGACGCACTTTTTCTCTCTGGCCTTTTAAACTTGAGCAGAGCATGACGGTTTTTGTTCTGTATTTTAACTGTGTCTGCCTCATATTTGTTGTTTTTGACCTGTCCTGCGATTGTTGCAGTGTGTTTTTGTATCCGTGTACAGCACTTTGGCGCAACCTAAAGTTGTCTGGAAATGTGCTATATAAATAAACTTTGATTTGATTTGATTTGCATAATTGGGGCGCAGTGGTGTCAGCACAGCAGCTCAAATTGCATGTTTAGTCCAAAAACAGAACAACCCGCTGACACCACTGCGTCCTAATTTTAAAACTAGAACTCAACACAAACTATTTTCTGGAAAATGTGTCATCATAAAGCTGAAAACAGGGCGGTTTTTCTTAGAAACTCATATCAAATTGGCTTTTTTAGATATGCTGCTTCTCACAGGACAGCGATGCTCCATTTAAGTCATGATTGCACAGAGTCTGACAGATTGCTGCGGCACACACAGAAAGTAAAGTAGGTTACATTGAATAAATGCTGACCTCATGCACCTGCAGCCTCGTGGTCAGGTGGTACTTTCTATGCCAACTCTGTGGTTAATGCATGATAAATACTTCTCAAACTCACTGCACTGTATAGTTATAGTTTCAGCACTCATAGTAATGAAAGTGCATAATAACAGGGAGGCTGTGGCGCAGTGGACTAATGCGTTGGTGTTCGGATCATGGAGCACAGGTTCAAACCCCACTGCAGTCAGCATGTCGTTGTGTCCCTGAGACACTTCACCCCAAATTGCTCCTGTGGGGATTGCCCACAGTATTGAGTATGTACTGTAAGTCGCTTTGGATAAAAGCGTCTAACAAGTAATGTAATGTAATAACAAGCATTATAACACATTTTCAAGTATGTTATTACGGCTTATAAGGTCAAATATAGTAATACTTCCTATTTGCTGGTCACTCACTGACATGTTATACTTAATGATATTGATTTATCTCAATAAAAGGCAAACAATGATTACTTAAAGTAATTTAACACCAGCATGTCGTGCATTGTATCTTCAGGGTAGGTGAAATTAATAATAATAATTAAATGAAACATGAGAATTATTATACAATACAAACTTAAGCAGTGTACAAAAAATATATTACTGACTTATAAATTATATATAAACAAATAATCGACTTAATTACACATCCTTCTCCCAACAACAAAATTATTAACATATATATTTTCTGTTTTTTCTGGAGGTTCCATCGGATATTGCATTATAGAAAGATTATTAAGTGTTAAATCAGTTTGAATTATAATACATTATGATCCTTGCTAAAAGGAATACCAGTGAGTGATCAGAAATTATTAAGTCTTTTGATACTTGACCTTATAAATCTTTCCAAAGTGCTTTATGGTTGATGATGCATCACGTGATCTGAGCAGGTGCAGCTGCAGTAACACAGTCTGTCAGCAGAGGGCGCTGTTGCTCTACTTTTCAAAGAGGCTCTGGTTTTCGTCTGGATTGGATAAGGACAAATAGTACAATGTGTGTACACATTTACAATTAATTAAATAGTGTATGTATTTATTGGATTACTTGTTAATTTAACAGCAACAATGGACATTATGTTCTCACCTGTATTCCCCAAGCAGGAGCATAGCTCGAGTTTTAAAAATAGATTATAAGCATGCAGGAAAATAATGCATTTTCTATAATACTCATTTTAAATGTCCATCTAGACAGCTTTTATAAAATGTTGGTTGATTGTTTTTTCTTCATAGCTCTGCCTTTTTTCCCCCCTTCACATCGTAGAGTTTTTAAAAAATCTCTTTAATGTATTTAAAATGTAAATATGGAGGTTCATTATTTACCTTGGCAACACATACTATGATTAAAGTTCTTAACTCAAAGGGCCACTCAATTACTGAAGCTTTCAGCCGTATATTAGTTTATTTTAAAGATCACCTATCGTGCTATTTCTAGGCAATAGCATAGGTCTCAGATATATCAAAACATATAAAAAACATGTCTATGAAGTGTTTTGCTCAAAACACCAAACAGATCCCCCATTCTAGCCTCATATCCCTCTATTTCACTTCCTGTTTCAAAAGTGCTGATTTGGGGGATAAAGCTTTTAAAAAGAAAATAAATTGATAAAATAAAAAAGGAGGGGTCTGAGTTCATGCGGGACCCGGCAGCTACTGTCTAAACTAAATGCTGCCGTGATGAAACGCCATATCATGGATTATCAAGGATTCTTTCTGAAACAGTATGGAGCTCAAAGGCTTTCTCTCTTGCCGGTTATACCACAAGGTGAGTTCCTTTTTACTTCCTGCTTCTTCACACACATGCTCTCCAGTACAGGTTAGCTCTGAGTGTTAGCGATGCTAATGTAAACACCGACCATATTACGTCCAAAACAGCCGGGCATTGTTTCTGATAGCAACGTTTATGATTGGGCCGTGGGTCCACATTTCAGATATTACGTCATATCGGACGCAAATCTGGATCAGCTCCGTTGTAGCCCGTTTTTAGAGATTAGGGTACGGAGGAAAAGAGAGGGTTTTATTTTCTGACGCTATGTGAGTTCCCCGACACACCGGGGACACATGTTGATGTATAAAAGACATCAGAAAGTGCATTTTGCATGATAGGAGACCTTTAAGTTAATATTTTGTAATGTCGGGGAACAAATCATTAAGAGTCTTGGCCAGGATTCGTAAAATAAAAATTAGCTGATATTTCTCAAAACACAGCCATCTATCTTTTATCCTGTGAACGCTTTCATCAGGGACTTTTCTCACGAGGCGTCAAACCCCAGATTTAATTGTTTTTATTTTATTGATTTCCTATACGATCAGTTACAGTTGTAAGATACATTTCTCCATCTATTTTTGATGTAAAGACATGAACACTTAGCAGAGCCTCAGGTCCTTTGTTGGATTGGATGTGTTCATCATAGAACAGTCTTTGCACATCGTTGTTCATTTGGAAAGAATAATAACGATGGCGATATGACTCACGATGTGGATTGATCATTTTTGTACCTTTGTTCTGAGGATCTGTGGCAACGCAAGTTTATATAGCGAGGCAATTCAAAGTGCTTTACAACAAAAACACATTAAAAAAGTAATTAAACAGAACAGACACAACCTAAAAAAACAATAATCATCATAATAATACATTAAATAAATAAATATTAAGAATATAAAAAAATAAAAAGACTAATTTAAAAGGGGTTTTCGCAAATAAAATAAATAGATTAAATATAAATAATAACCTAGGAAACGTATTAAATAAATAAATACATAAATAAAACAATACAAACAAATGATGAAGATGAATAGACCAATTAAAAAAGGCGTGTCGCTTAAAAAATAATTTAAAATCGTCCATATTGCAATTTTGATTAAAAAAAAAAAAAATTATAATTCATTTATTTGTGACATTGTCGAACACAGAAAGCATACATACATAGACCCTCACATGTACAATAAAGGGAGTAAAAGAGACCATTCTACCAGGGTCAACAATACCAACAAACAAACAAACAAACAAACAAATAGACCGTAACCACAAAAAAAAACATTGAGATAACATTTTTGCAGCAATACACTGTTTTTGCTGCTTACTGCTGCTCTCAGACCCCCCCCCCCCCACACACACTACACACACACACTACACACACACACACACACACACTACACACACACACACACACACAAACACACCTCCACCTCCCTCTGTGCCCCTTCCTTATTCACAGCCAGCGTCGGCCAATCAGTAGGCTCCGTTTGCTCCTCTGTCATCAGCCAATATGCTGGAGGAAGGGATTGGCTGATCTGTGAGCTCGGGAAACGATGAAATGCCAGCTCTGCTCTGCCGTACAATAATGGGAACCAACAGTCGCTCTGCTCGGGGGCAATAAGATCAATTCAGGAAGCATCGGAGAAACACAGAGGCTCCACCTTTTCTCCCTTTCTGCTTGTTGCTGCTGCTGTGGTGGTTCCTCCTTCATGTGGAGGGAGAAGAGGCTGCTGGTGACTCCCCTCTCCTCCTCTTCCTCATCCATCCTCTCTGGAACAGGTTGATCTTTTTTGTACCCACTGCTTCTTGGATTCTCCCTCCTCCATGTATGATAACTTGTACCAGCATGGATTTGAAGACTCTGAGGCGGTGAGTGGATCAGAGGGGCGTCTGACACTTGTTTAAAAATCAAATACATGCTTTTCTTTCCTGTTGTGTGGCTGCATGATGCCTCCATAAACACCCACAGATTGCGCCGAGACTCGAGTGGGCTGCACTCTTCTTCACGGGGGAGTTAAAGAGACTATTGGGGGGGAAGGGTGTGTGCATGAGTGTGTGTATGTATGAGTATGTGTGTGTGTTTCCACAATCAACCAAGTGTGCAGTTTTCTCGCAAGCCAGATGATAGTTTTCCTCGTTCTCCTCAAACTGAATGTTCTCTGCATATGGAGGAATGGCTAGTGTTTATGAGCATTGTGGGTGTTTGAGTTCATCACGCCCAGTCATAAGAGGGTTTACTAACAAACTGCTATACATATGATTATCCCACACCATCCATACGAGGCTGATTGAGAGAGAAATGCGTGCACTGGTGGAGAAATGCCTCGTTTTTCTGTCAATCAATTGCTTACAGAGAGGCCAACATTATTATTGATGGGCATTCATGGGATACAAATGTGTCGGGGAGGAGGGACATGCTTACAAAGGCGATAAATGTAGGGTCTGCGGAGGGGAGGAGGGGAGGGGGAATCCCACTGAGCCGGAGTCTGTCAGACCTTTCTGTAACTCCAGCTGACATCCTGCCTGATTAAAGGTGGAGGGGTTTCGTTCCACACATCCTGGCTTATCCACAGTGAGAGTGTAGCAGAAGGCTAAGGCTAAGCGTGGTGAGCATTAGGGTGGAACATTTTATAATATCGTTAACGCAATAAGACCTGCTGCTATTCTCAAACGGTGTAATGTTTCCCCCAGAAATGTGTATTTTTTTAATAAAACTGGGAATAAAGATTCTCTCCCATTTCAAAGCACATATTCAAGGATGTAAGGCTCTTATTGTCATGTGTGCATAGCTACAGTGTTAGGACAGTGAATATCTTAGGCCACAGGCTCCTCCAACAGCGCAACACAATAACACAGATAAAGAGATAATAATCCAATTGCAATATCAGCTAAAATGATCACACTTAGATATTTCTCAGTACAAGCGTGTATTTGTTGTTCTATACATGTTCGCACACGGTCAGTGGTATTGGCAGCACTACAGGAGACGTCTTTGTCTGCTGCTTTAGGAAGTGAGGCTTTGTTCAGGGAACTCTAAAGCAACGACCTGCAGGCCCTCTGGTGTCAGCAGATTTCCTGTAAATGTGTTTTGAACAGGGTTGGTTTAGTCGAAAGGAAAACCATACACCGCTGTTATTTTAAAATGTATTGTAGCTTTGTTTGCTAGCAATCCCATTTGTTGTAGTAGTGTAACAGTAATCTGATTACTTCTTTGATGTAATTAAAGGGAATACAGTTGCCTTCCTCGTTGTATCCTGATTACATAATCCAATGTCATCTGTTTAGTAATTGTACAATTATAAGGAGAGTTGTGTGAGTCAGACGACGATATGTGCATCATGTGCTCTGGTAGCTTATTTAAGGACATTTGTGTTCACTTGTTGATGGTGGACATAAAGAGGAATGCTTTTAGACTTGGAGCTGATAGTAGTGGAGGAAGAGGAGGAAGAGGAGGAAGAGGATGGAGATGGGAGAGCAGAGCGGCGTCTGCTCAGATAAACTGGAGTGTGGCACGATGGACTCAAGACTGGCCACTTGACACTCTTAGATAATAGCCTCACAATCAACTCTCTGTGTGTGTGTGTGTGTGTGTGTGTGTGTGTGTGTGTGTGTGTGTGTGTGTGTGTGTGTGTGTGTGTGTGTGTGTGTGTGTGTGTGTGTGTGTGTGTGTGTGTGTGTGTGTGTGTGTGTGTGTGTGTGTGTGTGTGTGTGTGTGTGTGTGTGTGTGTGTGTGTGTGTGTGTGTGTGTGTGTGTGTGTGTGTGTGTGTGTGTGTGTGTGTGTGTGTGTGTGTGTGTGTGTGTGTGTGTGTGTGTGTGTGTGTGTGTGTGTGTGTGTGTCAGACAGAGAGGCGGAGGTTGGAGGAGTTGTTGCTTGTGTCTGTGCACGTTGATAGTAATGTTGCCTCGTGCTTAGAATACTTCCTTAACTTTCCAGTACAATGAGCTGAATTATCATCTTTGCCATTGGTTTCTTAAACCTCCAGGAATGTAAAGAAATAACCAAAGTGATTTACTTGTTGTCCATTTGTACCAGGATCAGTCTTATAGAAGTACATGATAACCTAAATCAATCCGATCATAGATAAAGATACAGAAACGTTAGGTTACTTTTGTAACCCCTGTTCTCAGAGTAGCAAGAGTGAGATGTCTCACCCAACTGTTAAACATTTGCATTTCACCTGTCAAGGGGCGGTGGTGGCAAAGTCCATAGGGACTTGGCTAGGCAACTGGAAGGTCACCAGTTCAAGTCCCGGACAGACCAAGTGCTACCGAGGTGTCCCTGAGCAAGGCACCGTTCCCTTAACTGCTGTACATAATGGCAGCCCTGCTCCTAACACTAGGATGGGTCAAATGCAGAGAAACTGCTTCATTACATAGTACCTGTACTATCTGCTCTCTTCTTCTTCTTCTTCTTCATGTACATTTGGTTGCAGTCTTTCCCCGTATGCTAATGTGTAATAGGCCCTACTTAGTCGAATATAGAATTGGTTTTAAAAACGTTTTTGCTGGCAGACAATCTGGTTCCAAAAGAGATTGCAGTGTCTGATAGTTCTCTCTTTAACCAAACAAAGAAAGGTGGGTTTAATAGCAGCATTTTAAAGATGTTTTCATCATGCTTGTTGGCATTGCGATCACTATTAAAAAAAAAAGTTAGTTTTTTAGAAAAAATAGTAATGGCCTTTTGTTGTCCCCTTTGATTCATTATTTGAAGTGTGGGGCTTTTATTTTCCGTGCCCTCCAGTCTTCCGGTTATAGATTGAATTAATAATGAGGCAGTAAATAACACTTACTTGTATCAAGTCTCCTCTGGCTCTGAATGGATCATTAGAGGCGCCTGAGAGCCCTGGACAAAGCATTCATCCTCTCTTTAAAGCTTGGCTACTGACTGACTGAGAGACAATCCCTCCGTCACTCTTTTGGACATATATTCTCATTCAATTATTGCAATTTGAGTAGAAGTAGATCTTCAGAAATGCTTCCACACAATCAGAGAGACTTTATTTGTCCCACAGCGGGAGAATCCACGGCGTCACAGCAGCAAAGGTATATAAAAGCAGAGGTGGAAGAAGTACTCAGATAATTAACTTAAGTGAGAATAGCAATACTACAGTTTATAAAATACTCAGTTACAAATAAAAGTCCTGCATTTAAAAACCAAAAGTAAAAGTACTCATGCAGATTGCCTTCTAAAGAGGCCCTATTGTGCTTTTTGGGGTGTTCCCTTTCCTGTAGTGTGTTCTATAGGTTGTTGTGCATGTAAATGGTTTGCAAAGGCTAAAATTGAGCCTGTGTTCCAGTTTTCAGAGCAGACTGGGCTCTGGTTTCAGACAGAGGGTGAAAAGAGGTGCTGCAGTACAGGCAGTATGAGAAAAATAAAGAGCTTTTTGAACATTAAAGGGGACCTATCATGCAAAATGCACTTTTTGATGTCTTTTATACATAAACATGTGTCCCCGGTGCGTCGGGGAACTCACGCAGCGTCAGAAAATAAAACCCTCTCTCTTTTCCTCCGTACCCAAATCTTTTAAAAACGGGGGTACAACGAGCGGATACAGATTCCATCCGAACTGACGTGTCCATCCGTGGTGACTCACAGAAAGTTGCTATCAGAAACAATGCCTGACGTGTTTGGGACGTCTTTGTTTACATTAGCAAGCCTCGCTAACACTCAGAGCTAACCTGTACTGGAGAGCATGTGTGTGAAGAAGCAGGAAGTAAAAAGGAACTCACCTTGTGATAAACCCGCAAGAGAAAAAGCATTTGAGCTCCATACTGTTTCAGAAATAATCCTTGATGTGGTTTAGAACAGAATGGCGTTTTATCACAGCCGAATTTAACTTTATCTCCGGTAGAATTCTGATCAGGCATTAGCTCCCCCTCCTATTTTTTTTTTTTCAAGCTAAGGACCCAAGATCTGCGTTTCTCTAACAGGGCTTCAAAAGAGGGGTTAGAGCGAGCAGTATGAACTGTTTGGTATTTTGAAAAAAAAACTTCACAGACATGTTTTGTATAGGTACGTCCCAGGAGAGACACAGAATACTAATATGAAGCTAAATATGAGGAGAATCGGGCCCCGTTAAATAAATGATTGGTAAAAAGTCAATTTACAGACATTGTTTTACAGATCTCCCAAAAAATATCTTTACCTGATTTGTTTTTCCTTCTGGTTAACTTTGTATCGCAATGAGTCAAACTTTAAGTTCAGAGTTTTTACATCTCTCAGTAATATTTTCCACTTTTCATGATATAATTACAAGGTCTACAAAACAGCCCGATGTATTTTCCAATCCGTCCGCTCCTCACCCCTCACATTGTGCCGTGCTGACAGTGGAGCAGGTGCTGCTGAATCCTCTCCAAACACTGCAGTACATCAGATATCATGTTACTATGTTTACCAGAGACACGTTTCTGTGTAAACACGCTGACAATGAGCTGAAACAGCAACATGATATTCAAACTCTGTTCTGTCTGCCTCTGTCTCCACAAATCACGAGGAAGCATTAATGGACTGTACTTATATAGCGCTATCAGGTCTTTACGACGACCCCTCAGACGCTTTACAAACTAGAGTCATTCACACCTCATTCATGCAGAGCAGTACCACTTGCTCTATAGGGCAGCACACACACACACACACACACACACACACACACACACACACACACACACACACACACACACACCCCATCAGGAGCCACTCAGAGTTCAGTATCTTGCCCATGGACACATCCACATGTTGACTGCAGTGGCTGGGATCGAACCAACAACCTGTATACGTACGGTATACATTCAAAACTCTCATTGTGCGCACTTCAAATGACACACACAGAATTGTATCAGAATTCATTTGTATGCTATCCACAGTTATAAAAAGAGGTTGTTCTCACTATGCAGTAAAAACTTGCAAAAGTGTGCAGCTTTTCAAGTTGACGGAGAGCTTATACCGTTCCTAATGCCTCTAAAGGAAATATCGGCGCAGCCACAGTCCGTTAATTCCCTTACTTAAAAAACTATTACAACTCAAACCAATCTGATAAGATACTGCATTAGGAACAAATAACAATAATTTTACTTTGTTTTTATTGAACAAAAAACTTCACAAACACCTTACATCACTTGACAGTATCAATATATACCAAAGACAGTACATATCAGCAAATATTGGAACAAATACAATCTAAATTTGTAGATCCATTTGAAAATCAAAACAGGGAAAGGAAAACATAAATAATAGAGTATTAGTAATATTAAAAATAATACCAGAAATACACAGGATTTGGGATTTCTCTCAGGCAGAGAAATAACTCGTTAGGGGAGACCACCTCCGTTGAAACAGGTCTGTCCTTAATTGTGCAGTCAGAGCCTCCATCCCATATACCTCCCTTCATTTTAGTTTCCATTGCGCCAGTGTAGGTGATTGTGGTTTCCTCCAATTCAATGTTACCATTTTCCTAGCAGTCATCAGGAGTAGATGCAACAGGTACTTCTGGTTTCTATTACATACATCCTCTGCAACCAGATCAAGTATAAAGTGACTAGGGTTGAGCGGTAGATCAATTCTGTCTATCTCCTCCTTTACCCCATGCCAGAAGGGGACCATCTTTGGGCAGTCCCAGAATATGTGTGAGTGGTCACCAATCAGACTGCACTCCCTCCAGCAATACTTTGCTCTGGGGGTGTCTACTAAAGAACCGTGTCTTCCAATCAAACTCCTTCCACGTATTACTGTTTATACCTTTGTGACATCCATTACATAATGTTTCCCAATCCCTATCTTCAATTATAATATTCAACTCTAACTCCCATTTATTGTGAATTTCAATTTTAAACTGAAATTCGGTTGCAACCATTCAGAGAGGACAGGACATCACGTTGAGCCGAAACAGTGAGATGTGTTTGGAGTTTTAAATAGCCAAACTAATCTTTCTGATGAGCTGTCAACTGTTAAGTCGGGGTACAAAAATACTGGACTCAAATGCGACGACTCATATTTAAATGAGAAAAAATAAAACAAAGTTTTAACAAAAAATCACTCTTGCGAGAACAAAACTTCTTGATTTTAAACAAACAAAACTCTCCTTTCTGGTTTTAACGCTGGGTCTCTGGACATAGAAGCACACTGAAACAAGACGAACTGGCACAAGACAAAGGGAGACGAGGACTATTTAAACATGAGGGAATAGGGACCAGGTGGAAACAATCAGGGGCGGGGCAGACGCTGACGATGGCGGAAAAACACCCAAAGTGAGGAAGTAACAGGACCTGAAAGGAAAGACAAGAGCTAAGTACAAAATAAAACAGGAAAACGAGACATGACATGAAACATGGGGACTTGACTAGAGATGACCGACATAAAATAGACAGACAAGACGTGAAGTAACAAGAAAACCTGACTCTACATAGAAACCTGACTAGACTTGGAATTACATACCTGACTAAACATGAAATGACAGACATAAAACAAACACGACTAACACAATTGACGAGACACCACAGTACTCCACCCTCTAGGGACTGCTCCGGAAGTCCCCGACACTCCTGGATGATCCTGATAAAAATCAGTGATCAAACTCCGATCTACAATGAAGCTTGCAGGAACCCATTGTCTTTCTTCGGGACCGTAACCAACCCAGTCCACGAGGAATTGTTTCCCTCGACCACGGTTACGGACTCCAAGCAGTTTCTTAACAGTGTAGACAGGACCACCATCAACCATCCGGGGAGGCGGTGGGGGCTTAGAGGCAGGCACCAGAGGACTCTCTCTTACAGGCTTGACCCTCCCCACATGAAACGTCGGATGGACCTTGAGCGACCTGGGTAGACGTAAGCGCACAGACGCTGGGTTAATCACCTTAGACACCTGGAAAGGACCCACGAACATTGGGGCTAGCTTTCTGGACATGACATGAAGGGGTAAGTCTTTCATAGTCAGCCAAACGCTTTGTCCAGGCCTATAGGATGGAGCAGGTCTGCGATGCCGATCCACCACCTTCTTCATCTGGCTGGCACTGCGCAGCAGAACACGACGAGCACCTGCCCAGATCCGGCGGCACCGACGGACCATGGCGTGTGCCGACGGGACCGTGACCTCACCTTCATTGGCAGGGAACAAGGGTGGCTGGTAACCATAAACACACTGGAAAGGAGTAAGTCTAGTAGCTGCGGTGGGCAGTGTGTTGTGAGCATACTCGACCCACACCAGGTGCTTGCTCCACGATGCCTAGTTCTGGGAAACGAGACACCGCAAACAGGTCTCCAGCTCCTGGTTGATGCGCTCTGATTGGCCATTGGACTGCGGGTGGTAACCCGAAGACAGGCTGACGGTGGCACCCAGGAGATGGCAGAACTCTTTCCAAAAACCTGAAATGAACTGGGGGCCTCTGTCCGATACGATGTCCCTGGGAAAACCATGAATGCGGAAAACTTCACGTAACATGACCTCTGCCATTTCTTTGGCAGAGGGGAGCTTGGGTAATGCAATGAAATGTGCCATCTTACTGAATCTGTCCACCACCGTCAGGACGGTGGTGTTTCGTCGGACACGGGTAATCCAGTGACGAAGTCCATGGAGAGGTGTGACCATGGACGGTGTGGAACAGGAAGAGGCTGCAGCAGACCCATCTGAGCTTGTTTGGAGGTCTTGTTTCTGGCACAAACGGTGCAGGCCGCCACATACTCTGCCACCTGTTTCTCCATAGTAGGCCACCAGAAACGTTGCTTTATCATAAAGATTGTGTGTTTAACCCCCGGATGACAGGTGAGCAAAGACGTGTGAGCCCAGTGAATTACCTGTGAGCGAACTGAAACAGGTACAAACAACCTATTTTGCGGGCAACCACTAGGGGCCGGGCTCTCACCATGTGCTTGCTTCACCACAGATTCTATTTGCCATGAAACTGCCCCAACCACACAATGAAGTGGAAGGATGCTTTCAGGTTTTTTGGCAGCAGGTTCAGGATCGGACATGCGTGACAAAGCATCTGGTTTCACATTTTGAGAGCCTGGTCTGTATGACAAGGTGAAGTTAAAGCGACTAAAAAACAATGACCATCTAGCCTGGCGTGGGTTTAGTCTTTTGGATTTTCTAATGAATTCCAGGTTCTTGTGATCAGTCCATACTAGAAATGGTTGTTCCGCCCCCTCTAACCAATGACGCCAGTCTTCTAAGGCTATCTTTACTGCCAAAAGTTCCTTGTTCCCCACATCGTAGTTCCTCTCTGCGTCTGTCAACTTACGTGACAAGAAAGCACAAGGATGGAGCTTGTTGTCCTGAGCAGACCTTTGGGAGAGCACCGCTCCGACGCCTTCGTTCGAGGCATCCACCTCCACAATGAATTGTCTCTGCGCGTCAGGCACTGTGAGGATTGGAGCGGTTGTGAACAGCGTCTTAAGTCTTTGAAAGGCTTTCTCTGCCTCAGCGTTCCACTTAAAAACAACATGAGAAGAGGTTAGTGCATGTAATGGCGCCGCAATGGTGCTAAAGTTTCTTATGAACCTTCTGTAGAAATTGGCAAAGCCTAAAAATTGTTGGATCTGTTTCCTGTTTGTGGGAGTTGGCCAATTTTCTACAGCACTAACCTTTACTGGATCCATCTGAACATGGTTAGCGGTGATGATATAACCCAGGAAGGAGACCGTCTTGACATGAAACTCACATTTCTCAGCTTTGCAGTACAGTTGATTTTCCAACAGTTTCTGGAGTACTTGGCGGACATGTTGAATGTGAGTATCCTCATCCGGTGAGAAAATTAAGATGTCGTCAAGGTAGACTAAGACAAACTTGTTGAGAAAGTCTCTCAACACATCATTGATCATACCCTGAAAAACACCTGGAGCATTGCATAAACCGAAAGGCATTACAAGATATTCGTAGTGGCCACTCGGAGTGTTGAACCCTGTTTTCCACTCATCGCCCTTCCGAATTCTGACGAGATGATAGACGTTTCTGAGGTCCAGTTTGGTGAATACTTGGGCATCCTGCAACAGTTCAAACGCTGTAGACATTAGTAGAAGAGGGTATTTATTCTTGACAGTTATTTCATTGAGTGGACTATAGTCTATGCATGGACGGAGGGAACCATCTTTCTCGCCCACAAAGAAAAAGCCTGCAGCCGCAGGTGATGACGACGGTCTAATGAGTCCAGACTTAAGGGAAGAGTCAATATACGTCTTCATGGCCCCTCTTTCTGGTGCAGAGATGGAGTAAAGCCGAGCTCTAGGGATCGGAGCTCCAGGCAAAAGGTCAATAGGGCAGTCATAAGGTCGATGAGGTGGTAGCGAAGTAGCCTTAGTCTTGTCAAAAACCTCTTTTAAGTCCAGATAACATGCAGGCACTCTGGACAGGTCAGCATACTCTGACTTGATGTCAGTGGTAACTCTATTGGGGTTGTCTGTCTGATTAACAGACTGTCTGGAGTTCCCAGGGGAGGCTAAACAGGTTACTTTACAATCAGGGCCCCAGTTCTTAATGTTTCCCGACCGCCAGTCAATATTCGGATTGTGTCTGAGGAGCCATGGAAGTCCCAAAACTATAGGGTGAAGTGCAGAGTCAAATAAGTGTTAAGTGTAAGTTTGTGTGAATGTCATCTATGGTTACTTGAACGGGTTCAGTTATATGGGTTACTCTGAATAACAGCTTGCCATCTAAGGCACTGGCATCTACAGGGGAAGTCAAAGGAACAGTAGTAATGCCCAGTCTTTTAACAAGACCCCAGTCCATCAGACTTTCGTCCGCCCCTGAATCCACTAGTACCCCCTGAGTCATGGTGTGGTCACGTAACTGTAATTTTACCTTGGTCAATGAACGTGGAGGAAAGTCAGCTGCAGAAAATCGGCTCACCGGCGCCCTCCGTCGCGCCGATGAGCCTGTCCTTTTAACGGGCAGGAAGATGCAGCATGGCCATGTTGTCCACAGTAGAAGCAGCATCCTTCACGGAAACGGCGCGGTCGTTCCTCTGCTGTGATCCTGGCTCCGCCCAGCTGCATTGGTTCCTCGGATGATGTTGTCAGAGGTGTATTGTTTACCCATGGGCGTTGTGGGGCAGATGGGCGCACGCTGGTTCTTAACCTTTCACTGTTCCTTTCATTAAGTCTAATATCAATGCGGGTTGACATTGCAATGATAGAGTTAAGATCTGTTGGTAGCTCCAGGGGTGCTAATTGATCCTTAATAGAATCCTTTAATCCATTCATAAAGGCATCAATAAGGGCTGGGGTGTTCCACCCGCTATCTGCTGCTAAAGTGCGAAATTGTATCGCATAATCTGCCACTCTTCTGGGTCCCTGTTTAATCTGCATTAACACTCGGCTGGCCTCTCTGGCTGGTGAAGAGTGATCAAAAACACGCCTTAGAGTGCTGAGAACATGTTCACTGACTGGCACACTGGAGAGTTAGAGGACCATTCGGCCGTAGCCCAGGCGGCAGCTCGCCCGGTTAAATGGGACAGCATAAAGGCTACTCTAGCTTGGTCTGAAATAAAGGCTGAGGGGTTATGGGAGAAATGCAATTCACACTGTACCAGAAAGGGGCGGCAGTCCCCAGAATCCCCGGAAAACTTCTCTGGAGATGCAAGGCGAAGCGACGTTCCAGAAGAGGGAATGTGGTCTGCAGCAGCAGCAGCAGAACCAGCGGATGCAACGGATGGGCTTGGCATAGTAGGAGACCGTGTAGATGATCCAGCTTCGAGTTGGGCAAGAGCTCTGTGCACTTGAACCGCCAGGTGATTAACTTGATTAGTTACAGCCTCCTGGAATTCTGCTTGGCGATCAGTGAGGTTACCAACTCCTCTGTGAATGGAGACCAGCTGTGCAGCATGGTGAGCAAGCTCTGCTCTGTCCTTCGACAAAACAAAACTTCTTGATTTTAAACAAACAAAACTCTCCTTTCTGGTTTTAACGCTGGGTCTCTGGACATAGAAGCACACTGAAACAAGACGAACTGGCACAAGACAAAGGGAGACAAGGACTATTTAAACATGAGGGAATAGGGACCAGGTGGAAACAATCAGGGGCGGGGCAGACGCTGACGATGGCGGAAAAACACCCAAAGTGAGGAAGTAACAGGACCTGAAAGGAAAGACAAGAGGTAAGTACAAAATAAAACAGGAAATGGGAAAACGAGACATGACATGAAACATGGGGACTTGACTAGAGATGACCGACATAAAATAGACAGACAAGACGTGAAGTAACAAGAAAACCTGACTCTACATAGAAACCTGACTAGACTTGGAATTACATACCTGACTAAACATGAAATGACAGACATAAAACAAACACGACTAACACAATTGACGAGACACCACATCAACGTGAACATTGCTCACATAAATATATAAGAATAAATCCATATTAAAAACAGATCCTTGCACAAGATAATGAGGACAATTATTCAAGAAATTCAGCAAAATACGAATCTAATTTTGGACATTTTGTCATGACATTGTTCATTATTTTATGATCATTAATTGATAGTAAAACGATTATTAAACAGAGAAAGGGCTCACTTGCATAGACTACGTTTTTAAAAAAGACATTTGAAACTGAATTGTATTTGTATTTTCCATTTATTGCCATTTCATTTTTGAACAAACACAACATCTGCCTAGCCTTTGTAGAACCATGATACAAATCCAATATGTGATACATAAAACTACAGAGCCAAATCTCACACACACACACACACACACACACACACACACACACACACACACACACACACACACACACACACACACACACACACACACACACACACACACACACACACACACACATACTCCTGGGAGCAGGAAACATGCTGCTTGACATCTGGACTAAGGAATGATGTATTGGTTTAAATTCTGCTTTGTTCATCATTTTTCTTCTCCTGCGAAGGCTCCTTCACAAACATCTCATCCAATAACCGCCCTCACACACTCACACACTCTCACAGCAGAACAGATGTTAAGCATGATTTCATTCTCTGTTGCAATCAGCTGTTAACATGCCAAAAGAGACGGTTTGTTCTTGGTGTGTATTATTATTATAATGACAGGTCTATTATAGGCTATACTATTACACTCACCTGTATACGATGTATAGCCGATGTATGCAGTGGGGTACCTGTACTTCACTTTCATATTTTCACACTATGCTACTTCATACTTTTACGTCACTACATTTTGTAAGCAAATGTTGCACGTTTTACTACATTTGTTTTACAGGTTTATGTACTACCTACTTGCTACTATACGATTGTAAATACAACTGATGAATCAAATAGTACATTATGATGTTAAGCTACCAAGAAGTAGTATATAAAGTACTTAAAATATACCACACGTTTACCAAGTGCATAATTACAGTGATGAACACATTAATGCTGCAATAATTAGAATACAATCATTTAAAATATACGGTGCCTGAGAGAGTTCAATGGAGGCGTCTCAGGCTTTGTAATTGTTGCCTTTCCAGACCATTTACATGCACTAAAACCTATATAACACACTAGAGGAAAGAGAAAACCCCCAAAAAACGTTCTAAGAAATTACTATCATTTAAAAACTGTGTCTGATCTTGTAATGCCGTGTCGTACTGTTGAGGTTGAACAGAAAAATAATATTTAACTGTTTCTACATAGAGCCTTTAGCTATGCGTGTTTTATTTGTTCATTTGTTTCACGGGGGGTGCACTCTGCTGCTGCTGTTGTGTGTCGCCCAGTGAGGGATGAGCTTCTTTGATAGTACTGTAGGACATGAAAGTGAAGGCACCATTAAAATGCATGAACTGGTGTGTGTATTATGTCACGGTGTGTGTGTCGTGGCCATTGCACTCTGCTGTATACATCATGCAGCATGCGTCTGTGTGTCAGTAAGGTTTGACATGTAATGAAATACTAGGCACTGAGTTTTGCCGTCGTTAGAAGCAAATAATAAGTGTAGGTTTGATGAGGATTGACTGGAAACCACAATAACTCAAGGTTTCTTAAATGGCATTTAACTCATTCATCTAAAATAAGAACTACATTACTATTAAATACCTTTCATAAGAAATCGATGGAAGTAGGATTTTTTAAATCACTTTTCTTCCAGGTGTTGCATTGAAAAAATAAATAATAGACCAATTGAGTATGACATTAAAGGTGGGGTAGGTAATTCACTTCAGAAACACTTGTTGTTATATTCCATGGAATGCTCTTAACATCCCGATAGCAATGAATATATTAAATGCTTTGACAATAAAAAAATATCATCTGTAGAAGCCGTAGTGCTGTAAAAAGCACGACCAATCATCTGAGCCGGCCCGGCTAAAGTAACTGGATGGCCTACCTGCCTGTCAGCCTTCCATCTGGGCACACACTTATCTCTGCCCTCATTGGTCATGTGCGCGTTCGTGTGTGTTGGGGGAGGGGCTCTGGAAGGAAGTCTGAAGGAAGGGGCAGATTTTTTCCGGTTGTGTATTTTCAAATTCTAGCGCACTCGAGCTGGTTTCTCCATTCTTACCTACCTTTAACGCATACAGTTCTTGGTGACTTAAAAATTGCACATATATTTCAATTATTTTACAGAATTTGTTTGTGTTCTTGTGTTTCGTTTTATTGCGCAATAATCTGTTTTTATATCATTTTTATTTATGTTTATTTTCCAGATTTTGCAGGAAACTGATTCATCTAAAAAATAGAACCACATTTACCATGAAGTGTCTTTAAAAGATCTTTCAACTTTGGGTTATTATTATTCTCTTGATTATTCTACCTCCTTGTTCCCCATGATATCATATACTGTATATATATCATGTACATGCTGCATGTGTGTTTAAAGGCATTACTGTTGACCTGTATTGAATTCATGTTTTCTGTCTGTGTTCTGTGCCATATGGTTAACGCACTTTCAGCTGCACCCTAAACTAGTGCTATAGAAATAGAGCTTTATTAAAACAACACACTCTGTGGGGCCAATGCATCATAAAGGATATTGATGTAACTGGAGTAGCAGCACTCGTTCTGCCTCTCAGCTCTCATGTGATGCTGACAGGAGGAACAGGTGACCCCTGACCTGCGGAGCTGCTGTGTAAACAGTGTGAGTCCTGCACCTGCTGAGATGGCAAAAGTACCCACATCCTTTACTCGAGTAGAAGTACAGATACTGGTGTTTAAAAATACTCTGGTGAAAGTAGAAGTACTGACTAAACTTCTTTACTCAAGTAAAAGTAAAGAGGCTTTGAAATGTCCTTCAGTAAAAAGTACCCATAACTAGCAGCTGTTTTAAAGAGTACCTGACCTCCCTTTATATCAATAGAACAATAATGTCATTGTTAGCTAATGAATGTTTCCATGCTGAACAACGGCAACATGACAACGTTTCCATTGGTCCCTCTTCTTTAGAGAAGACCAGGAAATGATGGATACACGGATCGTGTTCAAATCAATAGGCACGCAATGACTCTAAATAATAATGATCACGCCACCAAACACACATTCAGACTAAAGGAACCAGCTGTTTGGGAAATGAGAGAAGTAGAAAGTTCAGGTATTTGGGTTCAACATGTAAGAAGTAGAAAGTACAGGTATTTGTGTTCAACATGTAAGAAGTAGAAAGTACAGGTATTTCTGTTCAACATGTAAGAAGTAGAAAGTACAGGTATTTGGGTTCAACATGTGAGAAGTAGAAAGTACAGGTATTTGTGTTCAACATGTAAGAAGTAGAAAGTACAGGTATTTGGGTTCAACATGTAAGAAGTAGAAAGTACAGGTATTTGTGTTCAACATGTGAGAAGTAGAAAGTACAGGTATTTGAGTTCAACATGTAAGAAGTAGAAAGTACAGGTATTTGTGTTCAACATGTAAGAAGTAGAAAGTACAGGTATTTGGGTTCAACATGTGAGAAGTAGAAAGTACAGGTATTTGTGTTCAACATGTGGGAAGTAGAAAGTACAGGTATTTGAGTTCAACATGTAAGAAGTAGAAAGTACAGGTATTTGTGTTCAACATGTAAGAAGTAGAAAGTTCAGGTATTTGGGTTCAACATGTGAGAAGTAGAAAGTACAGGTATTTGTGTTCAACATGTAAGAAGTAGAAAGTACAGGTATTTGGGTTCAACATGTAAGAAGTAGAAAGTACAGGTATTTGGGTTCAACATGTAAGAAGTAGAAAGTACAGGTATTTGTGTTCAACATGAGAGAAGTAGAAAGTACAGGTATTTGTGTTCAAGATGTAAGAAGTAGAAAGTACAGGTATTTGGGTTCAACATGTAAGAAGTAGAAAGTACAGGTATTTGGGTTCAACATGTAAGAAGTAGAAAGTACAGGTATTTGTGTTCAACATGTAAGAAGTAGAAAGTACAGGTATTTGTGTTCAACATGTAAGAAGTAGAAAGTACAGGTATTTGTGTTCAACATGTGAGAAGTAGAAAGTACAGGTATTTGAGTTCAACATGTAAGAAGTAGAAAGTACAGGTATTTGTGTTCAACATGTAAGAAGTAGAAAGTACAGGTATTTGGGTTCAACATGTGAGAAGTAGAAAGTACAGGTATTTGTGTTCAACATGTGGGAAGTAGAAAGTACAGGTATTTGTGTTCAACATGTGGGAAGTAGAAAGTTCAGGTATTTGGGTTCAACATGTGAGAAGTAGAAAGTACAGGTATTTGTGTTCAACATGTAAGAAGTAGAAAGTACAGGTATTTGGGTTCAACATGTAAGAAGTAGAAAGTACAGGTATTTGGGTTCAACATGTAAGAAGTAGAAAGTACAGGTATTTGTGTTCAACATGAGAGAAGTAGAAAGTACAGGTATTTGTGTTCAAGATGTAAGAAGTAGAAAGTACAGGTATTTGGGTTCAACATGTAAGAAGTAGAAAGTACAGGTATTTGGGTTCAACATGTAAGAAGTAGAAAGTACAGGTATTTGTGTTCAACATGTAAGAAGTAGAAAGTACAGGTATTTGGGTTCAACATGTAAGAAGTAGAAAGTACAGGTATTTGTGTTCAACATGTAAGAAGTAGAAAGTACAGGTATTTGTGTTCAACATGTGAGAAGTAGAAAGTACAGGTATTTGTGTTCAACATGTAAGAAGTAGAAAGTACAGGTATTTGGGTTCAACATGTAAGAAGTAGAAAGTATAGGTATTTGTGTTCAAAATGTAAGAAGTAGAAAGTACAGGTATTTGTGTTCAACATGTAAGAAGTAGAAAGTACAGGTATTTGAGTTCAACATGTAAGAAGTAGAAAGTACAGGTATTTGTGTTCAACATGTAAGAAGTAGAAAGTACAGGTATTTGTGTTCAACATGTAAGAAGTAGAAAGTACAGGTATTTGGGTTCAACATGTAAGAAGTAGAAAGTACAGGTATTTGTGTTCAACATGTAAGAAGTAGAAGTAAAAAGTCGTCAGAAAAATAAGTAGTGGAGTAAAGTACTGATACCAGAAACATGTACTTAAGTGCAGTAACGAAGTATTTGTTCTCCACTACTCCCCACCTGCACCTGTAATACAAAGCAGTGACGATCAGTAATTAGCTCGTAGACCTCTCAGACATGTTGTTTCTCTCCTCTGGGCCAGGGATCCAGTGTTTATGCTAATATAGTGATTTCTCAGCTGTAATGTAGCGTGAAGTACAGATTCTGTGTTACAAAGCGTCATTAGATGATTGGAGAATGGTTGAATAACAGCTAAGTGGGAGCAGAAAGAGATGAGTATGCTGTGAACTCATTTGAGTGCATACATTATATAAAAACATGATAATGTATGTTTTTAGCCCTTGTTCATGTTATAACTAATGTTTGTTTGTGCTTGATGCATGTGGTTATTCTGAAGCCCTTTTATTGGAGAGAGTGTTAAAAAAACAAATTAATTGACATCACTATGTAACACTCATGCTCCTATTGGCTTGCGCTCCAACACATTGTACGTGATAGGCTAAGGGGCGGGACATCTCTAAGCGGTTGACCAATCACAACCGAGCCGGCCAGCTAACCAATCAGAGCAGACTGGGCACTGGTTTCAGACAGAGGGTGAAAAGAGGTGCTGCAGCACAGGCAGTATGAGAAAAATAAAGAGCTTTTTGAACATTAAAGCATGGAGACATGTAGAGACACTACATACTGATATACACCTGAACATCAGCAGGAGAGGACTCTTTAAAGTAGAGACACTACATACTGATATACACCTGAACATCAGCAGGAGAGGACTCTTTAAAGTAGAGACACTACATACTGATATACACCTGAACATCAGCAGGAGAGGACTCTTTAAAGTAGAGACACTAAATACTGATATACACCTGAACATCAGCAGGAGAGGACTCTTTAAAGTAGAGACACTACATACTGATATACACCTGAACATCAGCAGGAGAGGACTCTTTAAAGTAGAGACACTACATACTGATATACACCTGAACATCAGCAGGAGAGGACTCTTTAAAGTAGAGACACTACATACTGATATACACCTGAACATCAGCAGGAGAGGACTCTTTAAAGTAGAGACACTACATACTGATATACACCTGAACATCAGCAGGAGAGGACTCTTTAAAGTAGAGACACTAAATACTGATATACACCTGAACATCAGCAGGAGAGGACTCTTTAAAGTAGAGACACTACATACTGATATACACCTGAACATCAGCAGGAGAGGACTCTTTAAAGTAGAGACACTACATACTGATATACACCTGAACATCAGCAGGAGAGGACTCTTTAAAGTAGAGACACTACATACTGATACACACCTGAACATCAGCAGGAGAGGACTCTTTAAAGTAGAGACACTACATACTGATATACACCTGAACACCAGCAGGAGAGGACTCTTTAAAGTAGAGACACTACATACTGATATACACCTGAACATCAGCAGGAGAGGACTCTTTAAAGTAGAGACACTACATACTGATATACACCTGAACATCAGCAGGAGAGGACTCTTTAAAGCAGAGACAATACATACTGATATACACCTGAACATCAGCAGGAGAGGACTCTTTAAAGTAGAGACACTACATACTGATATACACCTGAACATCAGCAGGAGAGGACTCTTTAAAGTAGAGACACTACATACTGATATACACCCGAACATCAGCAGGAGAGGACTCTTTAAAGTAGAGACACTACATACTGATATACACCTGAACATCAGCAGGAGAGGACTCTTTAAAGTAGAGACACTACATACTGATATACACCTGAACATCAGCAGGAGAGGACTCTTTAAAGTAGAGACACTCCATACTGATATACACCTGAACATCAGCAGGAGAGGACTCTTTAAAGTAGAGACACTACATACTGATATACACCTGAACATCAGCAGGAGAGGACTCTTTAAAGTAGAGACACTACATACTGATATACACCTGAACATCAGCAGGAGAGGACTCTTTAAAGTAGAGACACTACATACTGATATACACCTGAACATCAGCAGGAGAGGACTCTTTAAAGTAGAGACACTACATACTGATATACACCTGAACATCAGCAGGAGAGGACTCTTTAAAGTAGAGACACTAGATACTGATATACACCTGAACATCAGCAGGAGAGGACTCTTTAAAGTAGAGACACTACATACTGATATACACCTGAACATCAGCAGGAGAGGACTCTTTAAAGTAGAGACACTACATACTGATATACACCTGAACATCAGCAGGAGAGGACTCTTTAAAGTAGAGACACTAGATACTGATATACACCTGAACATCAGCAGGAGAGGACTCTTTAAAGTAGAGGCACTACATACTGATATACACCTGAACATCAGCAGAATATTTCCTCTTCCATTTCTATAGAAAATTAGATATTAGAAACAGCTAATTTCCTAAGATCATTTGTGCAGTGTAACTGATTTTCATCCACAGAGGTCAGTGTTCTCCCTTTGTTACAGTTACAGACAAAATGGGCGGGAGCACCCCTCTCTGTCATTCAAATGAATATTTTAGTCAATGTACCATGGTGATGGAGAAAATGAGGCAGGGCTTCCTGAGTGTTGTGTCTCTATTTTTATCTCTTCAAATATCTGATCCTTCCTCCCTCCGCCGGTTCATCATCTTTAATCTGGCAGCCTTTGATCCACACACACACACACACACACACACACACACACACACACACACACACACACACACACACACACACACACACACACACACACACACACACACACACGTATACATCACTTCAGGGGACATTACATTGACTTTCATACATTTCCTGGAGACTTATTCTAACCTTAACCATAACCAACACATGCCTAACCCTAACCCTAACCCTTAACCTAACCAAGTCGTCACCCTAAAATGAATGACCCCCCTCATGGGCACCTCCATTTTGTCCCCATAAGGGAGGCGAGTCCCCACACGTGACTGTGTAAACAGATTTAGGTCCCCACAAGTATAGTAATGCTAGGCCACACACACACACACACACGCTTGTCCAAACTCCCTCCTATTCATTCGCTCAGTCTCTGTTGTTTTTAAGAAATAGTCTCTTGTTATGTCCTGCATCTATTTTGCATTTAAATGTGTTTGGTTCAGAATAGGACATATCAAATTACACATTACAGTGGTTTATTATTGTGTTTTGTCCCTCGGATGTCCAATTGAATCTGTATCACAGAGAGAAAGTAGTTCCCCTGGTGCTTTGTATGCCTCCTGATAACATGTTATTCTCCTCCTCTGTTGTTTTGATGTTGACCTTAAATGTCTGCCTCATTGTATTCATGTTTCTGTGGTCTTAATTTTAACTTTTGTTCTCACTTGTGAAGCACTTTGTGTGTTCTATTTCTGTGAAAGGTGCTATAATAAATCAACTTATTATTATGGTTGTTCTCCAGGGCTCAGCTGATTCCTACACGAGCCGACCGTCTGACTCGGATGTTTCCCTGGAGGAGGAGAAGGAGGGCGGGCAGCAGGAGAAGGAGCAGCAGGCCACTGTGCAGCTCGAGAGGGCAAAGGTCAGTTTCACAGGGACGATTTACAGCACAATGGAGCTACAAACTGTAACCCATAATCTCTACTGAAAAGGAATATACATCTAATTCAGTGTTAGAAAAATATTACTGGTCACCGGCTTGAGCTTCAATCTCAGGATCCATGTATCTGTGATCCTCTCCAGAATGGAAGTAGTCATCACATACAGAGCATCAACTAGTTCCTGGACAGTGTCCTTCACATGCTGATATCCAAGAGAGGGAGTTACACAGTCACAAGATGGAGGAATACCGGTTCTTAGGTATCATACATCTTGTCATGTCAAAAATACTGATTTTTTTCCAAAAATTCTGACTTTTTCTAAAAAAAAAATTAAAAAAATCAGACTTTTTCTGAATACTTAAAAATGTTAATAATAATAATTACAAGTTTTTTCTCAAAATGTTGGCTTTTTCTCAAAATTCAAATTTTTTCTTAAAATCTCAAAATGCTGACTTTCTCTCAAAATTATGACTTTCTCTCAAAATTATGACTTTCTCTCAAAATCTCAAAATTCTAATTTTTTCTCAAATTTCTAATTTATTCTGACTTTCTCAAACAATTATAGTTCCTAGTACTACTAGTTCCTGAACAGTGTCCTTCACATGCTGATATCCAAGAGAGGGAGTTACACAGTCACAAAATGGAGGAATAGAAAGCAGTATTCTCATCTCATCCCTCCTTCCCGGTCTGGACCCCCACCAGTTCGCCTACATGGCCAACAGGTCCACGGAGGACGCCATCGGCACAGCTCTCCACTCTACCCTGTCTCACCTGGAGAGTAGGGGGAGCTATGCACGGATGCTCTTCGTGGACTTCAGCTCTGCATTTAATACCATCCTCCCTGACAGACTGGTGACCAAGCTATCAGTCCTGGGAGTATCCCATTCCTTGTGTCTATGGATTAAGGACTTCCTGTCTGATCGCCCCCAGAGAGTGAGGATTGGCACCCACACCTCCACGTCCCTCAGTCTCAGCACCGGATCACCACAGGGCTGCGTGCTGAGCCCCCTACTATACGCCCTCTACACCTATGATCTCGTCCCCGCCCACACCAGCAACTCCATCATAAAGTTCTCTGATGATACCACCGTGGTGGGCTGCATCTCAGGGGGTGACGAGACCGCGTACATGGACGAGGTGGAGCAACTGCTAGCGTTGTGTAAAGTAAACAACCTGCAGCTGAACAAGCTGAAAACCCAGGAAATGATCATTGACTTTAGGAGGAAGAAGACCGTCATGCAGCCCCTGTACATTGATGGAGGCTGTGTGGAAAGAGTCTCAGTGATCAAATTCCTGGGCGTTCACCTGGCGGAGGACCTGTCTTGGAGGACCAACACCACGGCAACCGTCAAGAAGGCACAGCAGAGACTCTACTTCCTGAGAATACTCAGGAATTACCACCTCAAACAGGACCTGCTTGTGTCCTTCTACCGCTGCGCCGTGGAAAGCATCCTCACCTACTGCATCTGCGTGTGGTTCCTCAGCTGCACAGCCGCAGAGAGGGGTGCACTCCAAAGGGTCATCAACTCGGCCCAGAAGATCATCGGTTGCCCCCTCCCCTCCCTGGAGGTACTGTACAGCTCTCGTTGCCTTAAGAAGGCAGTCAAAATCCTCAAGGATCCACACCACCCGGGTGACAACATAGGCGGCGCGTGAGGCTCAGGTTTGGGAAGGCTTAAATAACTTTTTTTTACCTGACGCTGCCCGCCTCCGGTGTCTATAGAAAAGAGATCAACTCAGTGAAAACACCGCCTGCTGACCAATCAGAGCTCAGTGTGCGGAGTTTAAATCTATCAAGTCATATTACAGGATAAAGGAAATACAGTTTAAACTGCCGTATGCAGAGAAGACGCCGACGTGTCGCACTTATCTTTCATATCACATCATCAATCAGATCATCGATCATATAATATCACAATATTTCCTTATCTGAGTCAGCTTCTCGAGCCGTATCTGGCCGTGCAACACTTACATTGTCACATATACTGTATGCAGAAGTATTATTTGAAGCAACACATTAAGTTGACGAAACACTCAACTCAAATGTAATTAAAGTCAGATCCACTCGTGTCTTAGATGGGGCAGTGATATCAGTGACAGTGACGCTTTCAAACACTCGGTAGTTTATTTATTTTTTAACCAGTTGTTCTGTATTCACCTTGCAGCAACTCTGTGGCTTGTATCCTGTATTATATGTTTAAGTCATGGATGTTTAAAGCTCATATTTGTCTAATATTAGTTTACTTTTCATTAATGAAGTATGACGCTGCGCTGTCAGTACACTTGTCCCTGTTTGTGATTGGTCAAATGTAGCTAACCCCGCCCCTTTCACGTGAACGTGCTCTCAGCTGGAGAGAGAAACCCTGGCTTGATTTACCGAGTTGATAACCAGCGTCGTAGGACCGCTTAGCGAGATCTTGTTTGTTAGTTTGTTGTTGTTAGTTTGTTTGTTACTCAAACATATCCAGGGCATGTTGAACTGGCTTCGTAGTACAGAGCACAGGTGGCTAGCAGCGCTAATGTCAAAAACACAGACATTATACATTATATTTTTATTTTACCAGGATGCAGTGACACAAATATTTGGGAAGGCTTAGCCTTCCCTAGCCTACAGCACCCGCCGCCCCTGGGTAACAAGCACTTTGCACGGCTGCGCTCAGGCAGGCGCTTCCGTACCATGCCTTCCCGGACAAACAGACTCAAGTTCAGTTTTTTTCCCAGGGCCATATGTGCACTAAACGCTGCTAACATTTAAATTATATAAGCCTTCCGTGCAATACGAGGGGAATCGTGCAATTTAATTAATTATTTATTTATGTACATATTCCCTATCATGTCTTTTTTAAGTCCCATTTATTGTTTTTATTGTTTTTATAGTGTCTTGTTGTTTTTATATTGTCTTGTTGTTGCGTGTTGGCACCTTGAGGTTATTGTAATTTCGTTGTACCTGTACAATGACAAAATTAAAGATCTATCTATCTATCTATTCAATGTTTAGTTCAGATTAGCTCCACGTCAGAAATGAGCATGCTTGTCATATGTCTCTCTCCATAGAGGCTGAATCATCATGTTAATCACATAGCTATCATCTGCCTCAAACAGTCCTGATGCTCTTCTAGGTAATCACACATCCTGTCATGTTCACAGCTACAGTTGGGATACCTTTGTTATCATGTTACTCTCATATTGGAAGAGTACATTCAGATATATTACCTTCAAAAAAGCCAAACCACTGTACACGGTGCATTAGTCTGCAATGACTTTTTTTTAGGTGCAATTGTTTTTATTTTCTTGTATTTAATGGCCAAGGTTCAAGCCAAATATCACCATTTTGGATCCAGGATAGTAGGTTTAATTGTTTTAGTTGAGGTTTACCCATATCCTGGATGTAGGAAGGACTGAATACCTTCTCAGTGACTTGTTCTTCTTATTATCTCCGCGTTGCTTTTGTTTCAGTGTGTTGGTTTATTTGTCTGTCTGCCAGCTCGATGAAAGAAAAACTGTTGGCACGGTTTTCCTGAAGGTTGGGGGGAAGAGTATAGCTTTGGACACGGGAGAAGCTATTCAAATGTGGAGCAGATGGGCATTATTCTGCACTTGGTGGTTGATTGCAGTCTCTGAGTGCCCTTCTAGTTTCTGATGAAACTGGGCAAAAGATAAGCAATGTGAGGAGAAAAACACAAAAAGAGTGTTTTGTTGAGAAATATAATGGAGCTTGGGTGAAGAAGACCAATCCTCAAAAGTTTTGTTTTTGCTGTTTTACATTCCGCATGATCACATATTTAAGGGTTTAATACTTTATTGCCATTTCAACATCCTAATATAACATATACATACAGTGGGGCAAAAAAGTATTTAGTCAGCCATCAATTGTGCAAGTTCTCCCACTTAAAAAGATGAGAGGCCTGTCATTTTCATCCTCGGTACACTTCAACTATGAGAGACAGAATGGGGGGAAAGAATCCAGGAAATCACATTGTCTGATTTTTAATGAATTAATTGGTAAATTCCTCGGTAAAATAAGTATTTGGTCACCTACAAAGAAACAAGATTTCTGGCTCTCACAGACCTGTAACTTCTTCTTTAAGAGCCTCCTCTGTCCTCCACTTGTTAACTGTATTAATGGCACCTGTTTGAACTCGTTATCAGTATAAAAGACACCTGTCCACAATCTCAATCCGTCACACTCCAAACTCCACTATGGCCAAGACCAAAGAACTGTCAAAGGACACCAGAAACAAAATTGTAGACCTGCACCAGGCTGGGAAGACTGAATCTGCAATAGGTAAGCAGCTTGGTGTGAAGAAATCAACTGTGGGAGCAATTATTAGAAAATGGAAGACATACAAGACCACTGATAATCTCCCTTGATCTGGGGCTCCACGCAAGATCTCACCCCGTGGGGTCAAAATGATCACAAGAACGGTGAGCAAAAATCCCAGAACCACACGGGGGGACCTAGTCAATGACCTGCAGAGAGCTGGGACCAAAGTAACAAAGGCTACCATCAGTAACACACTACGCCGCCAGGGACTCAAATCCTGCAGTGCCAGACGTGTCCCCCTGCTTAAGCTAGTACATGTCCAGGCCCGTCTGAAGTTTGCTAGAGAGCATTTAGATGATCCAGAAGAGGATTGGGAGAATGTCATATGGTCAGATGAAACCAAAACAGAACTTTTTGGTAAAAACTCAACTAGACGTGTTTGGAGGAGAAAGAATGCTGAGTTGCATCCAAAGAACACCATACCTACTGTGAAACATGGGGGTGGAAACATCATGCTTTGGGGCTGTTTTTCTGCAAAGGGACCAGGACGACTGATCCGTGGAAAGGAAAGAATGAATGGGGCCATGTATCGTGAGATTTTGAGTGACAACCTCCTTCCATCAGCAAGGGCATTGAAGATGAAACGTGGCTGGGTCTTTCAGCATGACAATGATCCCAAACACACCGCCCGGGCAACGAAGGAGTGGCCTCATAAGAAGCATTTCAAGGTCCTGGAGTGGCCTAGCCAGTCTCCAGATCTCAACCCCATAGAACATCACTGCTCTAGAGGAGATCTGCATGGAGGAATGGGCCAAAATACCAGCAACAGTGTGTGAAAACCTTGTGAAGACTTACAGAAAACGTTTGACCTCTGTCATTGCCAACAAAGGGTATATAACAAAGTATTGAGATGAACTTTTGTTATTGACCAAATATTTATTTTCCACCATAATTTGCAAATAAATTCTTTAAAAATCAGACAATGTGATTTCCTGGATTCTTTCCCCCATTCTGTCTCTCACAGTTGAAGTGTACCTAGGATGAAAATTACAGGCCTCTCATCTTTTTAAGTGGGAGAACTTGCACAATTGGTGGCTGACTAAATACTTTTTTGCCCCACTGTACATGTCCAGCTTGGGACATATTACAGGTAAATAATATAATGATAATATTAATTATACTCGTGTTCTCCCTCCTTATCCAGACCAAAGCTCCGGCGTTTGCAGTGAGGACGAACGTGAGTTACTGCGGCGCTCTGGATGAAGATGTTCCTGTGGCCGGCACCGCCGTCTCCTTTGATGCTAAGGACTTCCTGCACATCAAAGAGGTGAAATGCAGGCTCTATCTATGATGTTAAACCTGTGGCACTGTTAGGGTTGAATTTAGTCCACTTCACCTTGGATTAATCATCATATATTTTTTTGTGCATGTAAATGGTCTATTTGAGCCAACCAATCAGAGCAGACTGGGCTCTGGTTTCAGACAGAGGGTGAAAAGTGGTGCTGCAGCACAAAAATAAAGAGCTTTTTGAACATTAAAGCATGGAGACATGTCCCAGTAGAGACACTACGAACATACAAATGTGAAAAAGGTATAGATTTTTTTGTTTGAGTTCACTCTGTATGATCATTAATTTAATTCTAACCCAAAACACACGTTTTAAACGACAGATCATAAAAGAAAGTCTCCATCTTCCTCCCCCAGAGTAATGTGAAACATTGAGTTTCTTATTCAACATTCAAGGCTTTTATTGTCATGTGTACAAAGCTACAGTGTAGATATATCAATGAACATCTTAGCTCACAGGCTCCTCCAACAGTGCAACACAATAAAACTCTTAAAATAGTTAAAATAGTGCAGGTTTGGGTCTCTCTGCTGGCACTGCTACCTCCGCGACCCGACCACGGATAAGCGGGAGAAGATGGATGGATGGATGGATGGATGAAATAGTGCACGGAGAGTCTATTTTATTTTATTCTCATCTCTCCGATCTACAGAAGTACAACAACGACTGGTGGATCGGCCGTATGGTGAAAGAAGGCTCTGACATCGGCTTCATCCCGAGTCCTCTGAAGCTGGAGAACATCCGCCTGCAGCAGGAGCAGAAGAGAGGGCGCTTCCACGGGTGAGTGTTACGATATGTTTATTTTATTTTTGAATTATCACAATCTGTCGGTTTCCTGTTTTACTTTGAAAGGTGTTCACCCCTTGTCTGTCATGTCTGTACTTGTTTCCTGTCTGTGTTTTCCCTCCTGTCCAACCCATGGATGTGTAATAAGAACTGGATACAGCGTAGGAGGCGGGGTCTCGTTCTTTCCTATGAGAGCTGCTCATTGGCGCATGAAGGCAAAATGGCCCAATTTTTGAGAGAGCGAAACGTCACAGATTACCCATCATGCCTGGCTGTCAGAGCAGAACAACCCGTATGTGCGCTCACAGAGCATGCTCCCCTTAAGCCCCGCCCCCCGAGCTCCCACTCTCGGCTCACTAGAATGAATGGAGAGAGAAAATAAACCTAGATTCGGCTTTTAGTGCATTTTACAACTTTAAAGACCTAATGATTCTAATAAGGGCTATAACCGTACATACTGGGTATTTTATTTCGTTTTAAAACAATTATCTGCTGATTTACAGACGCCTCTTTCCCATGTTAGTCAATGGGGAAAAGTCTTTCTGGGCCGGGTGACGTCACGGACTAATACGGAAGTTGTAGTACCGCCGTTTGGACACAACGAATATTGGGCACAGAGTCCGGCGCACTTCCTGGGGGCTTGGTCCAACCCAGTCTCACAAAAAAACGTGTAATAGCTACGTTGGTCGACAGGGCAAAACGTAGTATATTCACAAATAACCCTCTTTTTTCCTATTAATTTCTAATGACCAGTGTCCATGTCACGCGATCGCAAACTTTCCCGGTGAGAAAAAAAAACATGGCGGACACCCGATTTATTTTTAGTGGAAAAACCTAAATTGTTGATAGTTTGGCCATTAAAATGCTTTTTGATTACATTTCTAGCGAGAAGTGTATATTGTACTTTTAGAATCGACGTCCAGTGGATGTGTAGGATCCATAGTTTGATAGATATTACGAAGATTATTGGAGCTCCATGTTTTTTTTTACAAAATATTAGAGGTTTCTCAATTCTTAAATGTCCCCTCCTCGACTCCTATCCTCAATACTTAGTCCCGCCCACAGGAGATGCGAGCGGAGGACTGAGGAGGGGAACCGAGGAGAGAGGAGGGGAAATTTGAGTATTGAGAAACTCTATTGTATCCATGTCACGTCTTGAGAGGGTTATTTGTGAATATACTATGTTTTGCCCTGTAGACCAACGTAGCTATTACACGTTTTTTTGTTGTCCTGTCTGATTCTGTTCACCTGGTGTCTTTGTGTTTTCCCTCCCCTCCCCTGCTGTGTCGGGTCTTCTTGATTGGTCATGTGTGTATTTAAGTTCTGGTTTTCTGTTGGGGTTTCGTGGGTACTTTTTGCGAATAGAGGTAAAGAGAGTACTTAGCATTTTTCTAGTTGCCTTAAATAAAGGTTAATTTCAGTTGAAACATTTGCCTGTCTGCACTTGGGTCCACCCTGCGCTGCTCAACCTTAACAGTGAATAGCGTGGGAGGCCTGGGACTCAGGAGGGTTCATGAAGTGCAGGAATCAGCAGTCTCTGATAGAGCGGATCAAACGGCATAAGGACAGTTGGAGGGTTTGGGGATGAGTGAAGGGATGAGGAAAAGCCTGGCAGTAAAGATGGAGGATAGAGAGGAAGTCAGGTGGATGAAAGCTGAGCTGTGATGTCTGGTCCAACATCTCTGAGGGGAGCTGGGATCCTGCCCACCACTGAATCTTCCACCAGATGGGGTCTGGGTTAAATTAATAAATATATAAGTATTATTACGGACACAGCATAACGAATTGTATGACCCGCAACATATATTTGAGACACCAAACCCGAGGGAATTTGCAAAAATACCTTTATAGCAGCATTATGACTAAATCATGCAAGTCTGGAGGAAAGCAGGACTGGAGGACAAATGTCACATATTTCTGATCAAACACAATACAATTATTGTAGGAATGACTATTGGTGCTTTCACAAAATATTAACACTATGAGATTTTTGGTAAATCATAATCAGTAATGTGGACATACTGACTAATTGTTAAAGGGGACCTATCATGCAAAATGCACTTTTTGATGTCTTTTATACATCAACATGTGTCCCCGGTGTGTCGGGGAACTCACGCAGCGTCAGAGAATAAAACCCTCTCTTTTCCTCCGTGCCCAAATCTCTAAAAACGGGGCTACAACGGAGTTGATCCAGATTTGCGTCCGATATGACGTAATATCTGAAATGTGGACCCACGGCCCAATCAGAAAGTTGCTATCAGAAACAATGCCCGACTGTTTTGGACGTAATATGGTCGGTGTTTACATTAGCATCGCTAACACTCAGAGCTAACCTGTACTGGAGAGCATGTGTGTGAAGAAGCAGGAAGTAAAAAGGAACTCACCTTGTGGTATAACCGGCAAGAGAGAAAGCCTTTGAGCTCCATACTGTTTCAGAGAGAATCCTTGATAATCCATGATATGGCGTTTCATCACGGCAGCATTTAGTTTAGACAGTAGCTGCCGGGTCCCGCATGAGCTCAGACCCCTCTTTTATTATTTTGTGTCAATTATTTTTATTTTATTTTAAAGTTTTATACCCAAATCAGCCCTTTTGAAACAGGAAGTGAAATACAGGGATATGAGGCATGGCTAGAATGGGTGATCTGTTTGGTGTTTTGAGCAAAACACTTCATAGACATATTTTGTATATGTTTTGATATATCTGAGACCTATGCTATTGCCTAGAAATAGCATGATAGGTGCACTTTAAAAAAACAATATCTAGATAATATCAATTTATTACACAGCATACAGTATGTGTAATAGTCCTGTCATGTAAAATGTCTTTTATTCACATTTGGTTAACCTTATCGTGGTTTAGTCGACTAAATATCTGGGCTTTACAGTCTCATCTTCAAGGAAAACTGTAACTGTTACAGTCTAGTTTTAGTATTTTTGAGTCATCAGATTATATTTAACATTTCGATATCTTCTTCTCCCTCCTGCTCTCATCACCAGCAGTAAGACCAGCGCGAATTCCTCCACTAGTCTGGGAGACATGGTGTCAGGAACATTCAAGCCGAACCCAAACTCTGCAGGTTAGTCCAACAACAACAACAACAACAACAGCAACAATAAACAAGTCTATCTGAGAGGAAATGCTGTCCACTGATACAGAAGGAACCGTTTATCTCAGGGTTTGCACTTTACCTTTGTCTGTGCTATGTATTCAGCTCCTCTGATGCTTTATGATGTCTGATGTGATTTCTCATATAGTCACAGTCCAGTATGCAGTAAGCATTTATAACTGATCCTTTTTTTTCTTTCAGGAAAGCAAAAACAGAAAGTGGTGAGTATTGCCATTTTCAACCCAATTATTTTAAATGTAAAAAAAAAAAAAAAAAAAAAAAAAATTTTCAATTGAAATATTTTCCATTCTTTCTAATGTTTTAACTTTTTAATGTTCACATTTTTATATTTATTTTGTTTATTTTATATATCACTAATATAATATGGTTTGCTTTATTCTTGTAAATATAAAATAATCAAATACAAAAATTAAAAAAGAAAAAAGTGATAGATTTGCATTTATATGGTGTGGAAGAGTGTTGGTTTTCTTACATTCATATTAAAGGGGACCTATTATGCAAAATCCACTTCTTCATGTCTCTTCTACATCAACATGTGTCCCCTCTTCTTCATGTCTCTTCTACATCAACATGTGTCCCCTCTTCTTCATGTCTCTTCTACATCAACATGTGTCCCCTCTTCTCCATGTCTCTTCTATATCAACATGTGTCCCCTCTGTGGAAAGAGACTCTGAAAGTTTCAGGAACAAAGATTCTCTCTCTTTTTGTTCTGATCCATTTCTATAAAAACCTGTCTGAAAATGAGCTGATCAGATTTTGGCCACTTTATGATGTCATAACAATGTTCTGGCTTGAGTAACCATTAGCCAATCAGCAACCAAGGTAACCCCCCCCCCCACCTTATCACCTGAATCTCCTCCTAGAGCACCATTGAGTTCTTTGTAACCAAATGTCTCTCAGAGGGGCGTGGGGAGGGGCTCCTTATTTTCATCTAAAGTAACAGACAGAGAATCAGCACTTTGGAAACAGGGCTGAAACAGAGGGGATTATGGGTAATGCTGCAATGATCTGTTTGGTGTTTCAGCCAATCAGAGACAGGCTCTGTATATATCTGAGACCTGTGATACATTGATGAAACCTTTACATTGTGACTGTATGTCCCCCCCCTCCAGGCTGAGCACGTCCCTCCCTATGACGTGGTCCCCTCCATGAGGCCTGTTGTCCTGGTGGGACCCTCCCTCAAAGGTTACGAGGTAAAAGACTCTCTGCTGATCCTCCATCAATCTGGCTCTTTCACATGCAGGGATAGGAGGGTTACTTAGAAAATATATTCCTTACAAGTTACCTGTAAAAAAGTGTGTTCAGTGACATAATAAAGGAAATATGAATAGGTTTTTTGTATATTGAAAGACAACAGGACAATGTGACCTTAGAAAAGAAAATGTATTTAGGATCAAAAATGGTTTTATTGATAAGAAAACCTGCCTTTCATGAAGCATATTCAGCCGATACACCAACACTGAAACACATGAGCACCAGGCTTGGAATTTCGTCATTTTAGGGGCAAGGCCATTTGGCCTTTGGTGTTACACATGTTTTCAGGGCGCAAAGGCCACATGCCAGGGCACAAAGGCCATTGAGGGAAACATTTGGATTTGGAGCTTGCAAATAAAACACACGAATGACATGGAAAACAAATCACTTTTTTAATATCAATAATGTCAAACATGATATCATCATATAGGCCTATGCCTCCTTAGTATTACCGTGTATAAAATAAAATACTTTACTTTGAATAATTAGTGTTTGGTATGTTTTCCATCTACTACTTCTCCCATTCACAAATCCAAAATCAAATAAAAAAATCTAAAATTCTATTAATATGTAACAAATATATTCCATTTCAGAGCAGAAGAAACAGCCTTCAAGGGTCAAACTCTGCACATACATCATTCAGCAGTGCACAGTGAAGTGTGTGTGCGCGCGCGCGTGTGTGTGTGTGTGTGTACGAGAGTATCTTTAATCAACTCCTCACAGCTCTGGTCAGAAACTGGCCAAAAGTTAAACATGTACAAACCACAGACTGTCATGGCGAATACAATCGCTGCTTTAATTCTGTCTTTAGGACGTTGTTGTGAGTGTGGACGGAGCAGCTACAGGTTAGTTTAGCCTGATTGATCCATTCAGAAAACACGCATTTTAAAAGGTTTCTCGCTTGCCGTCTTATCTGCAGACTTGTCAAAGCATTAATTTATGTTTTTTACTAACCGGTATCAGTATTTAGTTACTTCGGCATCATTTTGAAACGTGTATTACAATAAATCACGGTCAAATATGTTCATTTTGTAGCAGTTGGTTTCCACCACAGTATTTACATGGAAATAAGCCCCGCCCCCTCTCCAGCGCGTTCTGTTTGAATGACAGGAGTAAACAGCTGACAGCCGCGGTGAAACTCCAGCGGTTAGAGCGATGAGAATATTCGCATCACGTCCGTTGTGAACGCAGCATAATGCAGTTCAGAAAACACTGTTCTGTCGCTTTTAAAGCAACTTCGAGATTTTAACAGTATCAGGGGCACACAGGCCATGGTGGCCGTAGGACGTACAATTATTTGTGGGGCATAACGGCCAGACCGAGGGGCTACGACGGCCATGGCCGTCATGGCCGCCGTGAAAATCCTACCCTGATGAGCACATACTACAGTTTAAAAAAGCAGAAATAAAATCTGAGCTGACAGAAAATGCTCCGTTTTAGTTTAACACACACAGTTGAACTCACACACACTATTTTATGAACGTATAGGTTCACCTGCTGAATTAAAAACAGAACAAATGAAGCAAAGAAAGTGAAAACCATAAAGCAGATCCAGGCAGTAGAAGTATAGATTCACACTGAGCAAGAGGAGGAAGAGGAGAAAGCGGCTGAAGATGAGGAAGAGGAGTAAAAGGAGGAAGAGGAGGAGGAGGTATGAGAAAGAGTCAGTTGTCATGGAATCACAGTCTCCGCCTCCCATTCCGCTGTTGCCGTGGTAACAACCTTCTGGGTAAACTGCATCGTGGAGCACGGTTTGAAATTAGAAACAGAGATGAATGTGTTCTGCTCTGAGGTCTCTCGGACTGAGATGAGAGGCTGAACGGTGTGTAATGTTTCCACAGGTAGAGTGGAGAGTTCAGCTTTTTCATAACATCAGATTAGACGGCTCATTGCGATGACTCCATGTCAGACAGCACTTCAGATGAGCCAACAATAAACATCATGACGTACAAGATCTTCTTATTGTTTGCCAGTATTGGAGAGGCTTATATTTGTGGCCCTATTAGGCTTTTGGGGGTTGTCCCTTTCCTGTAATGTGTTATATAGCTTTGTGTGCATGTAAATGGTCTGCAGAGGTTAAACTCCCTGTTTGTTTTGACTTCTTTGTTTACGATTAAGATCAACCTTTATTAATCCCAGTGGGGAAATTCCGATTTGTACTTCCGTAACACAGTGACATCACTATGTAACACTTCTATTGGCTAGCGCTCCAACACATTGTACGTGATAGGCTAAGGAGGCGGGACATCTCTAAACGGTTGACCAATCACAACAGAGCCGGCCAGCTAACCAATCAGAGCAGACTGGGCTCTGGTTTCAGACAGAGGGTGAAAAGAGGTGCTGCAGTACAGGCAGTATGAGAACAATAAAGAGCTTTTTGAACATTAAAGCATGGAGACATGTCCCAGGAGAGACACTACATACTGATATGTGAGCATAGTAGGGCTCCTTTAATGTATTAAGTCCACATGTTGAGTGCTGGGCTTGTGTCGATGACAAAGAGGGTGAGCTAGGCTCTGATATTTTCTGTTGAACTTATGGTCCTTTAGTTATTGTTTTATTTTCTGCAACAAATATTTCAAGGAAACTTTTAACTTGTTCAAATCTGCAGAAACACTAAAAAAAGAGACAGCTACTGTTTTGATTCAAGGCCTCAGACATGAAGTCCTACTCGTCAGGAGAGACTAGAAGCTGCACTTTGCAATTCCCCCAATTCATCATCTGTGCATCGGTTTTTGCGACACTTCTCATTGTAACTCTTAATCACTTTTTTTGAATGTGGCCTGCTCTGCCGAGAGAGCTGAAAGGAAAGAAACTGTAGACGAATCGCTCGGTGTGTAAGAGTGTGTAATTCACAGCAGCAACCTGAATACACACCAACAGAATGAATAATAAGAGTCCACTTGCGCAGCGTCCACACAGTGGCGTGCGTTGAAGCATGCCGGTGGGCGTGTCTGAAACTCGACCAACAACCAATCACATGAATCTCCCGCCCCGGACACTCAAGCACGCGGTTTGATTGGCTAGAGCTTGTACTGGCATATGATTTGATTGGCTGACGCTTCCGTCGAAGCTTCAAAAGTTGAACATTGCTCAACTTTTGAAGCGGGCAAAGCAAAACGACGGAACCACAATGCAGTTCGGCAAAGCGTGAGGTCACCCCATTCAAAGTGAATGGGAAGAAGCGTTGAAGTTTCAACGCACGCTGCCGTGGGGACGGGACGTTACACTCTTTTACTTGATTCTTCTTCTTCTCCTCTTCATGGCTGTAGGTGACCGATATGATGCAGAAGGCGCTGTTTGACTTCCTGAAGCACAAGTTCGAAGGGAAGTGAGCAACCATACATACAGAGAAGTGTCATATATTGAGTCATCCTCCTGCCGGTTTCCTCTGTATGACGTGTGTGTGTTTCGTTTCAGGATATCCATTACAAGGGTAACAGCTGACATATCGTTGGCCAAGAGGTCAGTACTAAACAACCCCAGTAAGAGGGCCATCATTGAGAGATCCAACACCCGCTCCAGCCTGGGTAAAGCTCACTGTTCCACTCAATGATGTGCATGTGTTGTGGGTGAATGTCACTGAATGGATGGTTATAACCAGGGTTGAGTTCTGTTACATGTGCAAGAAATGTAATTACACTGAACAAAAATGTAAACGCAACACTTTTGTTTTTGCTCCCATTTTTCATGAGATGAACTCAAAGATCTAAAACATTTTCTATATACACAAAATAACCATTTCTCTCAAATATTGTTCACAAATCTGAAAAAATCTGTGATAGTGAGCACTTCTCCTTTGCCGAGATAATCCATCCCACCTCACAGGTGTGGCATATCAAGATGCTGATTAGCAGAGGTGGGACCAAGTCATTGTTTTGCAAGTCCAAGTCAAGTCTCAAGTCAGGATGGGCAAGTTCAAGTCAAGTCCAAGTCCTAAACTTTGACAAAACGAGTCATAAACAAGTCATTATGTGTTTTTCACCAAATGTAATGACATCGATCAACAGAATAATACTTAATAATCAAACTGCTCTTTATTAGTCACATTAATAATTTAATAATCAATTTCCTCTCTGCTGGTAAAGTAACGTGTGTTTTTCTATTTTAAGAGGGATCAGTAAGGTAAGGCTACCGTGACGGTTTGATTCAGAAGGAGTTTAATGGATAAGATCCCTGATGTTAAGGTAACCAGAATGTTTATTTCCACTGTGTACAACATGTTGTAAGGGACCCACAATCTATCTTTATGCAAGGGATAATGTGCAGCCAGGCGGTCTCTATTGGGAAGAGAACACCTGAATCTAGGTCCCTCTGCAGGTGGTACTTTAACTATATTCTGATGCTAATACTTTTGTACTTTTACTTGTAACATTTTGAATGCAGGACTTTTTCTTGTACAGGGTTCCTGCAGGTTTCGCCAACTCAAATTTAAGACTTTTTAACACCTTTTTAAGACCACGTTGAATAGAATTTAAGACCTATTTCATGGCAATAAAGTATGAAGGAAAATTGATATGAAAGAAGAAATACGTCCCATAATCACTTACAAAGTAAATGTATTCATGTTCAACATAAGAACAGTGACTGAACATAACAGCATAACAGTACCGAACTGTGTTAGCGTGTTAGACAAAAAGTGTGTATGTGTGTGTGTCTGTGTGTGCTTGAGTGTGTGTGTGTGTGTTAGGGCTGTGCAATTAATCATATTTTAATCGCAATTACGATTTTGGCCTGCCACAATTACGAAAACAACATAATCGAAAAAAACGATTATTTTGCTTTGCTAGGTTGTGACAGTGCACTACAACATATTTGATCTAATTAATTTTCTACTAATGTATCATTTATTTAATTAATTTTTGTATTGGTTTTTCAGTTGAATTATACGTTCAGGGTAATCAACAGTTAAAAAGATACTGTTCAAATTATTATTTGTTTTGAAGTTCTATAAATGGATGTTTTCAAAGTCAATGAATAATCGTATTTAATAATCATGATATTAATTATTGACCAACATAATCTTGATTATTGCCATAATCGAGCTGCCCTAGTGTGTGTGTGTGTGTGTGTGTGTGTGTGTGTGTGTGTGTGTGTGTGTGTGTGTGTGTGTGTGTGTGTGTGTGTGTGTGTGTGTGTGTGTGTGTGTGTGTGTGTGTGTGTGTGTGTGTGACAAGAGCTATATTCAGAGCTCTGCTGCCTTGGCTACACTATTTCATTGTTGCTGTTGTATGATTGGTGTTTAGCTACGGTATTTAGCGTCTACAGCACCTCCGCTTTTAGGGTTGACGTAGACCCAAACTTCGCCCGGAGGTCCCCCGGTGTTGTTGCGGGAGCTGCTGCACTAGCTAACGCTACATTAGCAAAACAAACGCTAATTTCTTTTGCAAAAGGTGCAGCGGGCTTCAAACACGTTCTCCTCCACTGGTTTCAACCAAGCACTAAATTAGATGTTTTCCAACCAAATACAGTTAACTTACACTTCCCCATATTCATTTGTAGGCTAAATAGATTTGAAGATAGGCTACATGAGCTGAAGCTTGGTTGCTAGGTTACTAGCTGGGTGTTCTCCAATAAGGGGCCGGGGGAAACAAAGTTAGTGATTACTGGTTCCATGTTGATTTAATTCAATACAAATTGTTGGGGGGAACTGAAAGGCTATTACCGTACTGGTTACTTTGCAGCCCGGATATTTCCCCCAAAACACATTTAGACGCTATCGCAACACAGAAGTACCTTTCAAATCCGATAATTTTTAAGACCTTCTAAATCATATTTAAGACCTTTTTAAGGCCTTAAATTCAGATTATCAAATTTAAGACTTTTTAAGACTTGTTAAGACCCCGCGGGAACCCTGATTGTAACTTTTTTAATTGTCTGAACTTCTCCCACCTCTGACAATAAATCCTGAGTGGTTACCAAAAAAAAACCCTGCTCTGAAGGTTATTTTCATTTTACAAATCCTGCACTCAGCTTTGCTTTCTCCAATATCAGTGAAAAGCAGCCAGATGCTGCTTATTTTTTCGGTTTTCGCTCATTTCTTGACTTTTTCCGACGCGCTTGCATTTAAATCCGGCTCCCCGTCTTCCCGTGCAGCTGGCCTGTACCACTACACATGCTGTGCCCCCCACCCTTCTTTCACATAATGGTATGATCCTAGTGTGTCCTCGCATATGATTGGCCGCATGGTGGCCCAGCTAAATAAAGACCCGCCCCTGCCTGCAAGGATTCTCAGCAAGAGTAGGAGCGGCTGAAGATTCTGCTTTCCCCGACGGGAGTCTGCTCTTCTAGCGGCAGCTCGCGATCGGCGTGTTGGAGACCTCTGAATTAAAGTATCAAGTCACCTCAAGTCAGAAGGCTCAAGTCCAAGTCAAGTCCCGAGTCATTGGTGTTCAAGTCCAAGTCGAGTCGCAAGTGTTTTGTGATGTTGTCAAGTCGAGTCTCAAGTCATCAAATTTGTGACTCGAGTCTGACTCAAGTCCAAGTCATGTGACTCGAGTCCACACCTCTGCTGATTAGACAGCATGATTATTGCACAGGTGTGCCTTAGGCTGGCCACAATAAAAGGCCACTCTGAAATGTGCAGTTTTGCTTTATTGGGGGCTCTGGGGGGGTCCGAAAACCAGTCAGTATCTGGTGTGAGGGGTAGGGTTAGGGGTAGGGTAATGTTGTGAATCGAGTGGCCCATGGTGGTGGTGGGGTTATGGTATGGGCAGGCGTATGTTATGGACGACGAACACAGGCCACTCGATTCACAACATTACCCTACCCCTAATCAGCATCTTGATATGCCACACCTGTGAGGTGGGATGGATTATCTCGGCAAAGGAGAAGTGCTCACTATCACAGATTTTTTTCAGATTTGTGAACAATATTTGAGAGAAATGGTTATTTTGTGTATATAGAAAATGTTTTAGATCTTTGAGTTCATCTCATGAAAAATGGGAGCAAAAACAAAAGTGTTGCGTTTATATTTTTGTTCAGTGTAGTAACCTAATCCAAGTGTCGTAATATAGGAGTAATCTAACTAATTATTTTCTGTTCCTTTTGGATTACTTTAAAGAGGCTCTATTATGCTTTTGAGGGTTTACCCTTTCCTGTAGTGTCACGATCACAGGTACAGATCAGAACCCAATAGCACGACTCAGATACAACTAGTTTTTAGCAATATTCAGTTTATTCAGGTCAGGGACAGGCAGGGTCAAAACCAAGACATCCGTCAGACAGGCAACCAAAACCAGACAGGGAGCAGGCAGGAACTCGAGATCCGTAAACAGGCAGGCAGGGGTCAAAAACCGGGCAGGACAAACATCTAGGCTAGAGAATAACACTCACTGGAGAGCTTGGCGGAAACGACAAGACAATCTGGCAAAGGACAAGTGATAGTGAGGTGGTATAAATACTGTGGGGTGATGAGGGAATGAGTACCAGGTGAGGGGAGTGAGCTGATTACAAGGACCTGGAGGAAGGCGGGATCTGAAATGACAGGAGAGTTAAGATGAGCCAAACCAAACAAACAACAATAGATGTGTCTAACTTGTGACATGTAGTGTATTATGTAGGTTTTTGTAAATGGTCTGCAAAGGCTAAAATCCCAAATGTCTCACCCTGCCTGAAACGTCTCCATTGGACTCCTTTGTTTACTTCCTGAACAAAGTGACATCACTATGTAACACTCACGCTTCTATTGGCTAGCGATCCAACACATTGTACATGATTGGCTAAGGGGCGGGACATCTTTTAGCAGTTGACAAATCACAACAAAGCCAGCTAACCAATCAGAGCAGACTGTGCTCTGGTTTCAGACAGAGGGTGAAAAGAGGTGCTGCAGCACAGGCAGTATGAGAAAAATAAAGAGCTTTTTGAACATTAAAGCATGGAGACATGTCACAGTGGAGACACTACATACTGATACACCTGAACATCAGCAGGAGAGGACTCTTTAAAGTAGAGACATTACATACTGATATACACCTGGATATCAGCAGGAGAGGACTCTTTAAAGTAGAGACACTACATACTGATATACACCTGAACATCAGCAGGATAGGACTCTTTAAAGTAGAGACACTACATACTGATATACACCTGAACATCAGCAGGATAGGACTCTTTAAAGTAGAGACACTACATACTGATATACACCTGAACATCAGCAGGAGAGGACTCTTTAAAGTAGATACACTACATACTGATATACACCTGAACATCAGCAGGAGAGGACTCTTTAATGTAGAGACACTACATACTGATATACACCTGAACATCAGCAGGAGAGGACTCTTTAAAGTAGAGACACTACATACTGATATACACCTAAACATCAGCAGGATAGAACTCTTTAAAGTAGAGACACTGCATACTGATATACACCTGAACATCAGCAGGATAGGACTCTTTAAAGTAGAGACACTACATACTGATATACACCTGAACATCAGCAGGAGAGGACTCTTTAAAGTAGAGACACTACATACTGATATACACCTGAACATCAGCAGGAGAGGACTCTTTAAAGTAGAGACACTACATACTGATATACACCTGAACATCAGCAGGATAGGACTCTTTAAAGTAGAGACACTACATACTGATATACACCTGAACATCAGCAGGAGAGGACTCTTTAAAGTAGAGACACTACATACTGATATACACCTGAACATCAGCAGGAGGGGACTCTTTAAAGTAGAGACACTACATACTGATATACACCTGGACATCAGCAGGAGAGGACTCTTTAAAGTAGAGACACTACATACTGATATACACCTGAACATCAGCAGGAGAGGACTCTTTAAAGTAGAGACACTACATACTGATATACACCTGAACATCAGCAGGAGAGAACTCTTTAAAGTAGAGACACTACATACCAGTGACGTGCGGTGCGGTTCATGGCTGGTGAGGCACTGACTCTTTCAGAGTCAGATTTACAAATATTATATATTTTGACCTTAAAGGTGGCGGGATAGATAATTTTGGAGAAACCAGCTCAAGTGCGCTAGAATTTGAAAATACACAGCCCCTCCTCCAACACACACGAACGCGCACATGACCAATGAGGGCACGAGATAAGTTTGTGCACAGATGGAAGGCTGACAGGCAGGTTATTTTAGCCGGGCCGGCTAAAATGAGTGGTCGTACTTTTTACAGTACTACGGCTTCCACAGATGAAATGTTTTTATGTATTTTTTGTCAAAGCACTTCAGACATTCATTGCTATCGGGATGTTAAGAGCATTCCATGGAATATAACAAAAAGTGTATCTCGAGCCGCTTTCTCAAACTTACCTACCCCACCTTTAATCGAAATATTCTGTTATTTTCAAAAGCTTTTTTAGTCTGATGCTTCGATTCATTTTAAACAGACCGTTCAACAAAAGGATAGCCTACCCAAAATCTAAATATTGGATTGTTCTCTCTTAGTAAGATCCCATTTTCATTACAAATGTGGTCTTACCTTGACTTGAAAATGAAGTCCATGCTATCCCTCTGGACAACAATCTCTATTACTTTTTTGTAAAAGTCCTCCTTATCTTCCTCTAGTTTCAAAAGCCTAGCTTGTTGTTTTCGTCTGCGTAGAATAACAGTAGCAACAAGAACCTGTGGGCTCACTTGCGCCCCCTTCAGTGCGGCAGAGGTTGTGGCTGCCTCCCCTGGTGCTTTTTTCATTGCCGTTGTATGATGAGACCAGCGAGCTTAAATATCATATATACGTGAAATAAGTTATTTAGAGACTATGGATGGCGAGGATAAATGTAATAAAGGGATCTACAAACATTACATTGGTGACATACAGTGAGATGGTGCAGGCATGCGCTTAGGGCCCGCTTTCCAGACAGTTTGGGGGTGACGCATTCTGAGGTGAGGCAGAGCTCATCTGTGCCTCACCTCACCCCACAGTAACTGGCTTGAGCGCGCTCACAAAATAAGTGCCCGCGTTAAATTAGTGCCCGTGCTCCAGCAAGTTACTGTGGGCTTCTGTGAGGCAGAGCTCGTCCCTGCCTCACTTCTCAATCTCATCGCTCCCCGTAGTTGTAGCGGAGCTCGGCAAATTAGCCGATTTTTACTATAAAAAGCGATTGGAATCAAACAGAAATCACATTTACAACACAGATCAGTGGACACATTTTATTATTATTAATATTTGTATTATTATTTTTTTCCGTTACCTTGGAGAATGACAAGTGAGGCTCTGCCTCACCTGCCTCCCCTGACCGCACGTCGCTGCAACATACTGATATACACCTGAACATCAGCAGGAGAGGACTCTTTAAAGTAGAGACACTACATACTGATATACACCTGAACATCAGCAGGAGAGGACTCTTTAAAGTAGAGACACTACATACTGATATACACCTGAACATCGGCAGGAGGGGACTCTTTAAAGTAGAGACACTACATACTGATATACACCTGAACATCAGCAGGAGAGGACTCTTTAAAGTAGAGACACTACATACTGATATACACCTGAACATCAGCAGGAGAGGACTCTTTAAAGTAGAGACACTACATACTGATATACACCTGAACATCAGCAGGAGAGGACTCTTTAAAGTAGAGACACTACATACTGATATACACCTGAACATCGGCAGGAGGGGACTCTTTAAAGTAGAGACACTACATACTGATATACACCTGAACATCAGCAGGAGAGGACTCTTTAAAGTAGAGACGCTACATACTGATATACACCTGAACATCGGCAGGAGAGGACTCTTTAAAGTAGAGACGCTACATACTGATATACACCTGAACATCGGCAGGAGGGGACTCTTTAAAGTAGAGACACTACATACTGATATACACCTGAACATCAGCAGGAGAGGACTCTTTAAAGTAGAGACACTACATACTGATATACACCTGAAAATGAGCAGAATATGGCCCCTTTAATATACTGTATGCCACAGCGTGAAATGACTGTTTATAACTCATACTTTAAATGTTTTTCTGCTATATTGTTGTTGTCTTGATGCAGCGGAGGTCCAGAGTGAGATTGAGAGGATCTTTGAGCTGGCCCGGTCTCTACAGCTGGTGGTGTTGGACGCAGACACCATTAACCATCCTGCACAGCTCATCAAGACGTCATTAGCACCCATCATCGTCCACGTTAAAGTGTCCTCACCTAAGGTAGGATCGCAGGCTTGGATACCAACCATCCAAAAAAACAAAAACAATTACTAGCAACCTGTAAACAAATGTAATCTATAACCTAATCTGAGTATCAAAATATAAAAGTAATGTAACCTGATTACTTTCAGTTTTGGATTACCTCAATATCAAATGCAATGCTAAGAATGTTCATACAATATGTCCTATATGTGTTGCACTGTTGGAGGAGACTGTGACCTACGTTTTTCATTGCCATCTACACTGTAGCTAATGTGCACATGCCAATAAAGCCTTGAGTCTTGAATCTTGACTTTAACATGTATGTTCTAATGTATATTTGCTTGCCACAGGTCCTTCAGCGGCTGATCAAATCAAGAGGGAAATCTCAAAGCAAACACCTGAACGTGCAGCTTGTTGCAGCGGAGAAACTATCACAGTGTCCTTCTGTGAGTCAACTTCAAACTTTTATATCCAGAATTAAGCAGCAACTCCTTACTTTTACCAGATGTGAGACTCTACTTTCCTCCCTTTTCCCTCCCTGGTAGACCCCCCCCCCCCCCCCCCACACACACACACACACACAATAACACAGACTATAACACCCCTTGTTGTTAAAATACCAACCAACTATGTGCAATATATATATATGCCGTTAATAACTGCACAATATATACCTGGCTGCTAAATCCTCAGAACTGTTACAGGATGTGTATTTTGAACTTTTGTATGCATGCTTCTTAGGTAACATTAAGCTGTCTCTTTTTCTGCTGTAACAATGTAAATGTCCCCTCTGTGGGACTCATAAAGGTATTCTGATTCTGATCCCCTCCGCCCTTTAGGAGATGTTTGATATCATCCTGGATGAGAACCAGCTGGAGGATGCGTGTGAACACCTGTCAGAGTACCTGGAGGCGTACTGGCGTGCCGCTCACACTTCACTGAGCACGCCTCTCAACCCCCTGCTGGGCCGCAATCTGGGCTCCACTGCGCTCTCTCCGTACCCTGCTGTCATCCAGGTAGAAAACGATTTAGCATTCACTTTAGGCCCCGGCCACACGAGGACGTAAACGGTTGTTTGTGTTACTATTTAGTGTCATATAGACCGTTCGGCCACACGAGGACGACCGAATACGGCACTAAACGACTGCGGAAACGATAACGGGTCCCAAGGTGGATAGAACGGCATACGTAACGCTCTGGGGGGTCCAACGGCTCCGTGTGTACGCCCTCCTATACGATCATTTTCTGATAATGATGAGGCAATAGCCCCGCCTCTCCCCACCTCTGCTGCTCACCCCCGCGTCAAAGTAAACTGCACACTGAATTCAGATTATTTATCTTTCTCTCGATATGGACATAAACGCGAGTGAAGTCTAATCTGACAGGACGGAGACACCTCTCAAACTACCTAAACTAGTTATAAATATGTTTATTTTTACTATCGGCCGGGTCACTCATTACTGGATCAGCTGCTGCATGACACAGACACTGATGCTGTCCGAAGAGAGGGAGGAAAAAGAGAGGCTCCGTGTATTTTATCATTATATTATATAGATTCGTTATTCATTTGTTTTAAAGCTTAATAAATAACAAAGAAGACCTTTGACCAGCACTTTTATAATTTTGTCCGGAAGATTTAAACTTTAATTCACGTTGACTGGCGAAAAACTCTGCCCGGTTCCCTCGGCCCCCACCGCGGAGAATAAACAGAAGGGCAACCATGACAACCATGCTTCTTCGCTGCTTTTGTGGAGGAAGTTACAGCGCCACGTACAGGCTCGGCATGTACTGCAGCTTCTCCAGCGGTTGGAGCTAAACGGAGCTGTCTCGTGTGGACAGACACTATCCGGTGAATATTGCGTGTGGACGGAAGCTTTTTTGCGATTGCGTTAATCCTATGCGTTTAGCCGTTTTCGTCCTCGTGTGTCCGGGGCCTCAGTTTGGTTTAAAGCCTGACATCCCTGATCATTTATTACTGCGCTGAACGAACTGAAACGTTTACTTTAATGAATTTAATCCAATGTAACATCTCAACAGATTTCCCATAACTGTATGTGGTTAGTTGAAAGCAAAAATATGAAGTAAAAAATACAAAATATAAGGTTCAGCTTAATAATATTGCTTTCAACTAACCTAATACAGTTATATGAAATGTCCGTTTTTGTGTGTGTGTGTTTGTATGCTTTCCTGTTCAATTAATGCCATTTAAATATAACTTTTATCAACCTTCTGGAATAGATTACATCATACTTTATTGATCCCAAATTGGGAAATTGTTTGTCACAGCAGCGTGTTAACAAGGCATTGCACATGAGTACGAAATAAGATAAAATAGAAAATATTATAAAAATATAGTAACAGTAGAAAGATGTATCAAGTAACTTTATTGAGTACACAATACAAAGAAATACACATTATACATTTACAAAATAAGTTGGAACACACTATAATAGACTCAACTACTTCTAACAAATCATACAATATAAAATAAATAAACATTAACACTAAAAATATACATTTATGGGTAGAAAATATACAATATACAGTTATTATAAATAATAAGCTAATACACATGGGTACAACTAACAAGATATCAAATATACATTAAACATACAAACATAGGCCACTGTGTACATTATACAATATCAAATAAAATGAAATAAAAAACATATTATAAAAACGTACTTAACATGTAATTAATTCTTTTATTTTGACTCAGTTAAATACGTTTAAATATGTTTTTCTCTTCTCTTTCTGCCAATGTCTTGAGACCCTATTTTGGGTTTTCTATGACGTGTTTTTTTGTTGTTGAAAATGTAATAAACTCATTAAATATATATGTTCTCCCTCAAACAGGCTCAAAGAAACCGCAACAGCAACCACACGACAGCAGACCTTTCTCCTGTGGAGCGCCGCAGCCTGATGGCCGCCGACGAGAACTACCACAACGAACGAGCGCGGAAAAATCAAAACCGCTTGTCCTCCGGATCGCAACACAGCCGAGACCACTCCCCTCTGGTGGAGGAGGAATATCAGGACCCCTACCAGGATGCTTACCATCCGCATCGTAACCGAGGATCCCCAGGAGGATACAGCCAGGACTCCAGGCAGCGGCACTGATCTGTAAATCTAAACAAAGTGTAGGATGTGGACAATAAAGGCAGATTTGTGATGAAACTACTACATTCATTTGGACTGTAACAACCTTTTGTCGATGTGTAGTACCTTCATTTCTCCTGTTGGGCCTCGGCTCCTGCCAATTGAGCATTTGAACTTTAAAAAAGAGTAAGAGTCCTGCTCTTGCTTTGTGACGTGAACCAAGGGAAAGGGACTGGTTGAGAAAGTAGCACAAGGGCAAGTTTAAAATGAGCTAATCTGAATACGCCCCAGATGTGAAGTACACTAGCAGGTGATAGTGTGTGACGTATCAGCTGTTACAGTAGCATGCAGAAAGGACAGGTCACTTCCTGACTCAAAACAGTGCCACAAAGGACCAAAAGGTGATGCTCAGCACATAACCTGTTTGCACGCGTCCAAAAGCAGGGTTAAGAAGAGTATAATGCATCTTTTAAAGTTTGTTTGTCCGCGATGTGAGTGTAATAAATCTGTTTTGAGTTTCACACATTTGCTTTTGAAGTGACATGAATGTTGTTGTGGTGACCTCTTCAAGGTTCATACGGTAGCTCCTTGAGCCATCTCTTTGTTATTTTGGAATGCCATTTACCGTATCAATACAGAAATGTAAAATAGGAATCATGCGGATACATATTTCATAGCTCCAAACCTCAGGAATGAGAGGTCATTTAGACCTAGAAGTGTGCGGACAGATGTAGCGTTTATCACCCATGTGAGGGGGAATCAATTCTATGTTGAATGGTAAAGGAATTAATGATTTAGTTGTTTCAAGAAAATATATATTACTATATCTAAGGAACTCTTCCAGGATAAGAAGTTGTCATGCCAGCATGTTTCTCATGTGCCATGCATTTATCAGCAGTTTCCCGTCATGTGATTGGCTGGACATCATTTGGGAACAGATGGAGTTAGATTTTAGCAAGTGACTTATATTGAGGGCTTCCGTGTGTAAATACAGTCAAAAATAATCGAACCGAAACTTTTAATTTATTAAAATGCTCACTTTCAGTACAGACAATGACAGTCCAATCATTACTTATTTTCAGAGCCTTGCATACACCTTCAAACATTTGATTTAGAAAAAAACATACTTGTTGTAAAGAAGAACTAAATTAACATTGAGTAGCAATCTATCAGGCATCCATGTTCATGTTTTCAGCTGAAGCCTTTTCTTTGTATTTAATTTGAGATGCATTACAGACTCCTATTTGAAAGCACTTGGGCAGGATGGCTGTATTTGTCAAAATGTGTTTTACGTTAACAGAAGTTCCTGACATGTTCTTAATCAGATGAATGCATGTATGCTGCCAGCTGATACAGGATCAATATATCATAAGCCTTTAATGACATGTATCTTGTAACTAAATGTTTGTTGAAGTTCACAAGTTTTTCAACATTCCTTCCTGTTTGTTTAGGCCAGAGATCTCATTGTGCTTCAGAGAGTCTGGAAGAGAAAGACCAACAAGGAGACTTTTGTTCTTATCTGCCATATACAGTAGCTTTTATTGTTGTTGTTTCAAAACTCTGAGGCGACAATTTAAAAGATTTCAATCCTGCCTGTGTGAGAATGATGCATTGATTAGAGAATTTGTGTGCGCTGTAATTTTACAATTGTAATGAAATAAACTGCCCTTATGCTGTTGTACATAAACCCACAGTTTGTCTTTATTGCTCCATATATCTTAAGAAAATATAACATATCTATATTTTTATTGATACATCTTTCAATCAGTGGGATTACAAGATTACAAAAATGACATTTTCCAGAGCTTAAAGCCATGCCTTCAAATGTCTTGCTTTCTTTGAATTATATAACTCAAAGGTGTGTAGATGATTGGTGTATCAAACCATAAAATATTTGTTTTTTAAAGAGAATTTCTGCCATTTTGCAGGTCAACTAATGAATGTATTGACTGATTGTTTCAGTACAACATAATCATTCACTAGTTTAACATGCTATTTAGAATTGTCTGTGTCTGCAGTAGCCAATAATTAGTAAACATGGACATAATATAGTATTATTGCTATATGTGTTTGTTTTCATTTTCCTAAAGTCATTATCAATCTACAATGTAAAAACTGTATGGTATAATTAACTGTATTATTAAGGGCAACTTCTTCCACCTTCTACCTACATTTGACCACTACTCACACACTGTCCGAGGTGGGAAATAACTAAGTACATTTACTTTTACTTGTGTTACTTTGAATGAATGAATGAATGAAAACTTTATTACAGACTCAGGGCCCAGATAATACTTAGACTTTAAGTATAGTGTAATGCCAATACTTTTACTTCAGTTACTTGTACACACGCACACAATCTGAGTACTTCTTCCACCGCAATTGTGTGTACATAATTTGCCCCAATAGGATTGTGCTTGTACGCATGCGCAGATGTTGACAGCTGAGCTAACTAGCGCAGCGCACTTCACAACAGCAGCAGCCAGCTCAGCGGCTACAGTTTCGCTTTTCTTTTCGGAAACAATTAACCGACACACTCATATGTACCATCCTGCGTGAGGGGAACTATCCAGAAAAAATCACATGAGTATGGCGGTTGTACTTAAAAGCCTTGACAGCTCTTCGTGTGTGTAGTTAGCTAGCTGGCTGGCTAGGTAAAGTTGATAGCACTGATTAGCATCAACGCTATCTAGCTCCACGGATTCTTTACAAGCTGGCATCAAAACACCTAACCGTCAGCCATGGGGATACTATTCACGAAGCTATGGAGGCTTTTTAATCATCAAGGTAAGAATGGTGAAGTGACATGTATTATACATTTGTTGAGGACATGAGATGGTGGTCAGTAAGTGAGGCCCGTTGTGACAGCCAGGTCTGATCCGTTCATATTAGCCTCAGAAACAGCCCTTTATTCACCAGTGTGTGAGCAGGGGTTTAATGTAGTGAACAGAGGTGGGAGAAGTACTCAGTATCTTGTACTTAAATACAAGAAGAAGTACCAGAGTGTAGGAATACTCTGTTACATTAAAAGTCCTGCATTCAACATCTTACTCAAGTAAAAGTACAAAAGTATTGGCATCAAAATGTACCAGAAGGAAAAGTACTCATTATGCAGGTTGGTCCATTTCAGAATAATATATTACATATGTTATGATTTAAGGTGAAGTACACAGAGGTGGGAGAAGTACTCAGATCTTATACTTGAGTAAAAGTAGAAGTACCAGAGTGTAGGAATACTCTGTTACAGGTGCAAGTCCTGCATTCAAAATGCAGTACTCACTATGTATGCAGATTGGTCCATTTCAGAATAATATATGATATATGTTAGGATTAAAGAGAAGTACTCAGATCCTTTACTCAAGTAAAATATAATAATAATAATAATAGATTTAATTTGTTAGCGCTTTTACAGGTGCTCAAAGACGCTTTACATATATAGTGAAGAGAAAATAAAATAGAGGAACAACAAATAAATATATAGTTAAAGTCAAATAATACAAAAACAATCACAAATTAAAATATACATAGTATATTGTCTCTTTTCACAGTGACATATTATTAAATAATATTTTGTTATTCTGTTTTTTGTACTCTTGGACTTAAGTTAAAGTAGAAGTACCCGAGTGTAAGAATACTCTGTTACAAGTGAAAGTCCTGCATTAAAATCTACTTAAAGTACCAAAAGTGAAAGCACTCATCATGCAGATTAGCCCATTTCAAAATAATATTTGATTGATTATAATTATTGATGCATTAATGTGTTTATCACAGCTGGTAAATGTGCAGCTCGTTTTCATCTCTGTGTATGCTGCAGGGTAGCTTGTGTATTTTACGCCAGGTAATTATAATTATTCTGTACTTAATTGTATTCAGAAATGGGTCATTGTGCAGAATGAATACTTCTACGTGTCGTACTCTAAGTATATTTTGATGCTCATACCTTACTTTGACTCTGAAATCAGGACTTTTACATGTATGGGATTATTTTAAAACCATAGAATTTGTACTTTTAATGGAGTAAAGGATCTGAGTACTGTAGTGAGTAGTGATGAATACTGCTTTCTACACTCACGTTTCTGCATTATCTGTTAGATTATTTATTGGAGGGAGGGTTATGTGAACCTGATACTGATCCTGAATCAGTAAACAGGTAGGTCTGTGCTAACCCTCTGAAACACGAGTCTCTGTACGCTGCAGCCCTCAGTGCATTATGACTAGAGATGACTACACAGCACAGCACACTGAAAGCAGCCACATCAGCAGAATGTCACAGCCAATAAGGATCTGTGAACGACTTCAGAGTGACATCACATTGACTTTGCACTGTAACCACATCACCTGATCAGTGTAATGTCAGCAGTACCGTTTACCCATCTAGGCACACTTGGGTTGGCTTATCTAAAACAGGAATTAGTTTAATTTCCACCATACAGTTTTAATTAGTCACGGCTCGATAGCAGATCACATGGGACATCCTGTAGGGTCTCACATGTGAACAAGATGTGGGTGAACATTATATTATATCTCCTGTTGATCTTGGTGCAGTGACTTTTGCAATCTAACTTGTTCAATTTAATCAAGAGTACCAGTGTTTACTGTCAACATGGATACAACAAATACCTGATTAGTCAATCAACAGATTATGAACACTGACTTGCTGCTTTAATCAGTGTTATACAGTGACTAAGTGGTTGGCTATTGCTTGGACAATTTTAAACAGAAGGCTCTGAGGAACTATTATGGTTTGCACGATTTGTTATTTGATTGTTATAATAATACAAAGGCCAACTAACATTTGATTTCCTCCAAAATGTCCATCAAAAGCTGTTCTTTTGTTTCTTTGTCTTGCTAGTCATTAATAGCACCCTGCTCTGTTAGATCCTCTCTGTGTAGCTTCTATCCATCATGTCAGTGGGGTCTGTAAGGCTTTTGTTGTAACCCCTGGATCTATCCCCAGTCTCAGGCAGTCTTACCAACATGTCCCCAGTTGATTGATTCAACACGGGAACAACAGACGTTCATTCACAGGGTGGAGGGCATGTGATCAGACATTAAAGACTTGGTTATTCATGTTCATCAGAAGTGTTACAAGTAGGGATGCATATCGTTGACTTTTTTACGATACCGATACTCAACCGATACATATCGTGATACTTTGAAAATGTATCATCCCACAATTACTCCCATGAAGCGCTTTACGATATAGCTAACATGTCAAATGAATATTAAATTCAATTGTGGGACTTCTTGGACCTTTTAGTACTGAACAAACAATGAAAAATACATTAAAAATATGAAGAAAAACGATTATGGAATATCTTTTATAACACCCGCCATCAGGTGTGCCGCGTGAATAGCACATCTTGACAATGCAAACAGACCGTTATAGCCAGGGCTGCACATAACTGGTGCGCAGGTGTGCATGCACACCTCCGCCAAAAAAAGAGCACCGGGTCATTTGAAAAAAGGCGCATTTGCGCACCAAAATAGAGAGAGGGAGAGAGAGAAGAGAGAGAAGGGAAAAGAGGAGAGAGAGAAAGATATTTGCGAGTTGCATATGAACTCAGGGCCGGCCCGTAGCACTGGCGTTATAGATGTTCGCCTAGGGCGCCAGATCTGTGGAGGCACTGCGCTGGCAGTTCTGGGAGGGAAAAAAACATTTTTGACCGTTGGTGCTCATCCTAATTTTCGGCCTTGATGTAACAACATTCATAATTAAGTAAATGTAACACCCTTTTCATCCCGGTTACACGTTTCATTCGCCCTGTACGATGGGCGCTGTAAGTGATGAAAATGGGGGATGTTGGCTTATCTGGCGCCCGCAGCTCACAGCCAAAGTGCGAGTGAGCGAGGGAGAGAGAGAAGGGCGCACCGCCCGGTACCGGCGCTGTTGTTATTAGCATCTGGTGCTAGCTGCTCTAACGGAAGAAGAAGATGTTTCTACAATGATGTGGAGGGAGAGTCCTCTCCAGTCAGACTGAGAGGCTGATACTACAGCTCAGTGAGGTAAAGGACTGAGTGTTTAGATAGTTCACTTTAGTCTAAGTTCAAACGGTTTGGTCACAATTTATGTAAACACATATTTCCAAGGCACTCCTTTATAATTATTGGGATAAACGTGTTTGAAATCATTCCAATGCATACTATAGGACAGTAACCAAAAATATCCTTTCAAACTGGAGAGATAAGTTTGTCTAAGATGACAACAGAGACTTTCGACCCAAAACCAGCTGTTGACTTGTGGATGCAAGCAGCTAATCGCAGACTCAACCAGAGAGAAAGAAGTAGGCCTACATCAGCAGCTACCATGTCTGACAGAGAGGAAGACCGAGAGGAAGACAGAGAGGAAGACAGAGAGGAGAACAGTCAGGAGAACAGTCAGGAGAACAGTCAGGAGGGTAGTGATGACGGCTTGTAAGATTACAGGTCGTGCTAATGTTGTCTTGTGTTCACCTCTGCATTTGTGTTCAGTGCTGTGTGTCTGGCAAATAAAGTCAAGAACCCCTCAAAAGTTACGGTTTATTTCATTTTAAGGATGAGCACCAAGCAATATCTCCAGGTGCTCCTTTGAGAACCAGGGCAAAAAAGTTATGTGCCCCCCTGGTTATAGCACCGTTATAATTAATGTTAAACCTGAGATTCGACTAGAGAACAAATAAATAATAGAATAAAGGTCATGCTCGGCATTGCACAAACAAACAAATCTCATCTTCAAAATCAACATTTTCCTTCACTGGTGAGAGAAAACAAATCCCATCACAGTTCATTTGTGGGACTTTTACCTTTCTAGTATTGAACAATGAAAAATACATAAAATATGAAGAAAAACGATTATGCAATCTAATTTATAACACCCGCCATCAGGTGTGCCACAAGGCCTTAAAGCAGTGTTTCCTCCAGACCAGGGCTGAGAGGGCGTCCACCCCGAGAGCGGGGGGGGGGGGTGTGACGTCACGTCGTGTCACGTGAATTTTGAATTGAGCCGTCCCTTAAGTTATAGATACTATCTCTTTATGTATTAGTGATGGGAATTTGGCTCGGCTCACTAAGAAGAGTCTTTCGGCTCCCAAAAGGCTCTTCATGTTACATCAGTTTACCACAGAGCCTCAGTTTCGCCGCTGCGAGGCTCCGGCGCTCGCAGTTCACGCCCGTGCTCCACTAGCCCCCCCCCCCCCCCCGTCAAGGCTCGCCGGCAGGACACTTTCCGTCACAGGAACACGCTGTGCTGGCGGCGAAAAGAATCCCACCAGACTCCTTTGCCCCTCAGAGGGATGTCCTTGTCCTTTTTCCTTTTCATAATTTCAAGCTATAAAAACTCGATCTTCTCTCGAATTATACATTTTTTTGGACGCCCTCGGCTCGAGTTCAGGGCGTTCCGAGCTGAATAAGGGCATCAAAAGACGGCAAAACGCCCCCCTGGTGGAAACGCTGCCTTAAAGGCAATGGTAGTGAAGTCTTTCGCAACATTATGGTCACAGACTTGGTGTCGAACTGAACGCGTTTACATTTCTATATTTTCTAAAGCATTTATTATATTCAGTGTTTTAGGGGATCATGAAGACTAACGGCCCCTACACACGGCGGCGTGCGTTGCCGCTTGGCAGTGGGCGTGTCTTGAGTTTGGGGAGTTTACGCGAGCAACGTGACCAACAACCAATCACATGAATCTCTCCTGTCAATTGCATAAAAGGTTTTACATGTCACACTTTATATGATGAACATTTATGACATTAATGTCTATGGTGCTATTTTACGCAACATTCCATGCTGGCTAAATACTGTCTATGCCTGCTGTCCATTCAAACGAAGTACACTGGATATAAAATCCCCAAACAGGCGAAAACCTACCAGTTTCACCCACTGTCTCTGCCTCCTCCCTCCATGCCTGGCTCCTCCGGTTTGTATCCCGGTAGGTGAACAGGGACTGATCATAAAGCACCGGGTGATTCTCTACCGCCACGATTATTTTCTCCTCCATTTTTTGACATATGAGGAAATGAACTGCGGTCTGGCTCTCCCAACTTACACGCGGTTTGATTGGCTAGCGCTTGTACTGGCAGATTTGCATATGCGGGATATGATTGGCTGACGCCTCCGTCGAAACGTCAAAAGTAGAACATTGCTCTACTTTTGCAGCGAGCACCGCGAGAGAAAAGCTACGCTTTGCTCCCACAATGCAGTTCGGCGAGGCGTGACGTCACCCCATTCAAAGTCAATGGGCAGAAGCGGCCGTGTGTAGGGGCCGTAAGCCAGCGTATCCCCTACTCATTGGGTGACAGGTGGGGTACATCTCTAGAAATGTAGAGACAAACACATTCACACTTGCGGTATAAAATAAGGGTCGGATTATGAAGAAGAATCACTTTTTCATTGGCTGAGCACTCATTTTCATGGATTATGGTGCTTACAGTTACAGCACAAATCAGCATGAGTTTAAAAAGTATTGTCAATGCAACATTCACACTAATCTTTTCTGGCAAAAAATATCAAATTGTTGCTCGTTCCACCCACTTTTCCTTCACTTTCTTCTCATATTTGATAGTAAATCGACCATCTGTTCTGCAGGTCGGACCAAAGAAACAATTAAAAGGCGTTGCTTTGAACTTTTGAATATTATATTATGAGCATCTTACATTTAATGCAGAACCGTTTGTTGTAGAAGTTCTTTTTAAATGTGAGAAACTCATACAGCCCACTGATCCGCCCACATTTAAAGATGTTTACCGTTCCTTTTCTTAGAACCATGCGTACAATCAGCTTAGCTCACACCTGCATGACCTAACACGCTGTTTTTTCTTGCCTTCTCCAGCTGCACTGTAGTGTGACCTCCAAACTCTGAAGATAGTGTCGCTGCTTGTTATGGCTATGCATGCAGTTTGCAAAATATGTTTTGTTTCCTTCTGAAGTGCTTCTTGCCTACACAGCTGTTTGGGGTTTTTCTAAGGGTTCATCTGGTTTAACTTGAGCTATTTGGAGAGTAGGTGGTTTCACTTCCTTAAGACTTAAGAGAGGTTTGGGTTTCTCTTGTCTTATGTCTTTATTAGGATCCCCATTAGCACTAGCATGAGCATTGGCTATTCTTCCTGGGGTCCTCACACACTCAAAACATACATAAACATACATACAACAAAATTAAAACAACACATAATTTCATGCAATTTACAGTGAAATGAAGTGAAAACTAAAATGGTCATCCAATTATCGCCATCCTAAGGCCAAACAAAAGTAAATACAAATAAGTGTACATAACATATGCATACATAGCCACAGGCACAGTTCAAATGTACTTTGTAATACTTAAATGTTTTTTTAGCAACCTTTTGAAATGTACTTGAGAACTGTTTTCTGTCCCATATTTGATTTAGATTTGGGTAATACAAACTTTCCTTCTATTGTATGTCGTGTTTGATAGTTATGTTGTGCATATTGCTCTATAAACCTGTGATAATATATCTGGTGAGTGAGTCACTGTAATATTTCTGACAAAATGTAATAAAATATAAGTTGACCTCTGTCTGACAGTTAACCATTTCAGTGTCTCCAGCATGTCAGTGACTCTGGTTCTGTAGGAGCACTGCAGTGCACATCGTGCTGCCTTATTTTGTGCTACTTGTAGTTTGTTTAAATCTTTTTCAGCAGCACTCGACCATATAACCAAACAATAATCAAGCTGCGACAGAACCAAAGCATCCAAAACTTGTCTACTGACATCCATAGGCAAATATTTTACAATTCTTTTTACAAGTGACACACCCCTTCCCATTTTACATACAACATTATCAAGTGTATCAGCCATACCTTAACTCTATGTGGTAACTTAAGTAATCATGTTTAATCAAATACAAGTTCACACTAGGACTTACTTTAATTCCACTATATTGTGTATTTAAGAGAGGAACGGTAAAGGAGCTGAAGGAACGTTATGGAGCACATCTTATGAATCATTTGATTTGGTTAAATTCATCTTAACTGTCTCAATCTGTGAAAGGCAGGAGTAATATATTGGTCTTTCATAGAATGGTCTTATCTAGAATATTTTATATTTTGTATTCTTTGTGGTTCATGTCCTTATTTTATTACCTTTTATATATTTTTTCTAACTTGTTTTTCCGAATGCGTTTTACATAGATATAGATTATTTTGTATTTTTGCTCTAATTATACACGGCAGTTTACAAAGCTTGAAACACCAGACTCAACAGTCTAATGCTGTGATTCGTTAGGAATTAGGGATGTCCCGATCACCTTTTTTTGCTCCCGATCCGATTCCGATCATTTGATTTTGACAATCTGCCGATACCGATTTTTCCCGATCCGATCTTTATGCAATGCATTAAGAGAAAAAAATGTAACAGATAACGGCTGGTCATCCAACGCGATGAGTTCAGCTATCTTGGCTGTTATTCTTTTGGCCTTTTCACTGTTCTGGGGCAGTTTCTCTTTCCTTTTAAAAGTGTCGGTTGTTTCAGTGCCGTTACCTGAGTGGCCGCTGTGTACTCGTCCTGTTGTTGTTGGTGTTTGTTTCTCAGGTGGCGTATTAGATTGGTCGTGTTGAACGTAGCTCTGTTCTTTCCACCACGCGGAACCTCCGCCTTGCAAACATTGCATCTGGCTGTTACACTGCCTTCGCTTTCAATTTTATAATACTTCCAAACTCCTGACATTTTCTCTGTCCCGACTCCCGAGTCACCAGCTGAACGTAGCCTCTCGTTAGCTTACTGCTACTATTAGACACTGCGCCCACTCTGTTGCCAGATTTGAGAGGAATAAGCAACCTGGTCTGAAAACAAGCCCAAAAGAAGCAACACATACATGATGTTGTGTAATCTCAAACCAAAACTAAGGCCTCAGGATGACTTTAAGACGTGAACATGGTCATTTTTGTTTTGTAACATTAAATAAAATAAAAATATTTTATTAAAAAATAAAAATCCCGATCCCCGATTTTTTGAAAATCACGTGATCGGCTCCGATCCCCGATCACGTGAGACATCTCTATTAGGAAGTATGCTATCATTCAGATTCAATGTGTTGTCTGCGGTCATGCGTTTGGCCACGTTTCCATTCAACGTCATTGTTATGCAGTTCCTGGAAAAAGCTATTTAAAGGTGAGGCTTTCATTACAATAGCTTTGTGCATTCCTAAATTCCCCTCACACTTTGGGCATAGACACTCGAAACCAGTGTTTTTCGAAGAGCCGGCTCTATCGGCTCTTCATGTCACCACAGTTTACCACAGAGCCTCAGTTTCGGCGCTCGCAGTTCACGCGCTTGCTCCACTAGCCCCCCCCCCGTCCCCCGTCAAGGCTCGCCGGCAGGACACTTTCCGTCACAGGAACACGCTTTGCTGGCGGTAGGGGTGTAACGGTACACGTACCCGTACCGAAATTATTCGGTACGGGCCCTTCGGTTCGGTACACGTGTGTACCGAAGTGTACCGAACGAATATAACGTTAAACGTAAAAAATTGAGAACGTGAACAACTTCTTGGAAGTAATCTCAGGTGCTGCGTCGCAGCATTCAGAGTAATTTGCTCCCATTGTGTTCAACGCGTCATAGAGCGAGCAAGTCATTTCATTGGACGAGCTGGTCAGAGGGATGCGTTCAAATGTAGTCAGTAATTTGAGGAACTGTCGAAATGGCGAACGCAGATAAAGTTGAGCTCGAAAATCCTCCAGCATCATTGAAGTCTCCGGTTTGGGAACATTTTGGTTTCGCAGTTACGTACAAGGATGACGGACAAAGACAGGTGGACCGAACCAAAGCTGTTTGTCGGCATTGTTCAACTAAAATTGGTTACGCGGCTGGCAATACATCAAACTTGCACACTCATTTGAAAAGGCATCACCCGAACGTGAATATCACCGGTACCAAAAGACTGAAGTGCAAACCCAACTCCCACTAGCATTTAAGCCTCCACCACTCGCAAAAAGTTCAGACCGAGCCAAAGCTATTACAAACGCCAAATATCCTTATGTTGCCATGTTAGCAAAGCGCTACCTGGCTGTATCTGCTACCTCTGTCCCTAGCGAGAGGGTGTTCTCCACAGCAGGAGACATTGTTAGTGCCAGCAGATCTGCCCTTTCGGCAAGCAATGTGGACAAGTTCATCTTTCTTTAAAAAAACATGAAAATACAATGACAAGCAAGTCCTAATGTCAAACTGGCTGCTTAGGTACTAGTACAGTACAGTTCAAATACAGATTATTTCAGTTCATCGAAAAAGCTGCACCTTAAAGGGGGGGTAGGTAAGTTTGAGAAACCGGCTCGAGTGCACTAAAATTTGAAAGTACACAGCCGAAAAGAATCCGCCCCTTCCTTCAGACTTCCTTACAGAGCACCTCCTCCAACACACATGAACGCGCACATGACTTAGGTTGGCTATATAGTTCAGGGGAATTGTAAACCATACAAAACCTGTCCAAGAGAAAAAGAGCGACCACGGCGTCAGATTTCAACTCTGTGTGTATGGGGGTTATTCCCTATCTTTATTCAAGAGCGTGGTATTTACATTTGAGAGCATACTTTATTGATTTCCTTCACTCAAACCCTGTCATCGCACCAAAGACAAACCAAAGAGTAACCGCCCTTACGGGACGCTGTAATAAGTAAAACGAACGCACCCGCAAGGACACCTGTCCTCCTATTGGTTGAGGGATTTTGACAGGATTGTTGCACAAAAGTTTCGAGCGATCAGAGAATAAATCTGAGAGCAGAAAAAATCCGTAAGCAGCAATATATCTGAGTGCAAGCGTACAGTTTGAGCAGAAGCAGAGCAAATCTAAGTGCAAGCAGGCACTATTTGAGTGCGAGGACAGGGTTTGAGGGAAATAAATACATAAAGTATGCTCTCAAATTTAAATACCACGCTCTTGAATAAAGATAGGGAATAACCCCCATAGGTGTGTTGCATCAGTTGTCGCCATCGTTGAAAAGCAACTCCGATATTGACTCTGGTTTGAATTCTCCTAGTTTCCACTTTGTTTTTGTTCCTAATTTGCTCCGTTACATTATTTCTTTTGCCACCAGTAGACGATGTTGAACCTAACTCTGCCATGGTAAAAGTGGCCGCCTGTTGCTGGCGAGTCATTGAAGTACTGCTGCAATGCACGCCCAATGACGGCACGCCCAATGAGGGCACGAGATACATTTGTGCGTGCACGAGATGGAAGGCTGACAGACAGGGCGCCAATCCAATCCGTTTAGCCGGCCCGGCTAAACGGATTGGTCGTACTTTTTACAGTATTACGGCTTCCAGAGATGAATTTTTTTTATGGATTTTTTGTCAAAGCACTTAAGATATGCATTGCTATCGGGATGTTAAGAGCATTCCATGGAATATAACAAAAAGTGTATCTCGAGCCGGTTTCTCAAACTTACCTACCCCCCCTTTAATGTTTATTTTATTATATTTTATATTTATTTGAGTGAATATTCATAGTTTAATAATAATTAAAAACCCAAAACTAATAGTTTATGTTTTGTGAGTACTAGTACAGTAAAGTTCAAATACAGATTATTTTAGTTCATCGAAATGCTGCACCTTAATGTTTATTATATTATATTTTGTATTTATTTGAGTGAATACATTATTCACAGTTTAATTTAAAAAAAAAAATGTTATGTTTTGTGATAATTTTTTCTGCTGTACCGAAAACGTACCGAACCGAACCGTGACCTAAAAACCGAGGTACGTACCAAACCGAAATGTTTGTGAACCGTTACACCCCTAGCTGGCGGTGAAAAGAATCCCACCAGACTCCTTTGCCCCTCCAACAGAGGGATGTCCTTTTTCCTTTTCGTTATTTCAAGCTATAAAAACTCTCAATCTTCTCTCGAGTTATTATTATTTTTGGCCGCATTCGGCTCGAGTTCAGGGCGTTCGGAGCTGAATAAGGGCATCAAAAGACGGCAAGACGGCCCCCTGGCGGAAACGCTGCTCCAGTCCAAACCTACATCAAAGAACAAGAAGGTTGAAGGTTTTTGTAAAATATAGCTGATTGAGTTATGTTGAAGCAGCCTCCAGGAGTTATGCTGTGCAAATATATACTTATACAATACCTAACTTAAAAGCCAGACTTAATATTGATAATGCTTTCCCACCTTTGTCTTGGGAACAAGAACTATACAGTTGCTGCATTTTGATGTACTTGAGAATTCAACAAAATCAAAACTAGTTTGTGCACAGGGACTTTCCTTCGTGTGTGTGTGTGATTGCAACCAGGGATGCACCATCAACAGAAGGTTTATTGAAATCACAATGACTATTGCACTTTCCAAATTGCAGTCATGAGCGTATTTGTTAAAGGCATGGGCATAATGTGAATACTGCTTCAAAAACCTTAATTTGGTTTAATATTACAAATCATATAGCAATATATCTGCAACGCTTTAAGTAGACCAAGTGTTAAAGGTCCCCTATTGTACTGTTCTTCATCAATGTATTACAGGTCTCAGATATATACAGAACATGTCTCTGATTGGCTGAAACACCAAACAGATCATTGCAGCATCCCATAATCCCCTCTGTTTCAGCCCTGTTTCCAAAGTGCTGATTCTCTGTCTGTTACTTCAGATGAAAATAAGGAGCCCCTCCCCACGCCCCTCTGAGAGAGATTTGGTTAAAAATAACTCAATGGTGCTCTAGGAGGAGATTCAGGTGATAAGGTGGGGGGGGGGGGGGGGGTTACCTTGGTTGGTGATTGGCTAATGGTTACACAAGCCAAAACATCGTTATGACATCATAAAGTGGCCAAAATCTGATCAGTTCGTTTTCAGACAGGTTTTTATAGAAATGGATAAAAAAGAGAGAGAATCTTTGTTCCTGAAACTTTCAGAGTCTCTTTACACAGAGGGGACACATGTTGATGAAGAAGAGACATGAAGAAGAGGGGACACATGTTGATGTAGAAGAGACATGAAGAAGAGGGGACACATGTTGATGTAGAAGAGACATGAAGAAGAGGGGACACATGTTGATGTAGAAGAGACATGAAGAAGAGGGGACACATGTTGATGTAGAAGAGACATGAAGAAGAGGGGACACATGTTGATGTAGAAGAGACATGAAGAAGAGGGGACACATGTTGATGTAGAGGAGACATGAAGAAGAGGGGACACATGTTGTAGAAGAGACATGAAGAAGAGGGGACACATGTTGATGTAGAAGAGACATGAGGAAGAGGGGACACATGTTGATGTAGAAGAGACATGAAGAAGAGGGGACACATGTTGATGTAGAAGAGACATGAAGAAGAGGGGACACATGTTGATGTAGAAGAGACATGAAGAAGAGGGGACACATGTTGATGTAGAAGAGACATGAAGAAGAGGGGACATGTTGATGTAGAAGAGACATAAAGAAGAGGGGACACATGTTGATGTAGAAGAGACATGGAGAAGAGGGGACACATGTTGATGTAGAAGAGACATGAAGAAGAGGGGACACATGTTGATGTAGAAGAGACATGAGGAAGAGGGGACACATGTTGATGTAGAAGAGACACGAAGAAGAGGGGACACATGTTGATGTAGAAGAGACATGGAGAAGAGGGGACACATGTTGATGTAGAAGAGACATGAAGAAGAGGGGACACATGTTGATGTAGAAGAGACATGAGGAAGAGGGGACACATGTTGATGTAGAAGAGACATGAAGAAGAGGGGACACATGTTGATGTAGAAGAGACATGAAGAAGAGGGGACACATGTTGATGTAGAAGAGACATGAAGAAGAGGGGACATGTTGATGTAGAAGAGACATAAAGAAGAGGGGACACATGTTGATGTAGAGGAGACATGAAGAAGAGGGGACACATGTTGATGTAGAAGAGACACGAAGAAGAGGGGACACATGTTGATGTAGAAGAGACATGGAGAAGAGGGGACACATGTTGATGTAGAAGAGACATGAAGAAGAGGGGACACATGTTGATGTAGAAGAGACATGAGGAAGAGGGGACACATGTTGATGTAGAAGAGACATGAAGAAGAGGGGACACATGTTGATGTAGAAGAGACATGAAGAAGAGGGGACACATGTTGATGTAGAAGAGACATGAAGAAGAGGGGACATGTTGATGTAGAAGAGACATAAAGAAGAGGGGACACATGTTGATGTAGAGGAGACATGAAGAAGAGGGGACACATGTTGATGTAGAAGAGACATGAAGAAGAGGGGACACATGTTGATGTAGAAGAGACATGAAGAAGAGGGGACACATGTTGATGTAGAAGAGACATGAGGAAGAGGGGACACATGTTGATGTAGAAGAGACATAGAGAAGAGGGGACACATGTTGATGTAGAAGAGACATGAAGAAGAAGGGACACATGTTGATGTAGAAGAGACATGAAGAAGAGGGGACACATGTTGATGTAGAAGAGACATGAGGAAGAGGGGACACATGTTGATGTAGAAGAGACATAGAGAAGAGGGGACACATGTTGATGTAGAAGAGACATGAAGAAGAAGGGACACATGTTGATGTAGAAGAGACATGCAGAAGAGGGGACACATGTTGATGTAGAAGAGACATGAAGAAGAGGGGACACATGTTGATGTAGAAGAGACATGAAGAAGAGGTGACACATGTTGATGTAGAAGAGACATGAGGAAGAGGGGACACATGTTGATGTAGAAGAGACATGAAGAAGTGGACTTTGCATAATAGGTGACCTTTAAGATAAGTCTGAAAAGCCATACTTTCAAATCCTTCAAAGGAACAGAAACATGTACAGTAAGTGTGCTTGATCACTTTCTGTCATGTGCTAGCTTCCCTAAATAACCCATTTGTCCGTAACTAAAAAACTCCAACCAGTCTTTGTTCCTCATTTGTCCTCTGTGCCACAGGATCTGAAACATGGCAACGTAATTAAGTTCCAGATTTAAGGAAAGTGCTGTTGATGCTTGACGCTGGGTATTATACCCCAAAGGATGTATGGAAAAGCAACCAGCACTTAGATCCCTCATGCAGTGTGTCCTGTTCTTGTGCTTGAAAAAGAACATCTTACTTTCTTCTTGACTTTATTGTATTAACGGCAAGGTTTTAATTCGTCGTAGTTGTCACATCCTGTTAGTCTTCTTCAGGTTAAGCCTCTTTGTATGCGTGGAGGGAATTTGTGTCCTCTCCACAGCTGCTGCTCGGTTTCGCCTGATTGTACAAGTCTTTTAAAACGACCCACTAACACATCTGTAGCTGTGAAAGTACACCGTTCACAGCAGCACAATGTGTCAGTCATACTAGATGTGTGAAGCTACAGTACACACTTTGGTACTGAAGGATACAGATGCACACAAAACGAGCTGCTGTTCTCTCAATGCAGTCTCACACACCAAAAGCCATCTTTTAAACATATTGCTCTGTGAACTCTTTCTAAGTGCCTTCTTTTTTCTGCCTTTCAGAACACAAAGTTATCATTGTGGGTCTGGACAATGCGGGCAAGACCACCATCCTTTACCAGTTGTAAGTATCCAAACAGCACAGCGAGCTTATGTCTCATAGCTTCAATCCATTCGTTGTATGAGAAATAAATGGATCAATGAGTTTGTGAACGTTGCTTGTATTATGTGTGTATATATACTGTATGTGTACATATGTATGTTTTAGGGCTGCACGATATTGAAAAAAACTGACATTGCGTTTTTTTGTTCCCCTGCGATATATATTGCGTTTTTTTTAACCTGTTAAGCCCCAAGGTCCCGGCGGGTACTCTACTTTTTTTTTCACGACAGTGTCTCAGGGGATCTTAATATTTAAGAACCTATTAATGTGTTATACCAGATTAACGGAAATAATCTCAGCTAACTGACGATACAAACCATTTTTACCAAAACAAAACACAAGTCTCATAAGAAGCATCTAAATGACCCCTTAGCGAAAAATGCTAACGGACTTTGGCACAGAACTCAAGATAAAAGTACCCTTATTACTTATCGTAGCTGCACATACAAGATATCAGATTAAAGCTGAGGTTCCACAGATTATTTAGATATGTAGTATCATCACTGAGTCATCCAAACTCGCGACAGGGGAAGCAAACACAGACATCACAACACGTACCTTTACAGAGCTTCTAGGGGAGATGTCTCACCGTAGCTGTCAATCTGATCAAAAGACTTGTTCAATGGCATTAAAACGAGAAAAAACGCGGCTGAATCGGTTAATCCATAGGTTTTTAATGTCTCTGTATAAAAAAATTATTTCATTTATAATCCATAATTCCATTTTTATGTAAAAATCGCAGAGCAAAAGTTAGCTGCTAATGGTAGCCACCAGAGTGGCTGCTGCTTCCGGTCTTGGCTATGCGGCAGTCCAGCGCAGTCTAACACACACACATTACCAAATAAGGAGTGAGAGTGACGCGTAGCCAAAACCGGAAGCTGCATACACTCTGGTGGCTACCATTAGCAGCTAACTTTTGTGCTCCGATTTACATAAAAATGGACTTATGGATTATAAACAATTGCTTCAAAGCCACAGATACATTATTAACCTATGGATCAACCGATTCAGCCGCGTTTTTTCTGGTTTTAATGCCATTGAACACGTCTTTTGATCAGATTGACAGCTACGGTGAGACGATCTCCCGTAAAAGCTCCGTAAAGGTACGTGTTGTGATGTCTGTGTTTGCTTCCCCTGTCGCGAGATCGGATCGCTTAGATACTATACTTACATAATCTGTGGAGTCTCAGCTTTAATCGGATATATTGTATGTGCAGTTTCGATAAGTAATAAGGGTATCTTTACTTTGAATTCTGTGCTAAAGTGCGTTAGCATTTAAAAGAAAATGAATAAAACCGCACGTCCCTGTGGTGTGAATATCGCGCATTTCGCGGTTATCGCCATGACACGGTATATCGTTCAGCCCTAGTATATATAGCATTTTGCTTATCTATCCGTGTATTTATACCCATACACACATGAAAACCCACCTACATTTGCAGTTAAAATGCCGTAATATTTGGATCCCTGACTAAAAACGTTGAACCTGGATGACGAGTGGGAGGGCTTTTTTCTTTATAAGATTAGTTTCTGCCCCCCTGCTTCTACAAATGTTCTGTTTCATTGCTTGTCTGTTATAATATAGTATTGGATTAGTTGAATACAAAAAAGATTGTTGCTCGTGTTACCCATGACCTAATTCTTTCCCCACTCTGTTTATAGTTCGATGAATGAGGTGGTACACACCTCGCCTACGATTGGGAGCAACGTGGAGGAGATTGTCGTCAACAACACCCATTTCCTGATGTGGGACATCGGGGGCCAGGAGTCCCTCAGGTCATCGTGGAATACCTACTACACAAACACAGAGGTAATGCAATGTGGGCTCACTGCTAATCAAAAATAATTGCGGGACTTCCTTTTGCTAAAAACTGTTTGAACATCAGCTAGAATACATACTTTGTCCAGGCACATTTATTGGGTGATGTACACTTACCACAGGTGTATTGTTATTTAGTTTAAATATTTTTACACAAGTCTAATGCCCAGCCTCTAAATTAGCACTAAGCGAAAGAGTGCTAACACATCGGATCTGCACAAACAAGATATCAGATTAAAACTGTGCGACCAATACTCGCGGCAGCAAAGACTACACACAACTTCACTTTACGGGGCCAAAACGGCAAATACGTCTTACCGTTGCTGTTTTCTGATCAAAAGTTGTGTTCAAGGGCATCAAAACGCAGATAAACGCTGCTGAAGGTTAATCCAATGTCTCTGTGTCCCTTTGAAATGATTACTGATAATCCATCATCATATTTACGTCTATAACCTAGTTTTCAGTTTTCAGAGCGTACATAGCTTTTCAGTTAGGGCAAACTGCGTGCGCATCACTCTCATTCCTCAATGGTAACGTGTAGGTGGATTTAGGAACTTCCCCTCAATTCTATTGGCTCTAACGGTTCAAAAGAGATGTCAATCACCAACATCGACCAATGGGTTCCAGAGATATGGCAAATCCACCCAAATGACCCCAGAAGTGTTTTTTTTTTCTAAACCTCTCTAAAAAGGTCAAATATCACTTGTTTTGCATCAATCTTGATACAGGGTACTTATTATATGTTACAGTTTGGATTCCTAAAGCTTTTAGTCTATCCCATCATCCAAGGGTGGTTTTCACTATAAGTAATGTTTTTGGACGGAAACTATAATTTACACTTTTTTACTATGTTCAATCTCAATTTACTTTAAAATAAAAAACATTCTATATTGATTCTGACTCTTCTACATCCAACTCACAGGCGTATCATTGCTTTGAGAAAAAGGATTATTGATTTAACCCTTTTAGAAGTGAAGATATAGTCATTTGTTCTGGGCATGTCTTTTTCGAGCCTGAATCCTGAAAAACAGGCGCGGGGCTGAACAGGTTAGAGACAAATGGAGAATGTCTTCTGGCTATAATGCTGTCGAGTGTTGATGCAGTTTGTTTGGTGCTCTGCTTACAGTCTGGTGAAGTTGAGATGTCTCTTAACGTCCATTATTTATCTCCATCTTCTCCGGGCAGTTCGTCATCGTGGTGGTAGACAGCACCGACAGAGAAAGGATCTCCGTGACCAAAGAGGAGCTCTGCAGGATGCTAGCGCATGAAGTGAGTATCATGAAAATAATCGTTCTTAATTATCTTCAACTAAATATCCAAGCTTCATTTCAACAAAGTTTTAAATTACTTTTCTTTGAGACATAGCCATCATTTTCACATCATGAAATATCTTGACCCTCTCCTCTGTCTACATCTCTTACCTGTCCATCAGGATTTAAAAAGGGCGGGAGTTCTGATCTTCGCCAACAAGCAGGATGTGAAGGGGTGCATGTCTGTGGCTGAAATCTCCCAGAGCCTCCAGCTCACCTCCGTCAAAGACCACCAGTGGCACATCCAGGCCTGCTGCGCCCTCACTGGGGAGGGGTGAGAACTGCACCTAATACTCACTCGCTATATTAGATTGTCAAAATGTATACTCAAACTTTGGTGCGTTTATGTAGTCAAAATGTTGATCTAATGCAGTATAGAGCGGTCACCTATTATGCAAAATCCACTTTCTCATGTCTCTTCTACATCAACATGTGTCCCCTCTTCTTCATGTCTCTTCTACATCAACATGTGTCCCCTCTTCTTCATGTCTCTTCTACATCACCATGTGTCCCCTCTTCTTCATGTCTCTTCTACATCAACATGTGTCCCCTCTTCCTCATGTCTCTTCTACATCAACATGTGTCCCCTCTTCTTCATGTCTCTTCTACATCAACATGTGTCCCCTCTTCTTCATGTCTCTTCTACATCAACATGTGTCCCCTCTTCCTCATGTCTCTTCTACATCAACATGTGTCCCCTCTTCTTCATGTCTCTTCTACATCAACATGTGTCCCCTCTTCTACATCAACATGTGTCCCCTCTTCCTCATGTCTCTTCTACATCAACATGTGTCCCCTCTTCTTCATGTCTCTTCTACATCAACATGTGTCCCCTCTTATTCATGTCTCTTCTACATCAACATGTGTCCCCTCTTATTCATGTCTCTTCTACATCAACATGTGTCAGATGTAGAAGAGCTGATCAGATTTTGGCCACTTTATGATGTCATAACGATGTCTTGTCTTGTGTAACCATTAGCCAATCAGCAACCAAGGTAACCCCCCCCCCCCCCCCCTTATCACCCGAATCTCCTCCTAGAGCACCATTGAGTTCTTTGTAACCAAATGTCTCTCAGAGGGGCGTGGGGAGGGGCTCCTTATTTTCATCTAAAGTAACAGACAGAGAATCAGCACTTTTGAAACAGGGCTGAAACAGAGGGGATTATGGGTAATGCTGCAATGATCTGTTTGGTGTTTCAGCCAATCAGAGACAGGCTCTGGATATATCTGAGACCTATAATATATTGATGACAAACAGTATAATAGGGGACCTTTAACGCCTGTCTTTCTGCTTTTCCCGTCCCTTCACATCCCCTCCTCACACTCTTCTCTTCACCTCCAGGCTGTGCCAGGGTCTCGAGTGGATGATGTCCCGGCTGCGTGTGAGATGATGACCTTTGACTTTTGATCAAGAGTGCGCCCTTGCTCTTTGTTTTTCCTCTGCCTCCGGACATGAGCTTTGAAACGAGGATGGGGCTGGGGTCGGCTGACGGACGGAGCCCTCTCCTCTTTCCTGCGATGGGCACACCGCTGCCAGGACGTTATTCTCTTCTGTGATAATTTATTTTAACGAAAGACGTCTGAGCTTGGGAACAGAAAAAAACCACGATGTTTTCAGAGGAACAACAAAAGAGACACCAATTATTTAAACGGAAATGTTTGCACGGTTTTTCCTTTCACAGAAGTCGGCAAATGGACTGACTTTGGGACTGTACATGGACTTGTTCTTCAGCTGTGTGTGACTCTAGCCCTTTGTGGCCTTGCAGTATTGCCAGACTGGCTGTGGCAGTTTGTATTGCCCCCACTTTACCCCATGTGTACAGTCTCTTTTAACGTGGTGCCTGCAGCAGTGATGATGGTTGATGGAGACTGAAACATGCCGCAAGGAGGGTCAAATCACAATATACCCTCTTTGTTTCAGTCCCTATGAATAATCAGTGAAATAAAGTGTTTTTATCTGTTTCAGGTGAATCGCAGCGTGTCATGATTGAGTTTTTCCTTCAGGTGACTGGAGGGATCAAAGTGAACTATTTGTAACGTCAGTTGTTCTTTTTATAGTCCTTTGGGACAGGGGTTCCCAACAGCGGTAATTAAAGTTTAAAAGTCTCAAAATGCTACAACTACCGTCACAAACTGGATGAATGTGAAGTATTTTGTTAAAGGAGGATGAAAGCGTAATTAAGGAGCACTATTGGAGTGACTTTGATGGTTATTGGACTCAGGATTAATTCATTTGGATTCCCGCTGTATGAAGAAATTAAAGGACTGCGGAAGTGGAAACAATTCACAAAGGGATTAAACTGTTTAAAACACATGCTCAAAGTAAGCCGGATTTTGCCGATGTGTTTATGTGGATTCAAAAGTCGTAAATAATCTACAAAATGGAGGAGACCGATCTGATCGGAGCAACTGTGACAAATAATCTGAAACCGGCATGGACAATGACTATGTTTTAAAAATGTGCTTATCCAGAAAAGCCTGGTTTGGACACTTTACGGGCAGAAGAAACATTTCTATTAAAGAAAGAATTATAAATTTCTGTCTTTTTATGCCTTTAATACTAACTTGAATTTTTATTCAAATTAATTAATCAATTATTTTTTATATTTTATTGTAATGTAGAGACAAGGCTTTTAGTGACAATCATGTATTGAGTTACAATTATATGTAAAAGAAAAAGTCTAAATATGATATTTGGCCTCAAATCATCTGAGGCCTGGCGCCCCCCCCCCCTGCACCCCCCCAGGTTGGGAACCACTGCTTTAGGGGGCAGAATGTGTCACATGAGCTCATGGTCGCTGGTGCTTTTCAGGGAGCAGGATGAGCAGCAGGAGAGAGGAGAGAGCCGATGTGAGCAGCACACAGTGAGTGGTTAAGATGAGACCAAGGCCCAATTCCAAATGGACCCCCTGCCACCTTCCAGTTAGTTTGCATGTTCACATGGGTGTTTTCACATTAAGTACCGTTCCGAACCAACTAGTGGAGAGTGGGAGTGGGTTATTATTAAACCCTCTAACAACAGTGAGTCTGCATGACAATGCGCAACGCTGTTTGTATATAGGCTACCATACGATAATACTTTATTGTCAGATCAAGTCTGAAATTGTTCTTGTATCACAGCAGCTCCACTCGTAACATCAAACAAGAACAAATATAAAGAAGTGATAGTAGAACATTTGACAGAATACAAAATCCCAAAAGACAACGTGTTCAAGACCCTCTAGCGCAGTGGTTCTCAACTGGTCAGGCCTCGGGACCCACTTTTATTCCTTTGTCAATATTCAACAAGAAATCGTTTAATAAGATGATGGCCATCAAGTTGCTAGAATCAAAGCTGACCTGTATAACATAAAAAGGCCCACTTGTATTGTAGTACTCAATAAAAAGGCAGACTTGGAGCCAATCCTCCAAATTCACCACACGTGAAAAATGTGACATGCTGCAAACCCAGCCCCAGCAGGGGGGTCTGGGGGGATTCTCCCTCGGGAGAGTTTTAGAAATACTCACATATAAACTACGCATTTTGGCACACTTTAAATTGTGGGTAAGGGTAGATAGCTCCCATTGTTCTGTGACCTGTCAATCATCAAACCGGGGGTCATATTTCATTATGTGTTCATTTTGATCTGAAGTTGTACCCATGGGTTGTGGTTGTACCCGCAAAGTTATTCTCCGTGGGGACTTCCGGCAACAATCTTAATTCTGATTGGCCAGAAGACTCGAAAAAAGCAAAGATGTTTTATTGAGAAGATGATCACTTTTTTTTCAAAACCGTTTATGGTCTCCGGTACTTCCAGTCCAACGCAGACTGCATGCACAGCGTTAGAAAATCGAGCCTTCAAAAATAAAAGTTAGACTTTTTTCCAAAGTAGAAAACTCACACATCTGCGACCCACTCGAAACGGGTCCGCGATGCACTTTTGGGTCGCGACCCACCAGTTGAGAAACACTGCGTCTAGCGTACATTTGACCTGGGATTTAACTCTGTATTAATTTGAGGATTGACCGGTGCACAAACGAGTGCTTCAGTCTGACCTCATTAAATCGTGGAGTGGGACCCTGTATCTCCGGATGTCATGAAACACGCTGTTTACGAATAGTACTTTTATTAGCAAACTGAAAAATAAAAGACATTTAATATCGTCATAGGATTATATACCCAGGTCTAGTCTAGAAAACGGTCAATGTGTGCATTTGATTGAAAAGTGTTGTGTATTTACAGGGACTTTTGCAAAAACCAAGCAGCTTATAAACATCAGATTTAATAACAACAACTAAAACGCCACTAAAGATCTTTGTAGTTTTATTTTACTTATGAAACCATGGTCACTACACTTCCTGATAGTGCCCGAGAGTGGGAGTTTGTTCAAAACCTGCCGCTGTATTTACACACAACTTTGGAATTGGGCCGAAACAAAAGCACTGACTGCGTAAGTAAACATGAATGAGCACTAAAACAAAGCAAAACATTTCACTTGTTTTTTGGGTGTGTCTGCTTCCTCATCAGGAGATTCCTGACTCCTCAGATCTGTTGCTATGAGGAAGCTTTTTTTTCAGCCCTACTTTTCCACCTAAACGTGTCCTGATGACACATTTAGGAGGAAAGGTCGGGCTGACAAAAAGCTTCCTCATAGCAACATGACACACATGCGTCTTGTGATCATCCTTTTCGTCATGGTAGTTCTAACAGCTGACTCATTCATTGCTTTAAATATAATCCTTCATATGGTCCCTTTCCTCCGTACTCATATCAGTCTGGAAAAAAGACAGGAAGTCCGTTTTATAGCTTGATTCTTGAAATACCTTTTAAACCTTGAGCAACCGGTTTCACTGGGAGCATACATCAATGTCTCGTTCTAAAATGAATCAACTGAGTCCGTTTTTTGGCACATTTTCTCTGTAACATTTACATATTTAGCTTCAAGGACCAAACACCTTCACAGTGGAACTTTTTCACAAAGGTGGAGGTACAAATTGAATGAACACGAACTCTTTAACACATGATAAAAACAACATATTAAGAGAAATATGTCAAGATGCTAATTAAATCGCTGTCAATTTGGAGCTTGTGCTAGAATTTTTTGTCAAATTGTGTGTGTTCTGTTCTTTTTCCCCACCATTTTAATATTAAAAGCGCACAAATATTGAATTTAACATCATCAGACCGGAGTTTGTTGTGAATTGCTTTCAGTCAAAATGTGTTATGTACAAATTGTGATATATCTGAGTTTGAGAAAACATTTCAGGTATTGTATCAGGTAAGTCAAACCCTTATAATACCCAGTTAACATACACAATACGTTTATCTTGAATAATTATTGATTGCATTTCTGTAGATTTAAGAGGCCCACGTGTCCTCAGTTTAGTCAGTGATGGTGTCAGACACTATGATAACCCCAGAGATGTAATCTAAGAGTTAAGCAATTTGTAATTTTCTTTACACAGGTCTTATTTATGTTTAAACAACGGGAGCGTTATCGTACAGAAGTGTCAACAAGTCTATCTAGATCCCAAAGTGATGACAAAATCTCAATCATTCCAGCTCTTTATTGACCCAAGAGGACATCACTGTCTTCTTATAGAGCTAGAAAGGTCAGTGCAGATTAATCTGGAAATGTAAAACAACAACCTGACCTGTCCTTGCTAAGTCACTCCAGTCTGACGGATGGGTCACTTTAGGCCTCTTACCTCACTAGAATTCATTGTTTTGGTGTGTTGGTGGGCTTAGATTGACTATTGGCATGTGTTGTCCGTCCTGCAGCTGTTGTGTCCTGGTCTCTCTGATCATCAGTCATTTTTTCCAGTGACTAAGTATCATGACCCCCAAACCCCCCCCCCCACCCCACTCTGGATGTCCTTGGCTTAAGGTAGTCATTATTTTGCCTGCTAGAATGATCAAAAGTGTGTGATACCCTGCCTGATCTTTCAATGCGATGCACCAAAATTGTTTTAAAGGGGTCATATTCTGCTCGTTGTCATTTTCAGGTGTATATCAGTATGTAGTGTCTCTACTTTAAAGAGTCCTCTCCTGCTGATGTTCAGGTGTATATCAGTATGTAGTGTCTCTACTTTAAAGAGTCCTCTCCTGCTGATGTTCAGGTGTATATCAGTATGTAGTGTCTCTACTTTAAAGAGTCCTCTCCTGCTGATGTTCAGGTGTATATCAGTATGTAGTGTCTCTACTTTAAAGAGTCCTCTCCTGCTGATGTTCAGGTGTATATCAGTATTTAGTGTCTCTACTTTAAAGAGTCCTCTCCTGCTGATGTTCAGGTGTATATCAGTATGTAGTGTCTATACTTTAAAGAGTCCTCTCCTGCTGATGTTCAGGTGTATATCAGTATGTAGTGTCTCTACTTTAAAGAGTCCTCTCCTGCTGATGTTCAGGTGTATATCAGTATGTATTGTCTCTACTTTAAAGAGTCCTCTCCTGCTGATGTTCAGGTGTATATCAGTATGTAGTGTCTCTACTTTAAAGAGTCCTCTCCTGCTGATGTTCAGGTGTATATCAGTATGTAGTGTCTCTACTTTAAAGAGTCCTCTCCTGCTGATGTTCAGGTGTATATCAGTATATAGTGTCTCGACTTTAAAGAGTCCTCTCCTGCTGATGTTCAGGTGTATATCAGTATGTATTGTCTCTACTTTAAAGAGTCCTCTCCTGCTGATGTTCAGGTGTATATCAGTATGTAGTGTCTCTACTTTAAAGAGTCCTCTCCTGCTGATGTTCAGGTGTATATCAGTATGTAGAGTCTCTACTTTAAAGAGTCCTCTCCTGCTGATGTTCAGGTGTATATCAGTATGTAGTGTCTCTACTTTAAAGAGTCCTCTCCTGCTGATGTTCAGGTGTATATCAGTATATAGTGTCTCGACTTTAAAGAGTCCTCTCCTGCTGATGTTCAGGTGTATATCAGTATGTATTGTCTCTACTTTAAAGAGTCCTCTCCTGCTGATGTTCAGGTGTATATCAGTATGTAGTGTCTCTACTTTAAAGAGTCCTCTCCTGCTGATGTTCAGGTGTATATCAGTATGTAGAGTCTCTACTTTAAAGAGTCCTCTCCTGCTGATGTTCAGGTGTATATCAGTATGTAGTGTCTCTACTTTAAAGAGTCCTCTCCTGCTGATGTTCAGGTGTATATCAGTATGTAGTGCCTCTACTTTAAAGAGTCCTCTCCTGCTGATGTTCAGGTGTATATCAGTATGTAGTGTCTCTACTTTAAAGAGTCCTCTTCTGCTGATGTTCAGGTGTATATCAGTATGTAGTGCCTCTACTTTAAAGAGTCCTTTCCTGCTGATGTTCAGGTGTATATCAGTATGTAGTGTCTCTACTTTAAAGAGTCCTCTCCTGCTGATGTTCAGATGTATATCAGTATGTAGTGTCTCTACTTTAAAGAGTCCTCTCCTGCTGATGTTCAGGTGTATATCAGTATGTAGTGTCTCTACTTTAAAGAGTCCTCTCCTGCTGATGTTCAGGTCTATATCAGTATGTAGTGTCTCTACTTTAAAGAGTCCTCTCCTGCTGATGTTCAGGTGTATATCAGTATTTAGTGTCTCTACTTTAAAGAGTCCTCTCCTGCTGATGTTCAGGTGTATATCAGTATGTAGTGTCTCTACTTTAAAGAGTCCTCTCCTACTGATGTTCAGGTCTATATCAGTATGTAGTGTCTCTACTTTAAAGAGTCCTCTCCTGCTGATGTTCAGGTTCATATCAGTATGTAGTGTCTCTACTTTAAAGAGTCCTCTCCTGCTGATGTTCAGGTGTATATCAGTATGTAGTGTCTCTACTTTAAAGAGTCCTCTCCTGCTGATGTTCAGGTCTATATCAGTATGTAGTGTCTCTACTTTAAAGAGTCCTCTCCTGCTGATGTTCAGGTGTATATCAGTATTTAGTGTCTCTACTTTAAAGAGTCCTCTCCTGCTGATGTTCAGGTCTATATCAGTATGTAGTGTCTCTACTTTAAAGAGTCCTCTCCTGCTGATGTTCAGGTTCATATCAGTATGTAGTGTCTCTACTTTAAAGAGTCCTCTCCTGCTAATGTTCAGGTGTATATCAGTATGTAGTATCTCTACTTTAAAGAGTCCTCTCCTGCTGATGTTCAGGTGTATATCAGTATGTAGTGTCTCTACATGTCTCCATGCTTTAATGTTCAAAAAGCTCTTTATTGTTCTCATACTGCCTGTGCTGCAGCACCTCTTTTCACCCTCTGTCTGAAACAAGAGCCCAGTCTGCTCTGATTGGTTAGCTGGCCGGCTCTGTTGTGATTGGTCAACCGTTTAGAGATGTCCCGCCGTTAATATACAATGTGTTGGAGCACTAGCCAATAGAAGCGCGAGTGTTATGTAATGATGTCACTAAAGTAGGGAAGTAAACAAAGGAGTCCAATGGAGGCGTTTCTTGCAGGAGGGGAACTTTGAGATTTTAGCCTTTGCAGACCATTTAAATGCACTAAAACATAGAACAAACTACAGGAGAGGGAAAACCCAGAGAAAACATAATAGGGCGTCTTTAATAGCTTGAAATATACTTTCCCTCAATCAAGTTTGAAATAGATTTGGGTTTATATGTCTGTGCCTTGAGATATGTCCCCCTTTGTAACATGACTACTTCTTCAATCTTGCAGGTTAGATGAAATAAAAGTTGTGGTGATGTTGCTACTGAGGACCCCACACACACACACACACACACACACACACACACACACACACACACACACACACACACACACACACACACACACACACACACACACACACACACACACACACACACACACACACACACACACACACACACACACACACACACACACACACACACACACACACACACACACACACACACACACACACACACACACACACACACAGCTGCTGCTTTCCATCTCAGCGCCTGTGAAGCAGATTTGAAATAGCGGAGAGATAGAGGCACATCATCTGAGGGGAGGAGAAGTAAATATACTGTTTGGTACATGTTGGATTCTTTGTTTTACGCCTTGTGTCATCCTTAACCCTCTTAATTCTATTCATGATTTGCTGTTACATTAAACCATAGCTGCTACTTGACCTCAATTCTATGGTAAACGTCTCTATCTAGAAATAGTTTGTGATGTATTTTTATACGTCAGATTATATTTATGCACTCGGATCGAGTGAGTCGCAGTCTGCTGCTTTGAAAATGTATATTTCTTACCCAGGTATCAGTCACTGGATCTGTGGGATGGGATTTCTTTAGTCTAATACGTGAACCAAATGTATTTATATAGGGCTGCACCTAGAGCTATATTGTTTCAAAGTATTGTAAATATACAGGGACAAAGGTACATGTATTGTTAACATCATTATGAAGCTAACAACTTTCAACATTGCTCATAATAACTCGTTATTCACTCATAATCAAAGGAAAATTGGTAATTGATCAGACTATTATCTCTTCTTATACATCTAGAGATCCAGTTACACCTAAAGTACTAGTAGCGATTCATTTGTGTCTCGTGGGTTAAACTAAAAACTGTCAGATGTCCTCAATCAGAGTTTCCACTGCAAGTCAAGAATTTCTCATAGTTACTCATTATTTGTTCATAATCAAAGGAAAACTGGTAATTGATCAGACTATTATCTCTTCTTATACATCTAGAGATCCAGTTACACCTAAAATACTTGTAGCTATTATTTTGTCTCGTGGGTTAAGCTAAAAACTGAGCGATGTCCTCAATCTGCTTTCCACTGCAAGTCAAGAGTTGCTCGTCGTAACTCGTTATTCACTCATAATCCAAGGATGATTGGTCATTTATCTGACTTTATTATTATTTTCTTCACTTTCTAGAGATACAGCTACACTTAAAATACTAGTAGCGATTCATTTTCGTCTCATATGTATCGGGGCATCTACTTGTTTCTTAGATTCTGCCTCAACTCTCCTCAGTTTGATGTTGATCTGATTCTCATGCAGACCTTGCCAGCGGCTCAGGGTCAGCTAACAGATGACCTCATCAGATCTGGCTCTCAGGGCCTTCAGATCCTCAAAGTCTATTGCTGATTTCCTTATGGGTCAGCCCTACTTCCAATCCTTTCACAAAAAAACTCTCCCGCTTGTCAACACATCCGTCACCGTCAGGATTTGTTGTATTTGGGTTTTACGCTTGTTTTCTTGAGATCCCAACGCCTCTGCCTTTCCTCATAACTGTACCGCTGATGCATTAGCCTCAACAGGTGCTCTTTTCTGAAATGATCACTTAGGTATATTTAGATTTTGAAATCTGAGAGCGCCGGCCTGTGATTGGCTGTGTGGACCACATGATAACCTGGGTAGAAATCGCAGCCGTGTGCTTTCTCACAGCTTTTCTCTGGAGGGAAGCTGGGGAGGCTTTGGCGGCTTAGGAGAACATTTAACTTTGATTTAACTGGTAAGCAAAGAAAAATGGATTTAAAAAAAGCACAAATATCTATTTAGTTCTTCCTCACCTTGCATGGCTTTTCCATCGGTTTGGACTTCCATCATTTCCATCCTCTGCTGCCATGGATCCAGGAGGAGAGTTGATAAGGAGCTGCACATTTAAGGAATAACTAAGCAAGATCTGCAAGCAACATCTCCCCAGGCGTGCCTTTGGATGTATCTTGAAATGTCAGCAACAGCCCGGCCTTTTTCGTCTGGTCTCTTTGAAATCTCAACACCTGTCGGGGCTATTTTGTTCTTTTACCTCAACTTGCATCTATTTGTCTAAGTATTTCACATATATGTTTTTTCTTAATTTATTTAAAGAAAGGGAAATCGAGTGCTAAAAAAGGTACTTAGTATGCCATCCTATATTTAACCTGCAGCCCTCAGAAGGCATTGCCCTACCGTTTGCTAAACAGAGTCAACCAATCAGGCTGTGGCATTAGCTTACATGTCAAATAGCTGAAGCTCTCTGTTGGGCAGCTGTCGCCAACCTTCAGCCAGTTCCTCCGTGTTGTGGCAAGTGAGGGAGGAGGGGCACACATTTAAAGGCCTATTATAATGCACTAATGTCTCACCTTCCTAATCTGCAACACTCCCTGTGTAATTCTCTCTCATTGTCCTACTTTGTGACACATTTCTATCGCTTTGTTTAGGACAAAAAGTTGGACTATCAGTTTGAGACCCTAGTGGATGACAAGGGAAACTTCCTTACTGTCAGGAATCTCAGCGGAAATCTTACCTTGGTATGGCGTCCACATTGGTTTACCATTACTATATATGTTGTTATTTCTCAGCGTGTATTTGCTGCTGTAAGTCCTATATTTGATCGGGTAATTGGGTTCAACAGGGGATGACTGGCAGCATCTTAAAATACCCCTGGTGCAGTTGTCCTTTGATCTCTTGTGTCTAAGCCCCAGTAAAAGCTGTCTGACATTGTGATGTGTTTCTACTGCTGGACACATTTAAGATAACTCTGCTACATACTTTTTATGCTGTATGTATAAAAGCTTAGGAGGCATAACCTTGTCCATTCAGAGTTTAAATAATGAACATCTTTTCAAATCTCATGTGTTTTGTCTAGAGCTTTTAAAACCGTTCCAACATGGCAGACGAATATGAGGAATTTGAAGAGAGTTATGAGGAGGAGGAGGAATTTGTCGAAGAGGTAAGTAAAAACTGCGCACATTAATCGAACTGCGAAATTACTTTTCCTACCATACTTGACTAGTTTACTCTGAATATGACTTCAAAACATGGTATATTTCACCTTATATCAGCAGATTGAGGTTATCCACCAGTACAGTGGCAGACCCTATGAATAGTTAAGCTAGCGCCCCCCCCCTCCAGTCAGCACTTCAGTCGTCAGGATCCTGTTTCAAATGGGTTTTACATCCTGGATCGCCCTTAACGGCTAACTATAAATCTAAATTAACTCAAACTGAAGGTTTACAAATGTTCCTGGGACATTATCTGTTGTCCTATAAGGAGACTTTCTATGAGGCTTTACCTTATGACAGGTTGGTAGTAACTATGCTATCAAACTGTATCTTCAGTGGTGGTGAATCGGTGATGATAGCGCCATTTATTCCCATGAAACTACAGGCCATCTGCTTTTTCCAACATGTCTAACCTATCAATGAACACATGCTGTAATGTTACCTAACTAACACAAGTACCCTTCATCTGTAATCAGAATCAAATTCCTTTATCTGTCCCACAACGAGGAAATGTACATTAGAACAACAATAGTGCAGATACAGTGAAGAAATTAGACGTCAAGATACAAAGCACAATAGGATTAGATTTCATACAATTTGGGAACACGCCAGTTACCATTCTGTCTTTTTATTATAACTTAACCAATCGTGTGAAGTGGCGTGGACCACCAAGCTCCAATTATATCTGCCTATGATCTGATAACCTGATATTAACCAATATTTCCGGATGTTTTAATGCTGTGCCCTGTGTGTACTGTGTTTCTGAATGTCTCACTGTGTCCAATGGAAGAGTGAAGTCAGAAGGCTAACAGCTTAGTCCTCTATTTCCTGGTGAAATGGGATTAAAGCCTGCCTTGTATTTGTTAATACCTAATATTGCTGATATCTTATAGGGGAGTCAAATGGATATTTATCACCTAATCACACCGAGCAATTACTTTCGTGGTCATTGAACTCCCATATAACATATCAAATGGATCTACCATCTTTACCGCAATGATGGTATATCGACTGGGAGGCGGAAACAAACGGAGACCCACAAAGTCAATACACTCTGATTTCACTGGCACTTTCATCTACACTGGAGAAAAGTTAAAAATGCTTTGAATAGTAAGATGGCTTCTTATTTAATCTACAGAATGGGGAGAAACATAGTGATATTCAGGATATACGTGAGACAAATGCATATAGTTAAAAACACGCAATCCCTTTATGATAATCTTATCTTATTTTGTTACACTGAAATAACTGAAATCTGACTTTAATTGAATGTATCATGTCAACAGATTTCACGTAACTGTATAAGGTTAGTTGTAAGCAATGATATTAAGTATTAAATCATTAGGTTCAACTTATTAGTATTGCTTTCCACTAACCTAATACAGCTATGTGACATTTGTTGACATAATGCACTTAATTAAAGTCAGCGGTTCAGTTTTTTCAATGTATTTTAATCTGCTGTGATCTATAATCATGAGGCTTTTCTATATATTAATTTGGGTCATTAAAAGGTGGAGCGTAGAGTGCTCTGTCTGGCATTCGGACACATTTAGAAGTGGACATCTAAGGCACCTTGGCAGAGTGTGAGAGAGCAGTGAGAAGTGAAGAGAGAGAGGGAAAGAGAGAGCCTGTAAATCACACTCTGATCGCCTGGAACGTGTTAACGTCACTGCGAGAAATTTGCTTATGAAAGGTGGAAAACTGCCCGACGGGTGGCCGAGCTATCGTTGTTTCTGCGATGCTTTGTAGGCATGTGATAAAATGGTGGCGTAGTGTTTCATTTACACCTATGGTTCTCTCCTGTCTGATAGATTTGGATATCGAAGCCTCTTACAAATGTTGATAAAAAAAGGTTTGAGATGTTCTTTCCCGCAGCTCTGGTTATTTCTAGGTGTCTCTGGTAGATTTGAGGTGAAAGAAGTCATATGTTAGTCTACTTAAGTAAAAGTGGCAATAACAGTGTGGAAAGCTCTAAAAGTCAATACTACTCAATATGCCACTTATTGGATTATAATTGTGTATGCATTAATATGTACACATCACTAATGCAGCTGGTAAATCTGTGGCTATCTTGTTATACTTTCAGATATCATAGTTATGTTTTGTTTTTTTATAAATCTGAAATATGTTATTTCATTTACAGCGTTACAGCAAAAGTCACATAGCAGATAAAAGGCTAACAATACAACAAGAGTAAGCTTACATATTAAATATATACACAAATGAGCAAATACAAATAAAAAAATAAGACAATTATTATTATTATTATTTTTGTATTCAATTGTAAAATATAGGCAGTGATGCAAAAAGTACAGTATTGGCTTACAAGTGGAATAAAAGAGACATTTAATGGATACTTAAGTGCAGTACTCCAGTCAAAGTTCATTTCCAAAAGTGCTAAGTTAATTGGTTAGCTTCCAAAGACACCAGTCTCAAAATGTTCAACCTGACGTGACTGTAAATGTTTCACTGGGATCGTAGGGAAGTAAAGTGAGGTGTAATTCAGGCTGTAAGTTAGACGGGCTATTCATGGGACAGTATGCTCTGCGTGGGAATGCTGTCCCTCACTGTGGTCTCAGGGTTAGGTTGCTTCAATGGGAAAGCTAGTTTCTCATTAGGTTTGGATACCCGCAATTAAAGAAAAACAAGTCCCATCCAGCCATACAAAAGGTTTGAATTAAACCCCAGATTTGAGGATTTCTGACTCCAATGCAATACAATATGGGGGAATGGGTTTCATGTGTGGTGCTAACAGCATTGAAGATTGTCATTTGAAATATCTATCTCTTCATCATAACTCTGGATAATCCACGGGAACATCAGTTTTGTTCGGGACTACTTTTCTGGAAGACAGTAGTCCCTAACAAAGCTGTGGATTAACACAGGCTTTGTTTCCAGAAATGAAAGTGGTTGTTTTGAAATGCCATTGTTCAATGCTGTTAGCAACGCACATGCAAACTTGTTTCACTTTCACTCTATTGGAGTAAAGGCAGAAAACGTAAAGACTGCCTAAACATGTTAAAAGTATTACTAGGGATGATTAGACAATGATTTTGGGTGAACTAATCCTTTAAACTCAGAGATGATAACGCTGTCTAAAGACGTTTGTGTGCATCTGATGAAATGTTCGATGCAATAAATCAAACATAAGAATAGAATGTCTTTATGCTTATAGCCTCGGTCAGATTTAGAGCAGTCAGTCACACATAACAGAGGATATTAATCTGTCCTTTGTATTGACTTAATTAGACCAGTCATAATTACAGTACATTACACCTCTGTGGATCGTACTTACAGTGACTCTGAGTGGATAATGAATCAGTTCATTACGCATCGGGACAAAGATCCCCGACGACAACGCGGAGGCTTTTATGCAAGTTGATGGCTTTTTGAGGGCGGTTTGACAGAATAGCCTCTAATGGGATGTAGAGTGATTTCCTGGGACTTGTTCATGGCAGTAATTGATGAGCACCAGAGCTGTGGAAAAATCACCCTCAATCCAAATAGAGAATACTTTGCTGTTTCTCCCATAACTTGTTCTGTCAGTTTTGAAACCCCAGAGTGTGTCCTATATTTGTAGTATGTTGAGCAGACTACCACAACGACTGTCTCTGAGGGTGCTCAGACGTTACAGGTAAAGCACCTCCTCCCAAAAGGACTCATAGAGGAAACCCCTCCTTGTCTGCATGTCTGTGGATAATCTGTTGTCTGGTGATTTCATTAAAGGCCTTGTCTCCTTCATCAGGGTAGGTTTTAATGTTTAATCTACGTCAATTAAAACCCTGATGATTTTCAGTCATTTACAAATCAAGTTTTCTTTGCCAACTTAAAGTGATTTAGTTTCCTGAAGCCTTTGTTCCCTACAGATGAGATACTGTTCGCTTGTGTTCATGTTACATGTTGCTGATCCTGGTATCGCATGCAGTGCAGGATGCTTGTTGTTGATGTTTCTGTACACTGTGCGATTGACTTGTGTTGGTTTTGTTCGCTGTTTGTTATTCAGGCCATTATCCTTACTAAGTATCATGTGCATTTAAAAATGTGTAGTGTTACAATTACTAGTTACCTGTACACAAATGTAATCAGTAATCTAATATGAGTATCAAAATGTAAAAGTAATGTACCCTGATTACCTTCCGTTACTTTGGGATTAGACGGTTGAACAATTTGACCTTTGAGCCAAGATATTTAGGATCAAAAATGATTTTATGTACAGGCCTTTCATGAAGCACATTCAGGCAGTCCTGATCCTTTTAGAACTAACACTATATGCACTTTCTTAGTTGTGTTATCCTGCTAGTAATCCACAGTTTTTAGAAACGTTTCGTAGTCAGATTATGTAACTGTAAGGGAATACAGTTGCCTTTTTTTTCTGCTTGTAATCCGTTACTTCCCAAGCCTGTACTGTATGTAGAATATTTCACAGATTCATAAATGAAGGTGGGTTCATAGAGTAATAGGTATACTGCAAACAAAGAAATATTACGTTTCCTTTCAGTCTTGATCAGATCATTATTGAATCCACACATTTGGATAAAACCTGATTTGTTTTGTCAAAATGTCCCGTTTCTGTCTGTGATGATCGCTCTGTCGTTTCACTTCCTGTAGTCAGGGAGCCCTTTTGTCAGTCGGGTAGTTCATCGTGTTTTCCTCTGTTCTCGTCCAGTCTGGCTTGCAAGTCAGGAAGGTCAGGAAGAAGGTCAAGGTGGACACTTCCAAGTTCATGACTCCATACCTGGCTCACAGCCAGAAGATGCTGGATCAGTACAGTCACGTAAGCAACACATTTGGATCAAAAATAATGACTTACCTCCTTTTTTTGTCTGCCAGTTAAAGGTCACCTATTATGCAAAATCCTCTTCGTCATGTCTCTTCTACATCAACATGTGTCCCCTCTTCTTCATGTCTCTTCTACATCAACATGTGTCCCCTCTTCTTCATGTCTCTTCTACATCAACATGTGTCCCCTCTTCTTCATGTCTCTTCTACATCAACATGTGTCCCCTCTTCTTCATGTCTCTTCTACATCAACATGTGTCCCCTCTTCTTCATGTCTCTTCTACATCACCATGTGTCCCCTCTTCTTCATGTCTCTTCTACATCAACATGTGTCCCCTCTTCTTCATGTCTCTTCTACATCAACATGTGTCCCCTCTTCTTCATGTCTCTTCTACATCAACATGTGTCCCCTCTTCTTCATGTCTCTTCTACATCAACATGTGTCCCCTCTTCTTCATGTCTCTTCTACATCAACATGTGTCCCCTCTTCTTCACGTCTCTTCTACATCAACATGTGTCCCCTCTGTGGAAAGAGACTCTGAAAGTTTCAGGAACAAAGATTCTCTCTCTTTTTGTCCTGATCCATTTCTATAAAAACCTGTCTGAAAATGAGCTGATCAGATTTTGGCCACTTTATGATGTCATCACGATGTTTTGTCTTGAGTAACCATTAGCCAATCAGCAACCAAGGTAACCCCCCCCCCCACCTGATCACCTGAATCTCCTCCTAGAGCACCATTGAGTTCTTTGTAACCTAATCTCTCTCAGAGGGGCGTGGGGAGGGGCTCCTTATTTTCATCTAAAGTAACAGACAGAGAATCAGCACAAAGCTAAACACTTCAGAGACATGTTCTGTATATATATCTGAGACCTATAACATATTGATGAAGAACAGTATAATAGGGGAACTTTAAGTACTTCAGAATCAGACACACTCCACGAGTATTGAGTTATGTCTATTGTACTAAATGCAGTGTTTGCTCTTCTTTACAGAACGTGTACAGGAAGGCTTATGAGATGTCCAAAGGCCAGCCGACCGCCTTCATCTCTGATACTCCTGAAATGATTCGCATCAGGAAGGCTCAGGAGCAGCTCAGCGAGGTAAGACCGAGGACTGTGGTGGTATTTTACCCCAAATCGTTACGTTTTAAGTCTAAGGTTGAGTTTTGACAGGTTATACGAATGGGAGATTTTGAATTTGTAAAATAGCTTAATTGAACCTATGATGTGGAGGACACTTGATTTGAGTTTAAATCGATGAGTGTGGGGCAGAGATGCTGACCGAACTCATTGTGATTTGCTCTTTGGCAAGGCTAGTTTAGTTATATCGCACATGTCAACATAAGGTCATTCAAAATGCTTTACAAAAAATATGCCAACACTTTCACAACTTAAAAAAACAAACTCAAATCCCACCTTTTATTTTAATTGTATTCACTTTATTAGCATCCATTAACAAAGCGCTAAAGATACCATGTATTATTATTATAATAATCATTGATGTTGAAAGCATATAGTGCAACAGAAACACATTAAAAGTTAGATTTAAATACATTTAAACAGTCATTTAGAGACAAAAGACTCAAATAAAACTGAATAAATGAATAGGTATTTGGATAAATGAATGTGTTTAAAAGATGAAGAACTTACTTAATTTATTCGCTCATGTCATGAATTCTAACAAATTACACTTTTCTCCCTCAGGTTAAATACCGCATGGAGGGCAATAAGACTCGGACAACCAGCATGTACGGTGGCGATGCCAGAGAGATCGCCCACGTCAAGCACGTGTCCGAGCTGATCAGCAAGGTGAGCTACCTGAACCTATATCACAACAATATATAGGACAATAAACCAGTATTTACAACACGGTTTTACGTATCTTTTGCAGGTTCTGTACAGACAGAAGTGGGATGAGACTAAGGACCGGTACCTGCTGCCGCCTGACGCTCCTGAGCTGGTGCTGGCTCTGAAGAACGCTGCTAACTACAGCAAGGTGAGCACGATGTACTGTCCAAATAATGCTTTAAAGGTCACCTATTGTGCAAAATCCACTTGTTCATGTCTCTTCTACATCAACATGTGTCCCCTCTTCCTCATGTCTCTTCTACATCAACATGTGTCCCCTCTTCTTCATGTCTCTTCTACATCAACATGTGTCCCCTCTTCTTCATGTCTCTTCTACATCAACATGTGTCCCCTCTTCTTCATGTCTCTTCTACATCAACATGTGTCCCCTCTTCTTCATGTCTCTTCTACATCAACATGTGTCCCCTCTTCTTCATGTCTCTTCTACATCAACATGTGTCCCCTCTTCTTCATGTCTCTTCTACATCAACATGTGTCCCCTCTTCTTCATGTCTCCTCTACATCAACATGTGTCCCCTCTTCTTCATGTCTCTTCTACATCAACATGTGTCCCCTCTTCTTCATGTCTCTTCTACATCACCATGTGTCCCCTCTTCTTCATGTCTCTTCTACATCAACATGTGTCCCCTCTGTGGAAAGAGACTCTGAAAGTTTCAGGAAAAAAGATTCTCTCTCTTTTTGATCCATTTCTATAAAAACCTGTCTGAAAATGAGCTGATCAGATTTTGGCCACTTTATGATGTCACAATGTTTTGTCTTGTGTAACCATTAGCCAATCAGCAACCAAGGTAACCCCCCCCACCCTTAACACCTGAATCTCCTCCTAGAGCACCATTGAGTTCTTTGTAACCAAACCTCTCTCAGAGGGGCGTGGGGAGGGGCTCCTTATTTTCATCTAAAGTAACAGACAGAGAATCAGCACTTTGGAAACAGAGGGGATTATGGGTAATGCTGCAATGATCTGTTTGGTGTTTCAGCCAATCAGAGACATGTTTTATGATAGGGGATCTTTAAATGTATGACTTATTATAAAGAAAGTCTATTTCTTGTAATTGTTCTGTATGCATGTGGTAATTCTTGCCCTTGCCCCTTGTTCAGAAACGGTACACGGAGGACTGGGATGCGGAGAAGACGATGTGTTACCCGTACAGCGACAGCCCCGAGCTGCGCAGGGTGGCCAAGGCTCAGGAAGTCCTCAGCGACGTGAGTTACATTTACACCAAACTGGAGGAAATGAAAATACAATTTTTTTTAGAAAACAGTTTTAGAGCTGTGTATCGTTTTAATACTTCCAGGGGGATTTTGGTTTGTATATTACTCTATTATATTATATTTAATTAAATGATATTTCAATCAATTACATGATATTATGAAAATACAGTGCACACTGTCCAATATTAAGACCTGTGTTTGGTTTATAACATGTATTATTATATATTGCATAACATTACATGACATTATATCATATTACATTATATTACATTACATTATTTTATATTTTATGACATTTTGTTTATTAATCTTCTAACTTAAACAAAAAAATCTCAGATAAATATACAAAACACAATATTTATATAAAAAAATGATTGCATATATACTCATATAAGATATTATATATATCTCCTTTGATTCTATCAAATACTGTTGTTTGAAACAATGTGGAATATCTAATACATGGGTTATTCTGTAAGAATTAGGAAAGCTGTGACACAAATTCACCTGAGAAGTTCATTTCTATCTTACTGTGCGAGCAGATTGCTAATTCAGCATCAACTACAGAGGCATGCATATTTTCTCCACCATATATTGCTTTCTTCGTTTCAGGTTACATTTTTTTGAACTTAGTCAGACGTAGCAGCAATTAACCCCCCCCACCTTTTGAACACAATAGCGTGTAAGCCTTTCTGCTGATGTAGGAAAGTCACCAGTCAATGAAGCTCTATGTGTGTGAATCAGACCGTGCTCTCAGGTCAGGTATCGATGTTGTCGAATGAACCTTTTCTGTAAATTTGAACTCCTGCTGTGTTCCCCCCCGCCCCACCCCACCCCACCCCACGCAGATCAGCTACAAGAAGGGTCACGATCAGCGCAAGGCCAAGTTCACCTCGCTGGCCGACCCTCCTGAGTATGAGCTGGCCAGGAAGGCGGCCAATCAGCGCAGTGATGTAAGCAGAACACATTTTGATCAAGTGTAAAAGAAATGGGGATGCACAATTATTCAAAAAGAGGTATAGAAATCCCAAAGTAGACTAATGCTAATGTTCTAAACACTTCAGAAAACAACTTTAACGACAGCTGAAAACGTATTTTTTGACATTAGCTTTTTATTAGCGACATTCCACTTTAATTAGTGTTTTAATCTTTATTAGTTTTATTATTTTTCCATATTTATTTAAACATATTTTTATATTTTAGTGTATTTATTTTCTCTTATGGCTTCCTTTGTTTCACTGAGAGGGTTATACGTATGTCATGAACCTTTGGATCATTATTTTTTATGTCCCTCCTTGTGTCCCTTGAATTGTTATATTATGTTTAAATGCTCAATGTCTGCAAACAGGTTTTGATGTGAATTATTATTTTTAAAATAATAATTTCCTCCAATATCATTTATCATATCGCAATTGTAATTTCAGTCCAAAAAAAATCACTGTTTGTTTCTTTTTCCAAATTGTGCAGCTTTAGAGGTAGAAAAAGTGATAATTAACAATATAAATACCTGCAGATAGCTCTATTACTATTTATAACAGCACATAGGAGAGTGATAAGCCTCATTAGGCGCATTCACACCGCAGTACTTTTCCCACAAAGGTTCATGAGAACTTAGTTCATGAGAACTCTTTAGTTCTCATGAACTAAGTACAGATCGCGTTCACACCGGAATAAGTCCCTGATGGAGAATTAGGCAAATGAAGCCGCTGACGTCACTTCTTCTTCTTCTGCTTTGGGTTTACTGGCAGGCCGCAAACCACTTCACGGCGTATACTGCCACCCGAAGTCCCCGGCAGGAAGTCCCCGGAGTTAGGGACTGGCTTCAGTAGAAGCTGCTGGGACTCCCAGCAGCTTCTACTGAAGCCTTCCGAGTAAATCGTCAGAACGCCGACACCTCCTCATCTCCACCGCTCCCATGTTTTATTTTGTGTTGCCATAAGTTAGTCTCTCTGCGTTTCTGCGCTGGGCTAATGCTAATGCTAATAATGCTAATACGAGGATAATAAAATGGCGGCTTCACAAAACTTTTTGGGAGTTTTACGGGGCGTGGTTTGCAATCCGCCCAGCCAATCAGACATAGGAACCTTTTTCTCCCACGAAAGTCCCTGCTCTCTAGCAGGGACGGAAAAGGGGGTGAAAAGGTTCTCATGAACTAATTTTAGTTCCGGCTCTTTTTGGTGTGAACGCAACATTTCGGAACTATATCGGAACTAAAGTGGGAAAAGTACTGCGGTGTGAACGCGCCTATTGCTTCTCAGGAACATTTGATAGGCTCAAACTCAAATGGAAACAGTGCCCTCGGAGACCAACAAACACTGAGTCACTGCTAGGGATAACAGACCACCTGCTCTCTCATATTACCGAACACACTAAGCTTGAAGGGAGAGGCCAACAATAGTTTCAAATTCCAGTCGCTCCCAATCGGTTTTATCACACAGAAAATAGATCTGTCTAATATGTTACTGCACATCTTCTACACAACAAGTGCTCTCCTGTGTAAAATACATCCTCTAATGATGATTATTTGTACTCCACAGCTCAAATACAAGGAGGATTACAATAAAAATGTCAAGGGTCAGTGGTGCGAGACGCCATACTTTGACGTGGCCACTGCCAGGGTGGCGATGGAGAACTTAAGCAGCGTAAGTGCTTATTTCAACCTAAGGGGCAGACATTTATTATAATTATATTAGTTTTTCATTTGTCTACATCTCACTGTTGTTATTTTGTCCTTCCAGAAACGATACACGAAAGATTGGGAGGATAAGAAAGACCAAATTTATTTCATGCAAACAGACACGCCTGTTTATGAAACGAACAAGAAGGCTGGTATTGCTTCTAGTGAGGTAAGTCCACACTAATACACACACACACACACACACGCGCGCTAACAGAGTGTTTTTATAGGACTTATCTCATATTGAATAAACGTCAGGATTATCAAGAGTCAGAGCAGAGTGAATTGTGCCCACACATGAACTGCATGACTGAGAGATTTACGTTTGAATCAATGTCACTGAATTAATTGAGTGTGTAGTTCAGTACCAGATGTGAAGAGGCTTATTCAGATCCTGTATCCCACACACTCACACAATGCAAACATGCGTCACTTTAACAGACAATAAAGACACATTTGGCGTTCCCTACCAACGTCATGTTATACAGTATGAGTCAGCGTGAATACACCTCATGGACAACCTTAATTTTCCTCTTACTCACTCTACTCTTCGTGTTTCTGTTTTCAGATCAAGTACAAGAAGGAATACGAGAAGCAGAAAGCTCAGGCGGACTACAACACGCTCCCCGCCACAGAGAACCCGCTCCTGAGACAGCTCAGATATGCCGGCACCATCCTGAGTGATGTAGGTGTCTGGAGATATGGGTGTTAGATCACAGCTGGTCTTAGGAAAAATTATAAATGATACTTAAGATAGATTCAAGATTCAAGGCTTTTATTGTCGTTCGTACATAGCTACAGTGTAGTTATGTCGATGAAAATCTTAGGTCACAGGCTCCTCCAACAGTGCAACACAATAAAACTGATAAAATAGTGCAAGTAAATACAATAAAATAGGATAGAAGCAGTGCCATAAGAGTCTACAAGTAATAAGGGGGGGACAAGGACAGAATCTATAAGGTAGAACAGTATTTAGTATTAATGGTTTCAATGTCTAAGGTCCCCATTAGCATTAGCTATTCTTCCTGGCGTCCACAAAGGGTGTCCATGTTTTTTATTCCTTATTAAGATCCCCATTAGCATTAGCGTTAGCTATTCTTCCTGGGTCCACACATGACGTCCATGTTTTTTATTTCTTATTAAGATCTCCATTAGCATTAGCATTAGCTATTCTTCCTAGGGTCCACAAATGGCGTCCATGTTTTTTCCTCCATATAGGAATCTCCATTAGCATTAGCATTAGCTATTCTTCCTGGGTCCACAAATGGCGTCCATGTTTTTTATTCCTTATTAAGATCACCATTAGCATTAGCATTAGCTATTCTTCCTAGGGACCACAAATGGCGGCCATGTTTTTTTATTCCTTATTAAGATCACCATTAGCATTAGCATTAGCTATTCTTCCTAGGGACCACAAATGGCGTCCATGTTTTTTCTTCCTTATAGGAATCCCCATTAGCATTACATTTAGGAATAGCTATTCTTCCTGGAGTCCATACAGTAAATGGGGTCAATGTATTGTATTCCTTATTAAAATCACCATTAGCATTAGCAGAAGCGTTAGCAAATGTTTCCTGGAGTCCCCAAATGTACAGTCAAACGCACCTTTACTAATTGTAGCCACTCAAAGAAAAAAAACAGACTAATTGAATTACAATGAAGTACTAACTAGATCAGAAATTGACATCCTTTTAAGTCACACTCAAATTAAAACCCAAATATTAATGGATTACAACATCTCAAGAATTCATAGCAAACTTAATTTTTTGCTTTTTCATACATATTCATTCTCTCCCAAGGATAATTTCGACTTTACAAATAATTACACATTTCAATTGTTGTTCCTGAACTTTTTTGAGGTACTGTTTCAACAAAATCTCTGTTCTCTGTTTAGACAAAGATGTAGCTTGCATGAATTTGGCAATAACTCTGAAAGGTGACTGCTGAAACGATTGAGAAGGTTGAAGAGTGTCTGACATGAAGCTCCTCTGAGTTAATTGTCATATTAGAAGTGCTAATTAAACCATCTGGAAGTCACTTGCAATACTTTTTCGCCTTCAGGGAGTTAATTGATCTAATTGAATAACGTTACCAGTCTTACTGACGTGTTGTTTGCAGTTAGTTAGTGAGTCATACGGACAGATGATATGTTAAGTTGTTCCTGTTTGTTTTCTTTTTCAAGCTACTGATCATAATTGATATGCCATTTCTCTAGTTCATGATCCGTTTCATATCTTCCTTGCAGAAAGTATATAAGTCCAGCTATGAAAAGGCCAGGGGTTCAAGTATCAACTACTGCGACACGCCCAAGTTTCAGATGGACTCCGTACTCAAACAGTTCACTCATGTAAGAATAAAATACTTTCATAAACCAAGGATATTATCACTTGTCTTTGCTTTGAATCATATCCATGTTTTATGTTGTTCTGTAGGCACGTTACACAGAGAAGTATGACAACGTGGTGAAGGGTCACTACGTCGGCAGCTATGAGGATGTTTTCATGCTTCACTGCCAGAAAATGGAGGCAATGAAGAGCGAGGTAAGTCGTTGTGCATTTTTCTAAAATCGGTGATGCAAGATTTTATTATATCAGTGCAATTTACCCACTTTTTCTTATCTTGCAGCAAGAATATAAATCTGATTATGAAGACATGAAGGCAAAATGCTTCTACCCTCAAACAATGACGCCTGAATATGAAGTTAATAAGAAGCTTCAGAAGTGTAATGATGTGAGTAGTAGGCTCCACTAAAATAGCTCTCTTATTTTGGTAAATATATGTAACTTACACCATTTTTCTTCCTTGTGGTTTGCAGAAAGTTTACCGGCAACATCCGGACACCGTGAAATTTACACAAGTGTCGGATTCACCAGTTCAGCTTCAAGCCGCCCTCAACGCCAAAAATCTAAGTGACGTACGTATGAATGCACACAAAGCCGATTAAAAAATATATACAGATTTAAATTAGCACAAAAAAGAGGCACCGGTTGCCCAAAAAATATAATTTTCTTTAAATAAAACATTGAAATGGTGTCTGTTCAGCCCATAAAGTGATCGATGTTAAGTCACTTATCAATATTGCTCACTGTTTCTACATAAACGATATATAAATCTATATATTGACTCAATTGCTAGCTAATTGGCTAGATCAAATTCTCCTTCAAATGCAGATCAGCCTTAAATGTGCCCGATCATCCACGTAGTCTTTCTGTGGGCACCATGGTAACTGGAGAGCCATTTCTCTGAAGTAAAAATAGCAACAAGCATTCAGTTAGCCCAGAATAAACCCTGTGATCACAGAGGGAGGCAGGGGAGCAGAGAAAGGGACAGTCAATATGTCTCGGATTGTTTCCAGCGAACACTGCTGCCCTCCAGTGACGGAAAATCAAAATGACCTGAACGTGTGTCTTGGAAATGACTGTACAGCTACACACATATATACAAATAACTTGACACCTTGTTCTTTTTGCAGATCAACTACAAGGCCAAGTACGAGAAGACTAAGTTCAAAAACACTCTGCCCCCAGACTATCCCTTCTTCATCCAGTCCAGAGTCAACGCCTTCAACCTTAGTGATGTAAGTAACTGCTCTACACTTCATTTCTTAATTTAATTTTGGCATGTGTTTTCCGTTTCCCTAACGGCATGATTCTCCGTTTGCAGAACTGTTACAAGTACGATTGGGAGAAATCTAAAGCAAAGAAGTTTGAGATCAGGGGCGATGCCATCTCGATCCTTGCTGCCCGCGCTCACACCAACATCGCCAGTGATGTAAGTATTTCACAACATTAGAGAGGCACTGTTTTGGGTTTTTTCTTCCTGTAGTGTGGTCTATATATATTTTTGTTCATGTAAATGGTCTGCAAAGGCAAATATATCAACGTATATTGGTATTTGTATTGGAGTTTCTCTCCCACACACTCACCCCCTGCTTAAAACGCCTCCATTGGACTCCTTTGTTTACTTCCGTAACATTATGACATTACGATGTTACTTCTATTGGCTAGCGCTCCGACACATTGTACGTGGCTAAGGGGCGGGACATCTCTAAGCGGTTGACCAATCACAACAGAGCCGGCCAGCTAACCAATCAGAGCAGACTGGGCTCTGGTTTCAGACAGAGGGTGAAAAGAGGTGCTGCAGCAGTATGAGAAAAATAAAGAGCTTTTTGAACATTAAAGCATGGAGACATGTCCCAGTAGAGACACTACATACTGATATACACCTGAACATCAGCAGGAGAGGACTCTTTAAAGTAGAGACACTACATACTGATATACACCTGAACATCAGCAGGAGAGGACTCTTTAAAGTAGAGACACTACATACTGATATACACCTGAACATCAGCAGGAGAGGACTCTTTAAAGTAGAGACACTACATACTGATATACACCTGAACATCAGCCGGAGAGGACTCTTTAAAGTAGAGACACTAAATACTGATATACACCTGAACATCAGCAGGAGAGGACTCTTTAAAGTAGAGACACTATATACTGATATACACCTGAACATCAGCAGGAGAGGACTCTTTAAAGTAGAGACACTACATACTGATATACACCTGAACATCAGCAGGAGAGGACTCTTTAAAGTAAAGACACTACATACTGATATACACCTGAACATCAGCAGGAGAGGACTCTTTAAAGTAGAGACACTACATACTGATATACACCTGAACATCAGCAGGAGAGGACTCTTTAAAGTAGAGACACTACATACTGATATACACCTGGACATCAGCAGGAGAGGACTCTTTAAAGTAGAGACACTACATACTGATATACACCTGAACATCAGCCGGAGAGGACTCTTTAAAGTAGAGACACTAAATACTGATATACACCTGAAAATCAGCAGGAGAGGACTCTTTAAAGTAGAGACACTATATACTGATATACACCTGAACATCAGCAGGAGAGGACTCTTTAAAGTAGAGACACTACATACTGATATACACCTGAACATCAGCAGGAGAGGACTCTTTAAAGTAGAGACACTACATACTGATATACACCTGAACATCAGCAGGAGAGGACTCTTTAAAGTAGAGACACTACATACTGATATACACCTGGACATCAGCAGGAGAGGACTCTTTAAAGTAGAGACACTACATACTGATATACACCTGAACATCAGCAGGAGAGAACTATTTAAAGTAGAGACACTACATACTGATATACACCTGAACATCAGCAGGAGAGGACTCTTTAAAGTAGAGACACTAAATACTGATATACACCTGAACATCAGCAGGAGAGGACTCTTTAAAGTAGAGACACTATATACTGATATATACCTGAACATCAGCAGGAGAGGACTCTTTAAAGTAGAGACACTACATACTGATATACACCTGAACATCAGCAGGAGAGGACTCTTTAAAGTAAAGACACTACATACTGATATACACCTGAACATCAGCAGGAGAGGACTCTTTAAAGTAGAGACACTACATACTGATATACACCTGGACATCAGCAGGAGAGGACTCTTTAAAGTAGAGACATTACATACTGATATACACCTGAACATCAGCAGGAGAGGACTCTTTAAAGTAGAGACACCACATACTGATAGACACCTGAACATCAGCAGGAGAGGACTCTTTAAAGTAGAGACACTACATACTGATATACACCTGAACATCAGCAGGAGAGGACTCTTTAAAGTAGAGACACTACATACTGATATACACCTGAACATCAGCAGGAGAGGACTCTTTAAAGTAGAGACACTACATACTGATATACACCTGAACATCAGCAGGAGAGGACTCTTTAAAGTAGAGACACTACGTACTGATATACACCTGAACATCAGCAGGAGAGGACTCTTTAAAGTAGAGACACTACATACTGATATACACCTGAACATCAGCAGGAGAGGACTCTTTAAAGTAGAGACACTACGTACTGATATACACCTGAACATCAGCAGGAGAGGACTCTTTAAAGTAGAGACACTACATATATCTTCTTTGACATTCATGATATTAGTATTTCTTGCTTGCTTTGTACATTTGATTGCTTTTACTGCCCAGTGTCTTCAATTGAGCAATGATAAACTTTTGTTTTTCCCCCCAGGTCAAGTATAAGAAGGCTTATGAGAAGAACAAGGGGCAGATGGTGGGAGCCCTCAGCATTCATGACGATCCCAAAATCCTGCACTCTGTTCGCGTGGCTAAAATCCAGAGTGAAGTAAGTCATTATCTTTCTAAGTTACTTACATTTCCCTTCACATTCATTTATTAGATCTGAGTAACAAGCGCAATGTTTTACTGATATCTCCACAGCGTGAATATAAGAAGGACTATGAAAAGATGAAGACCAAGTACCACTCACCACTCGACATGATGTCAGTCACCTTGGCCAAGAAATCCCAGGGCATTGCCAGCATGAAGGGCTATAGGAGCATCAACCCCAACTACTTCCTGCCCCCCGACAGCATACTTATGAACCTGGCCAAGAAATCCAACATCATCCAGAGCGATGTAAGTACAGACTTTACAGCGTCCTATTAATGACACTTAGTTTAAAGGTCACCTATTATGCAAAATCCACTTGTTCATGTCTCTTCTACATCAACATGTGTCCCCTCTGTGGAAAGAGACTCTGAAAGTTTCAGGAACAAAGATTCTCTCTTTTTGTCCTGATCCATTTCTATAAAAACCTGTCTGAAAATGAGCTGATCAGATTTTGGCCACTTTATGATGTCATAACGATTTTTTGGCTTGTTCAAGGTTCTTTATTGTCAAACTAACATAGCTACAGAGTAATTATGTCGTTGAAAATCTTAGGTCACAGGCTTCTCCAACAATGCAACACAATAATACAGATAAGCAGACAATATTAAAGCAATATTAAAGTATATTATATTAAAAGTAATACAAAAGAAAAATAGTTCTAAAAAAAGTGAGAAAAAAAAGTGGAATAGTGCAATACCAGTCTATATACAAGTGTAACCATTAGCCAATCAGCAACTAAGGTAACCCCCCCCCCCCCCCCCCTTATCACCTGAATCTCCTCCTAGAGCACCATTGAGTTCTTTGTAACCAAATGTCTCTCAGAGGGGCGAGGGGAGGGGCTCCTTATTTTCATCTAAAGTAACAGACAGAGAATCAGCACTTTGGAAACAGGGCTGAAACAGAGGGGATTATGGGCAATGCTGCAATGATCAGTTTGGTGTTTCAGCCAATCAGAGAAAGGTTCTGTATATATCTGAGACCTGTAACATATTGATGAAAGCCATATAGTATAATAGGAGACCTTTAATGGTTATATCCAAATATAAACGGTCCTCTTGCATGGTTATTATGAGATCACTTGTGTATTCATTGACGCAATTTTTTTCCCCTGCATCACAGAATGATTACAAGTCGGAATACAACAACTACACCAAGGGTTCTCCATGGATCCCCTGGGGCTCTGTGGAAGTGGAGAAAAATAAGAAAGCTGGTGATATCCTGAGTGAGGTACGAGCCCAACAGTTCTTTCCCCATCTTCACAAATGCGTTCTTGAAAAAGGAAATATTTGTCCGTAGGTGGGATATGTCTAATATGTTTTGTAATGACTTCTCACTAGCGTAATTGACTTTTTTCCTACAGAGAAAGTACAGACAGCATCCGGACAGCATCCCCTTCACCTCTATTCACGACCACCCCGTCATGATGCAGGCCAAAGCGAACCAGCTTATGAGGAGTGATGTGAGTCTACTGTCTTTCTCTTAGTTAACCACAAATCTTAACCTTAAGACTCTGTCAAGTTTCATTTACAGTAAGTACAGCACATGTCATGCCTGCCCTTTCTTGCTTTCTTGCCTTACAGCGGTTCTACAAGAGAGGTCTGGAGGCGATCCATCAGAAGTACTCTCTGCCTCATGATGTCCCTGAGTTCGTGCAGGCCAAGTGCAATGCTTACAACATCAGCAAGGTAACACATTGAAATACAGAGGGATTACTTGTTTTATTTATATACTAAGATGTTCTAATAGTGCACTTTTTTCGTTGTCATTTTGGATATCTTGCTCCTAAATGTGATGTTAAATACAGCTTTGGACGCACTGACACATACGTTAAGTGTGCTAACTGTATTACTCTTTATTGTTATGGTTTATATCTGTTATCTCTCATTTCAGAACACCTACAAGTATGCCTGGGAGGATCTGATTGCTAAAGGTTATGACCTGAAGTCCGATGCGATCTCTATTATCGCTGCCAAAAAAGCCAGACATGCTGTCAGTGATGTAAGTTTATTTCCTCCATGTTTGCTCTGTACCAGGTGAATTGTACATCTTATTGCTACATACAACTGTAAAAAAACGTTGAAAGCTGAATAATTAAGATCCTATATGCCCGTTTTTACATCTAGGTCCAGTATAAGAAGGCTTACGAGAAGGCCAGAGGACACCATATTGGTTTCCGCAGCGTCAAGGACGATCCTCTGATGGTCCACTACATGCAGTTGGCCAAATTGCAGAGTGACAAAAACTACAAGAAGGACTACCACAAGGCCAAGCTGAAGTATCACTCCCCAGTGGACATGATGAGTTTGGTGCAGGCCAAACATGCTTCGAAGGTTCAGACCTTCGCCGGCTACAGGAAGATCCCTAACGGCTACATGATCCTGCCCGACAACTTGAACGTGCAGCGGTGTCGCAAAATGATGGAGATTCAGAGTGATGTATGTTCTCACTCTTTACCCAAACAATAGCCTAGTAGCTTCAGTGTAGTTATGGTAGTGAACATCTGAAGTCCCAGGCTCCTTCAACAATGCAACATAGATATATACAAGACATAAAACAATAAAACAAATCTATAAAATAGTGTAAGAAGAAACAGAGTACAATCAATAGTGCAAGATTATCTAAACTATATACATGTCAAAAAACTATTAAAGGTGGGGTAGGTAAGTTTGAGAAACCGGCTCGAGATACACTTTTTGTTATATTCCATGGAATGTTCTTAACATCCCGATAGCAATGAATATCTGAAGTGCTTTCACAATAAATCCATTAAAAAATATCATCTGTGGAAGCCGTGGTACTGTAAAAAGCACGACCAATCATCTGAGCCGGCCCGGCTAAAGTAACTGGATGGCCTACCTGCCTGTCAGCCTTCCATCTGGGCACAAACTTATCTCGTGCCCTCATTGGTCATGTGCGCGTTCGTGTGTGTTGGAGGAGGGGCTCTGTAAGGAAGTCTGAACGAAGGGGCAGATTTTTTCCGGCTGTGTATTTTCAAATCCTAGCGCACTCGAGCTGGTTTATCCAAAATGATCTACCCCATCTTTAAGAGAAATTGGACAATGGCATATGTTTTGTTTCTCTATTCTAGTCTTAATTCAAGTGAAAAGTAAGCAATGGACTAATTATAAAGGTTTGGTTAAAGTAAAAAAATTTTTACTTATCCACTTCATTGCCCAGTATAAAACATTTAACAGAATAAAGGGATCAAATGTTATCAGTTACATTACTTTGAAGTATGTGAAATAGTGATATATAACTTTTAAAGTAACCTTTCCAACATGTAATAGCAATACATAAGGATAAATAGTTAGTCTCCTGGCTAAAAGTTGGTATTTCTCAGGTCGGATATTTTGCATTATTCCCATGTCTTATTACTTTCCAGATTAACTATAAAATGGACTATGAGACTTCAGTGAAGGGAAGCGGCTGGATTCCCATTGGTTCTGTGGACGTGGAAAGAGCTAAGGTGGCAGGAGCAGCGATGAATGAGTCAAAGTACCGCCAGAACCCGGACACCTTCAAGTTCTCCAGTCTCAGCGACTCCATGAACATGATGCTGGCCAAGTCCAACGCCAAGATCATGAACATGGTGAGAAGGAGCAAAAACAATAACTTCTTGTCTTGCTATAAAGTAAATCACATGGTTTCCGTCTTTCGATTCCCTTTAATAACAGACAAACCGATGTCTTTGTTGTCTTTTTGCAGAAAGAGTATAAGGCCAGTGGAGAGAAGTTTGTGCACACTTACCATCTCCCTGCTGACGTCCCTGAACTGATGCAAGCCAGATACAACGCAGTCAACATCAGCAAGGTGAGTCGCACATTCTTATTTGGTATTTTCCAGCATTTATGCATGTGTAGAATATGTCTAGAAATGACTTTTCTATCCTGTGATATAACACTTCATTCATTTTATTTAGAATTACTACACCTATGCTCATCGCCAAGATCTGCTCAAAGGACATCACGTGAAGCAAGATGCCATTTCCATTATTGCAGCAAAACAGTCCACTAAAATCGCCAGTGATGTAAGTAGCATGCCGATAATAAAACGTTTGAATCGTTACCGAATCCGATAATGCTTTTCATACCTAACGTTCGTCTTTTTTTTTTACAGTACAAGTACAAGCTGGCTTATGAGAAGGCAAAGGGCCACCATGTTGGCTTCCGCAGCATCGAGGACGATCCCCTGCTGGTCCACTACATGAAGGTGGCTAAGATGCAGAGTGAGAAGAACTACAAGAAGGACTACCACAAGGCCAAGCTGAAGTATCACTCCCCAGTGGACATGATGAGTTTGACCCAGGCCAAACATGCTTCAAAGGTTCAGACCTTCGCCGGCTACAGGAAGATCCCTAACGGCTACATGATGCTGCCGGACAACTTGAACGTGCAGCGCTGCCGCAACATGATGGAGATTCAGAGTGATGTATGTTCTCACTTTTTACGCATACTGTATGTAGATGCCCAAGTCTTTGAAAAACCTTTAAACGCAGCATGCATCTGTGTGACGCTGGAAACAGAAAAGCAATAAGCACATTCAAGTCAAAGTCAGCTTTATTGTCCAATTTCAGTTTGTGTGCACAGACAGAGAGATCGAAATACCGTTTCTCACAATCCCGAATACAAAAACCAATATATTTAAAAATATGTATGCAAATATGTATATATATATATATATATATATATATATATATATACACACACAACCAAAAGACACATTTATACATATGCACACATTAAAGGTGGGGTGGTAAGTTTGAGAAACCGGCTCGAGATACACTTGTTGTTATATTCCATGGAATGCTCTTAACATCCCGATAGCAATGAATATCTGAAGTGCTTTGACAAAAAATCCTTAAAAAAAATATCATCTGTGGAAGCCGTGGCGCTGTAAAAAGCACGACCAATCATCTGAGCCGGCCTGGCTAAAGTAACTGGATGGCCCACCTGCCTGTCAGCCTTCCATCTGTGCACAAACTTATCTCTGCCCTCATTGGTCATGTGCGCGTTCGTGTGTGTTGGAGGAGGGGCTCTATAAGGAAGTGGCAGATTTTCTCCGGTCGTGTATTTTCAAATTCTGGCGATCTCGAGCCGGTTTCTCCAACTTACATACCCTACCTTTAAGGGTGGGGTAGGTAAGTTTCAGAAACCGGCTCGAGTGCACTAACATTTGAAAGTACACAGCCGAAAAGAATCCGCCCCTTCCTTCAGACTTCCTTACAGAGCACCTCCTCCAACACACATGAACGCGCAATGCACGCCCAATGACGGCACAAGATACATTTGTGCGTGCACGAGATGGAAGGCTGACAGACAGGGCGGCAATCCAATCTGTGGGCTAAACGGATTGGTTGTACTTTTTACAGTATTACAGCTTCCACAGATGAAATTTTTTTATGGATTTTTTGTCAAAGCACTTCAGATATTCATTGCCATCGGGATGTTAAGAGCATTCAATGGAATATAACAAAAAGTGTATCTCGAGCCGGTTTCTGAAACTTACCTACCCCACCTTTAAGACCTCAATAAAAGCACAACAATCATTGATGACAAACACTCAATTTCTCAATCTTCTTCTCTTTAAACCCACAGAATCTCTACAAGTCAGAATACAGCAACTTCACTAAAGGCACAGGTTGGATACCTATTGGTTCTATTGATGTGGAGAAGGCCAAAGTTGCTACAGCCGCCCTGGATGAGCACCACTACCGCCAGCCCCCAAGCTCTTTCAAATTCACCAGCAAGACTGATGCCATGAACATGACTCTGGCTATGGCCAACACCAAGATCATGGATCACGTAAGAATGTCTTCTAATTATAAAGAAACCAATGCCTTCAAAACTCCAAAATGTGTTGATTATTCATGTACCAGGTTTGACTTTTGTTCTTCCTCTCTAGTCTTCATACAAAGCTTCTGGAGAGAAGTTCATGCACACCTATAATCTGCCGGGTGACAGCCCTCAGTTCCTTCAGGCTAAATTCAACGCCCAGACCCTGAGCGAGGTAAGAGGACATCATATTCATTAAGTTAGAAAATGTTTTGTATGCCAAAGAAATAATTGTCGGAACACTTTTTTGCTTTGTTTATCCACAGAGTCACTACAAGCACAAGTGGCTGGCCGATATTGCCAAGGGATACAACATGAAGCCGGATGCCATTTCTGTCATTCACGCCAAGCATGGCAGACATATTGCCAGCAATGTATGTATATCATAAATCTACCCAACGCACTTTTTTCCATTTAACTGAAAAAGTCACTAACGTCCACAAACTCCTTTTTTTCCAGATCCAATATAAGAAAGAATTTGAGAAGGCAAAGGGCCACCATGTTGGTTTCCGCAGCATCGAGGACGATCCCCTGCTGGTCCACTACATGAAGGTGGCCAAATTGCAGAGTGACAAGAACTACAAGAAGGACTACCACAAGGCCAAGCTGAAGTATCACTCCCCAGTGGACATGATGAGTTTGACCCAGGCCAAACATGCTTCAAAGGTTCAGACCTTCGCCGGCTACAGGAAGATCCCTAACGGCTACATGATCCTGCCCGACAACTTGAACGTGCAGCGGTGTCGCAAAATGAACGCCCAGTCAAGTGATGTAAGTTTGAAACCTTAAAGGGGCCTGGGGGGGTTTTCCCTTTCCTGTAGTGCGTTATATAGGTTTTTGTGCATGTAAATGGTCTGCTAAGGCTAAAATCCCAAAGTTTCCTTTCAGATTAAATAATAATAATACACTTTATTTATATAGAACCTTTCAAATAGAGTTAAAACGGGCTCTAACATAATACAAAAAAAATTCATTATTAAATAAACAGAGAATAAAATTAATTTAAAAGAAATTATCTAAATGTTTACATTTAAATGGGAATTCGTTCAATCACTACTAATTGTCATTTTTTCTTATAGTGTAGTAGAAGTATTTACATTTCCTGCTATTTTATACTTCTACCCATCCGCAGTTTAGAGGCTAATGTTTTACTTTTTGCCAGTTGCAACATTAAATGCATCCATTGTAATCACAATTGTGCAAAACGTTAACACGAGTCATACTCTAACAACTTATCTATGTTTTTTTTCAGTGTGACTACAAGTCTGAATGGAATAACTATATCAGAGGCACTGGATGGGTCCCTATCGGCTCAATTGGAGTTGAGACTGCTAAAATTGGCGGTCTGATTCAGAGCGACAACAGGTACCGCACCGACCCATCCACCCACAAGTTCAGCAAGCTGATGGACTCCATGGACATCGCTCTGGCTACTGCCAACAACAAGATCATGAACAAGGTACAACACGGTTAACTGTTCTGTAGAGTGCAGGACCACTAAGTATGAATTATTATCATCATTCATTTGTTTTTCTGGTCTTACAGCAAGCATACACTGCAGCTTGGGATAAGGCCAAACTGAGCATCCACATCATGCCTGATTCTCCTGAAATCATCCTGGCCAAGGCTAATGCCCTCAACATGAGCAACGTAAAACATTACATTACCATATACATTTATATCCATTCATACTTTGATTTTGTTCTGATTTAATTCATCTGACTGTATATGTGTTCACAGAAACTTTACAAAGCCGGTGTTGTGGCGATGGCCAATAAGGGCTACCATCTCAAAGGAGACGCCATCGCAATCTTGGCCGCCAAAGCTGGAACTAGAATTGCCAGTGACGTAAGTTGAACAAACATTCCTGTGCCAAATTAAGAAGGGAATCTACTGAAACCCACCATGCATGTTAAACAAGTATTCTTTCACTGTTTACAGTACAAGTACAAGCTGGCTTACGAGAAGGCCAGAGGACACCATGTTGGTTTCCGCAGCGTCAAGGACGATCCTCTGATGGTCCACTACATGCAGTTGGCCAAATTGCAGAGTGACAAGAACTACAAGAAGGACTACAACAAGGCCAAGCTGAAGTATCACTCCCCAGTGGACATGATGAGTTTGGTGCAGGCCAAACATGCTTCAAAGGTTCAGACCTTCGCCGGATACAGAACGATCCAGCACAGTTACTCTCTCCTCCCTGATGCAATTAGCCTGAAGCACTCACGCACCATGAGCACCCAGGCTAGCGATGTAAGTTTGAAACATTAAAGGGGCCCTAACATGCTTCTTGGGGTCTCCCCTTTCCTGTAGTATGTTATATAGGTTTGTGTGCATGTAAATGGTCTGCAAAGGCTAGAATCCCTGTGTTCCCTCCAGAGGGAGTTTCTCTACCACAAAGGCAGAAAACAACTAATAATTGATTTTTATCAAACTCTAATCATCTGAATTATGTTTTTTTTTAGTGTGACTACAAGTCTGAATGGAATAACTATATCAGAGGCACTGGATGGGTCCCTATCGGCTCAATTGGAGTTGAGACGGCTAAAATTGGCGGTCTGATTCAGAGCGAAAAAAGGTACCGCACCGACCCATCCACCCACAAGTTCAGTAAGCTGATGGACTCCATGGACATTGCTCTGGCTACTGCCAACAACAAGATCATGAACAAGGTACAACACGGTTAACTGTTCTGTAGAGTGCAGGACCACTAAGTATGAATTATTATCATCATTAATTTGTTTTTCTGGTCTTACAGCAAGCATACACTGCAGCTTGGGATAAGGCCAAACTGAGCATCCACGTCATGCCTGATTCTCCTGAAATCATCCTGGCCAAGGCTAATGCCCTCAACATGAGCAACGTAAGAGGAATACTTAAAACTGTTTAACCTACCTCTAATTGTATATAAATAATGGTGATCGGTTTGTGTATTTTAACACTCTTACTTTTATCCAAACAGAAACTTTACAAAGCCGGTGTTGTGGCGATGGCCAATAAGGGCTACCATCTCAAAGGAGACGCCATCGCAATCTTGGCCGCCAAAGCTGGAACTAGAATTGCCAGTGACGTAAGTTGAACAAACATTCCTGTGCCAAATTAAGAAGGGAATCTACTGAAACCCACCATGCATGTTAAACAAGTATTCTTTCACTGTTTACAGTACAAGTACAAGCTGGCTTACGAGAAGGCCAGAGGACACCATGTTGGTTTCCGCAGCGTCAAGGACGATCCTCTGATGGTCCACTACATGCAGTTGGCCAAATTGCAGAGTGACAAGAACTACAAGAAGGACTACAACAAGTCCAAGCTGAAGTATCACTCCCCAGTGGACATGATGAGTTTGACCCAGGCCAAACATGCTTCAAAGGTTCAGACCTTCGCCGGCTACAGGAAGATCCCTAACGGCTACTTGATGCTGCCCGACAACTTGAACGTGCAGCGGTGCCGCAACATGATGGAGATTCAGAGTGATGTATGTTCTCACTCTTTACCCAAACAATAGCCTAGTAGCTTCAGTGTAGTTATGGCAGTGAACATCTGAAGTCCCAGGCTCCTTCAACAATGCAACATAGATATATACAAGACATAAAACAATAAAACTAATCTATGAAATAGTGCAAGAAGAAACAGAGTACAATCAATAGTGCAAGATTATCTAAACTATATACATGTCGAAAAACCATTAAGTGAAATTGGACAATGGCATATGTTTTGTTTCTCTATTCTAGTCTTAATTAAAGTGAAAAGTAAGCAATGGACTAATTATAAAGGTGTGGTTAAAGTTAACGTGTTCAGACTAATGCTGGATACAAGCGCTATGAACTTGCGACTTGCTCATAACATGCAGTTCATCGCCAGTGATGTACGTACTAGAGAGTCTGACTTAAATAATATCTATTTACACAAGACTTTCACTCCAAATTGGGACATTGACTTTGCATGTAGCTGTTTTGCATCTAAAATAAACTGTTTTTGTTGACTTCCCCCCTCAGAACCAGTACAAGAGTGAGTATGAAAGCTACGTTAAGGGAGTAGGATGGATTCCCATTGGATCGGTGGATGTTGAGAAAGCAAAATTAGCCGGACGTATCTTCAGCGAATCCAAATACCGTCAGTCTCCCAGCAAATTCAATTTCACTAAAGACATGCACTCCATGGATCTCTTACTGGCCACCGCCAACAACAAGATCATGAATAAGGTACTGGATAGGATTTGTGTTTTTTTTTTAAATCACAAATTGGTCTACTCTAGCATTTATGTGACGTAAATGTTGTTTTTTAGCAATCCTACACCACTGCCTGGGAAAAAGCCAAGACTTCAGTCCACATGATGCCTGATGCGATGGACATTGTTCTAGCCAGAGGAAACAAGAAGAACGTCAGTGAGGTAAAGGGTTATACTTAATGTTTCCACACATGTTTTTCTAGATCTTTTCTGGGGTCTGTTATGGAAACAAACAAAACTAGCCGTATGGATTTCGCCAAAAGGAATTGTTTGGGACCAGTAAACAGAACGGTATCTCCATTTCGAGAGTAATCATATATTTGAAATACTATTTGCTTTGTGTCTGAGCTAGATTACCAGGTTGCTGGATTTCAATCATCATTATATTTGTATTTTGAACTGTTGGTTAATAAACTGAATTGATTACATTACTTCATGTTGGTGCATTAGTTGATTCAGTATAAAGAAGACATGCTCTCCTTAATAAAAATGTATATCCTTTCTCTCTTCAGAAACTGTACAAGTTGGACCATGAGCTGTCCAAGAAGAAGGGCCACCATCTTCGTGGTGATGCCATTTCAGTCTTGGCTGCCAAAGCTTCCACTGCTATTGCTAGTGATGTAAGTGCCTGTGTGGATATTCCTATACTGTTCCAACAACTGTATACATCAATTGTGATATTCCCACCCTCAAGAGTTTTTTTATTTGATGATAAAACTCTCACACTTTCTTTTTTAGCACAAGTACCATGCAGGATACCGTAAGCAGGTGGGCCACCACATCGGTGCTCGCTGCGTCCAGGACGACCCTCTGCTGGTTCTGGCTCTGAACTCAGCCAAGATTGCCAGTGACGCTTTGTACAAGAAGGACTTCAACAAGTCCAAGACCAAGTTCAACCTGCCTGTGGACATGATTGCCTTTGCGCTGGCCAAGAAGAACCAGATCCAGGTCAACCACGCCAACTACATCACCCGTCTGCACAACTGGACTTGTCTTCCAGACTCCACTGATGTGCGCCAGGCCAGGCGTGCGTATGAAATACAGAGTGATGTGAGTATGAATCCTTAAATGTTTACTTTGTGCAGTATTCGTTTTGCAGATATTTCAAGTTTTAGAATCATCGTTCACAATATTAAACCTTTTTGTTGCATCCAGAATGTGTACAAGGAGGACTTCAAGATGATGCAGGGTATCGGATGGGTGCCAATAGGTTCACTGGATGTTGAGAAGGCAAAGAAAGCCGGTGAGGCTCTGAATGAGAGGAAGTATCGTCAACACCCAAGCAACTTCAAATTCAAACTCACCACTGAGGACATGTCCCTGGTGTTGGCTAAGGCCAATAACCAGGTTATGAACAAGGTATTTTCTATGCAGTTTTTTTAAATGTATAATGTTGTGTTTTATACAGAATTGATGCATGTTTTTCTGCAAGTTCACTTCACAGGTTGTCTTTAACTGTAAAGACAGTACTTTGCATTATGTTTTTTGTTCAGTTTTTCAAAACATAAGGAAGGATGATAGCAGGGCATGAAATAGAAAAAATAGAAAAGGAATTTTAGCTTTCATAACATAGGTTTTTCCTAATGTCGATAACAGCAAAGTAAATTTAACCATACTCTATAAGAATAAACATTGTTTGGTAAATAAGAGTAATTTACTCTAAACAAGCGTTTCATTGGAAGTGATATTCATTTCTAAATATCCAATGGGCTTATTTAGGGTACATTTAAAATAATGTAATGATTAACAGACTTGCATTTCATTATATAAAATCTAATGTATACCCTGAATGTCTCTAAAATTGTTATTTTATGTTAAAAGATAGTGCTGTAGTTTCTGTCGCTCTGTGACGAATATCAACACATCATCTGCATAGAGCAATATCAGTGATGATTCAGCCTTAAATATATATTTTTCTTTTAGCACATCATTTGAAAGGTTTAGAGATCAATGCAAACAACAACCCTGATTAAGTACAACCTTTGTTGTGCCTCTGCTTGTAGAAAATACATCTGAGGAGGTTATTAAGTGTAGTTTTAATCTATTCAATATAATCTTAAGCGAAATTGAATGTGAACAAAGCAGAGAAAAAGACGACTTGAAAACATTCTCCACTTCACTAGATTTAAGAAGTCCTACAAGTTAGGAGTTTTCTAATTTAATCAGTTGTATATATCATTTTTCTAAATGTTTTTAATTTTGTATAATTGAAACTAAACTTTTTTTGTTTTAATTTGATCTACAGCAAGCTTACAATCAAGCCTGGGAGAAAGACAAGACATCAATCCACATCATGCCTGACTCTATGGAGGTTCTTCTAGCCAAAGCAAACAAAACCAACTACAGTTTGGTGAGTCACATTTTCTGAGTAATTGATCACTTTAAAGCAACATTATTATTGGTACACAACCATTTTTCAGAAGATGTTAATTTAAAAACATTTTATTTTTATTTTCCTTTATACAGAACAAGTACAGGCAGGCAAATGAGGACGCCAAGAAGAAGGGCTACGACCTGCGCAATGATGCCATTTCTATCATCGCAGCCAAGAAGACCAGGGATATTGCCAGTGATGTAAGCTTTTTAACTATTCAAACTGTTTCCATATATTTATCACTGCACATGTAACCATGGAACTTTGTTATTCAATTTTCTTCCAGCACAAGTACCATGAAGGATACCGTAAGCAGGTCGGCCACCACATCGGTGCTCGCTGCGTCCAGGACGATCCTCTGCTGGTTCTGGCTCTGAACTCAGCCAGGATTGCCAGTGACCATCTGTACAAGAAGGACTTCAACAAGTCCAAGACCAAGTTCAACCTGCCTGTGGACATGATTGCCTTTGCACTGGCCAAGAAGAACCAGATCCAGGTCAACCACGCCAACTACATCACCCGCCTCCACAACTGGACTTGTCTTCCAGACTCCACTGATGTGCGCCAGGCCAGGCACGCGTATGACATACAGAGTGATGTGAGTATGAATCCTTAAATGTATCTTATGGAAAGTTTATTTTTTTAACATCTTGGACCATATAACACAATGTTTCTGTTGCATCCAGAATGTGTACAAGGAGGACTTAAAGATGATGCAGGGTATCGGATGGGTGCCAATAGGTTCACTGGATGTTGAGAAGGCAAAGAAAGCTGGTGAGGCTCTGAATGAGAGGAAGTATCGTCAACACCCAAGCAACTTCAAATTCAAAATCACCACTGAGGATATGTCCCTGGTGTTGGCTAAGGCCAATAACAAGGTTATGAACAAGGTATGAAATCATCAATCCTGTAATCGAGATGGTCAAAATGGCTCAGTTGAACTACTTATACTGATATAATGAAAGCTTTTCCGTTAATACAAATGCATTCTTGCAGAGTATATTGTAATACTAATATATATTGTTTTATCTTTACAGAAAGCATACTCTGACGCCTGGAACCACGATAAGACAACGATCCACATCATGCCTGACTCTATGGATGTTCTTCTAGCCAAAGCAAACAATGTCAACTACAGTTTGGTAAGTGAAAAATTAAACATATTATGGTAAAGCAATTACATACAGTATAAGGATAATATAATGATAATAGTAATACATTTTATTGATGTAAGATATTTCTAAACAAGGTTACAATATGCTATATTCATTAGGATATTGTTTGTTTTCGATACATCTGTGTCTTATTATAACTCAGACCTACTTTTAATCAGAAATGAATGTACATTTAATGTGGGATGTTTGTTTACAGAAAAAGTACAAGCAGGCAAATGAAGACTCCAAGAAGAAGGGCTACGACCTGCGCGGCGATGCCATTTCCATCCTTGCTGCCAAGAAGACCAGGGATATTGCCAGTGATGTAAGCTGTGGGATTTCTTTTTAAAACTGTTTCCATATATGTATCACTGCACATGTAACCATGAAACTTTGTTGTTCAATTTTCTTCCAGCACAAGTACCATGAAGGATACCGTAAGCAGGTGGGCCACCACATCGGTGCTCGCTGCGTCCAGGACGATCCTTTGCTGGTTCTGGCTCTGAACTCAGCCAGGATTGCCAGTGACCATCTGTACAAGAAGGACTTCAACAAGTCCAAGACCAAGTTCAACCTGCCTGTGGACATGATTGCCTTTGCACTGGCCAAGAAGAACCAGATCCAGGTCAACCACGCCAACTACATCACCCGTCTGCACAACTGGACTTGTCTTCCAGACTCCACTGATGTGCGCCAGGCCAGGCACGCGTATGACATACAGAGTGATGTGAGTATGAATCCTTAAATGCTTACTTTGTGCAGTATTCGTTTTGCAGATATTTCAAGTTTTAGAAACATCGTTCACAACATTAAACCTTTTTGTTGCATCCAGAATGTGTACAAGGAGGACTTCAAGATGATGCAGGGTATCGGATGGGTGCCAATAGGTTCACTGGATGTTGAGAAGGCAAAGAAAGCCGGTGAGGCTCTGAATGAGAGGAAGTATCGTCAACACCCAAGCAACTTCAAATTCAAACTCACCACTGAGGACATGTCCCTGGTGTTGGCTAAGGCCAATAACCAGGTTATGAACAAGGTATGAAATAACATTACAATTATGTAATCATAAAAATGCATATTTGCAGTGTTCATCATGTTAGTAATTTCTCTCTTTTTTTTTATGACCACAGAAAGCATATTCTGATGCCTGGAACAAGGAGAAGACGAAGATCCACATCATGCCTGATTCTATGGATGTTCTTCTAGCCAAAGCAAACAATGTCAACTACAGTTTGGTACGTGAAAAATTCAGTATTTATGGTGATACAGCAACCCGTATTCCAGTTTACTTTCAAGGGTTAATGTATATACTTAATTTCTGGGATGTTTGTGTTTGTTTACAGAAAAAGTACAAGCAGGCAAATGAAGACTCCAAGAAGAAGGGCTACGACCTGCGCGGCGATGCCATTTCCATCCTCGCAGCCAAGAAGACCAGGGATATTGCCAGTGATGTAAGCTTTTTAACAAATACAAACCGTTTCCATATGTTTATCACTGCACATGTAACCATGGAACTTTGTTATTCAATTTTCTTCCAGCACAAGTACCATGAAGGATACCGTAAGCAGGTGGGCCACCACATCGGTGCTCGCTGCGTCCAGGACGACCCTCTGCTGGTTCTGGCTCTGAACTCAGCCAGGATTGCCAGTGACGCTTTGTACAAGAAGGACTTCAACAAGTCCAAGACCAAGTTCAACCTGCCTGTGGACATGATCGCCTTTGCACTGGCCAAGAAGAACCAGATCCAGGTCAACCACGCCAACTACATCACCCGCCTCCACAACTGGACTTGTCTTCCAGACTCCACTGATGTGCGCCAGGCCAGGCACGCGTATGACATACAGAGTGATGTGAGTGTAGCTCCCTTGCTTTATTGTTTTTATTTCAGTTTCATGCTACTAAGTATGTGAGGAATTTAATTGTTTTCTTTACTCACTTCAAAGGCTGTGTACAAAGCTGACTTGAAGTGGCTCCAGGGTTTGGGCTGGGTTCCCATTGGCTCACTGGATGTGGAGAAAGCCAAGAAAGCTGGAGATGCTTTGAATGAAAGGAAGTACCGCCAACCCCCAAGCAATTTCCCCTTCAAGAGCACCACAGAGGCTATGAACCTCGTACTTGCGAAGAATAACGCTTTGGTCATGAACAAGGTTCGAATTGAAATATTTTGGGTTGAATTGAAATATATCTTTGTGAAAAAAGGTCTATTACTACCGTGATCTTGAGATCTCTTCAGTTAAAACCATCAAGTAACACTTATTTGTGGTTTGTTCCAGCAACTCTACACCGCTGCATGGGAGAAGGACAAGACCAAGCTGCACATCAACCCTGACACCCCTGAGATCGTCCTCGGTCAGCAGAATGCTATCACCATGAGCAAGGTTAGCTTAGTGAAGAAGCTGAATTATTGGACCTCCATTTGTTGAAGAGCTGTTAACAAAAGTATTCATATTGTGTCTTTCTTTGTAGAAACTCTACAGACAAGGTTATGAGGACACCATCAGCAAAGGATATTTCCTTCCCGGGGATGCTATCTCTGTAAAGGCTGCTAAGTCCTCCAGGGACATCATCAGTGATGTAAGTGACCACAACTCACAACAACACTAGCTATAACAACATTGTCATGCAATATTTTTTTTATGGGGCAAATTATTATTATTGTTATTAATGGCTGCTACTTTTTGTTTACACTCCTTTATACTGGAAGAACACTCACTTTTGTAATGCTGTCATTTATAATATTATCATTTATAATCGGGATTTCTGATAACAGAAAACCTTTTTCTGTTGATATCATCAGTACAAGTACAAGGCAGGTTACCGTAAGCAGGTGGGCCACCACATCGGAGCCCTGAGCGTCAAAGACGACCCTCTGATCGTTCTGGCTATGAACTCAGCCAGGATTGCCAGTGACGCTCTGTACAAGAAGGACTTCAACAAGTCCAAGACCAAGTTCAACCTGCCCGTGGACATGCTGAGTATCGAGCTGGCCAAGAAATGCCAGATCCAGGTCAACCACGCCAACTACATCACCCGCCTGCACAACTGGACCTGCCTGCCCGACTCCAGTGATGTGCGCCAGGCCAGGAAAGCGTACGATCTGCAGAGCGATGTGAGCCTCTCTTGGACATGTTCAACATCTTTCAACAAACAATGTGCTGAGGTGTTTTAATGTTACATGTAAACTATTTTCCCAACAGGCTGTATACAAGGCTGACAGGGATGAGGTGATAGGTGTCGGATGGATCCCCATAGGTTCAGTTGATGTGTTGAAGGCAAAGCACGCTGGAAAGATTCTCAGCGAACATCTGTACAGGTTGAAACCAGACAAACAGAAATTCACCACGGACATGTCTTCCATGTCCATGGTCTTGGCCAAAGCAAATGCTGGCATCATCAACAAGGTGAAGAATATCACATCCCTCTTTTACAATTCCTTCAATCATCTCCTGGTGTGTTAATGTGTTTTCAATCCATTTTTTATGTTCCTCACAACAGAAAAACTATACGGCAGCTTGGGAGGCGGAAAAAGTCAAGAACCATATAAACGCAGACTTACCTGAGATGCTGCTCTCTAAAGCTAATGCTTACAACATGAGCAAGGTACGTTCGGTCTGTTTTGACCTCAACTTGTATTATACAGCCATGTAAGAAAATATGATGCTGATAGTGTTCATTTTATAATCAACTATCTAAATGTTTCTTTCAGAAAAATTACAGGGAAGCTGTTGACGCGATGTTCAGAAAGGGCTACGACATCAAGTGCGATGCTGTCTCTATTGTTGCTGCCAAAAAAGGAAGAGAAATCATCAGTGATGTACGTAACTTACGAAAGGACACTTTTCTCTCAGACATATATCAATACGAAATAACCCGTCTTAAGCAATGTGGCTCAAAAACGGGGGCCCAAGGCTATACAAATGTGTGCTTACTTGTATTGTACTTTCACTTTAGATTAGATATACTTTATTGATCCCAATTTGGCAAAATATACCCATTTTGACAGTGAACGATATACTGTATATCTATTATATAAAATATAATTATACAAGATTGATGTCAGTGTCACAATGATATGCCAACCTATGACTAACTAAATGTATACATAAGATAATTTTTTAATTAAAGACCTTCACCTTCTCTTTCTACACAGTACAAATATAAGGCAGGTTACCGTAAGCAGGTGGGCCACCACATCGGTGCTCGCTGCGTCCAGGACGACCCTCTGATCATGCTGGCTCTGAACTCTGCCCGGATTGCCAGTGACGCCCTGTACAAGAAGGACTTCAACAAGTCCAAGACCAAGTTCAACCTGCCCGTGGACATGCTGAATATTGAACTGGCCAAGAAATGCCAGATCCAGGTCAACGACTTCAACTACAGGACTCACCTGCACAACTGGACCTGCCTGCCAGACTCCACTGACGTGCGCCAGGCCAGAAAGGCTTACGACCTGCAGAGCGATGTAAGTAACGAGAGTTTATCAGAATGCGTTTGCTCAACTTTATCTTGCTTATTTATTTTATTCAATGTGTCTCCACTTTTTATCCTCCCGATATGACTTGTAGGCTGTTTATAAGGCCGACATGGAATGGATGAGGGGAACCGGTTGGGTGCCAATAGGTTCAGTTGATGTGGAGAAGGCCAAGAAAGCAGGAGAGATCCTGAATGAAAGGAAGTACCGTGAGCATCCCAGCAAATTCAAGTTCACAGCCAAGACAAGTGACATCCCATATGCCCTTGCTACGGCAAATGCCCATATCATGAACAAGGTAGAGATCCTATAACATTGTACTTTATTGTTATTTTGCATTTTTATCTCAGTTTCTTTTGATTTTAAGTATGATGCAGAATATGTGGGAAAGCGTTGACTTACTTCCCTTTGTTCGACTCGATGAATCGCATAAAACTGTGTCAATCTGCTGTTTACAGAAAGCGTACACTTCCGCCTGGGATACGGATAAGGTCAAACTTCACATGGGTACTGACATCCCAGAGATCATCCTGGCCAAGCAGAATAATATCAACACCAGTCTGGTAATGTAGTGCCTCTCAATGTAGTTCTTAAACCAATAAGGGCATCACATATGATCATATCAATAATTGTGAACTTGCTAAAAGAATAATTATCAGATATTGTCCTAATGTTTGAAGAATGAAGGACATTTTAGTGTTGATGTTTTAATCACTGGTACAAGGAAATAGTCTCCATTGGTACTGATATTGGAATTTAAACTAAATGTATATCAGACATACTAACTGCCTATTCCTTCTTTTGGATCCCAGAAACAATACCGTGAAGGCTATATGGAAACCATCAACAAAGGCTACTACCTTCCCAAAGATGCCATTTCTGTTTTGGCAGCTAAGGCCTCCCGAAATATCATCAGTGATGTAAGTCTGTCTTTATTTGTGAAGTATTATGCTTCACAATCTAAATTCTTCAGCAGCATTATCTTTTATTTTATTCACTGCAATGATTCCTTTTATGAGAATAATCTAAATATTTCCATCCCATGTTTTTAGTACAAATACAAGGCCGGTTTCCGCAAGCAGTGTGGCAATCAAATCGGTGCACTCAGCGTCAAAGACGACCAGCTGATCATGCTGGCCGCTAATGCAGCCAAGATCTTCAGTGACAACCTGTACAAGAAGGACTTCAACAAGTCCAAGACAAAGTACAACCTGCCAGTGGACATGCTGAGTATCGCGCTGGCCAAGAAATGCCAGAACCAGATCAACCAAACCAACTACTCCACCCGCCTGCACAACTGGACCTGCATGCCCGACTCCACGGATGTGGTCCGTGCTAGGAAGACCTACGCCTTAAACAGCGATGTAAGTATATGTAATGTGTTAGAAAAATATCACTCGTCACTGGCTTGAGGTTCAATATCAGGATACATGTATTTATTATCCTTGCAAGAATGTAAGTAGTCATCACATACAGAGCATCAACTAGTTCCTGAACAGTGTCCTTCACATGCTGATATCCAAGAGAGGGAGTTACACAGTCACAAGATGGAGGAATAGAAAGCAGTATTCAATGTTTACTTCAGATTAGCTCCACGTCAGAAATGAGCATGCTTGTCATATGTCTGTCTCCATAGAGGCTGAATCATCATGTTAGTCACATAGCTATCATATGCCTAAAACAGTCCTGATGCTCTTCTAGGTAATCACACATCCTGTCATGTACACAGCTACAGTTGGGATACCTTTGTTATCATGTTACTCTCAGATTGGAAGAGGACATTCACTATTTTCCCAACATAATGTTATTCGGTTTGTAAATCACTTCGTCCATTTGCTGGAGCATCCAAGTTGAAAAACCTACAAGAACAAAAACACATCTGTATTTTTTGTCTTTCTTTTTTCAGGCCGTGTACAAATCTGATATGGAGTGGCTGAGAGGATGCGGCTGGTCCCCACAGGACTCAGTGGACGTCGTCAAAGCTAAGCACGCCATGAAGATCTTCAATGAGAGGCTCTACCGCCAGCCCCCAAGCAGCGAGAAGTTCACCAGCGTGGTCGATCTGCCAGCTATGGTCCTGTCCAAGCAAAACGCTATCAACATCAGTGATGTGAGTTATTACATATTCAGTAATGCAAAATGCCTTTCCTAGTAAATGTTAAACTCAATATGTTTTTAATCCTTTTTATTTATTTCTGACAGAGGAAATATAGGGAAGTCTGGGATAATGACAAGCTCAAATTCCACATGCCGCCCGACGCCCCCGGCTTTATTCTGTCCAAGGCCAATGCTGTCAGCATCAGCAATGTAAGTTTGCTTTAAAACAAGCCAAGTTCTACCCATGTTAGAAGTATTGAAACTTTACATAAATGTCTTTAAAATGCACAGGTTGAAATGTAGTTTTATAAAGTACTTACTTTTTGGTTTGCTTCAACTGTTTTTTTGATCATATGTTCTTGTTCTGTGCAGAAACTGTACACGAAGAGTTGGGATGAGCAGAAGGCCAAAGGCTACCACATCAAGGAGGATACTATCTCTGTGCTGAAGGCCAGAGCTTCCAGGGATATCGTCAGTGATGTAAGTAAGGCTTAAATACAGTAAAATCATACATGAAATACATTTCTTGCTTCATCTTCTATCTCTTCTCTTTTAGTACAAATATAAGGCAGGTTACCGTAAGCAGGTGGGCCACCACATCGGTGCTCGCTGCGTCCAGGACGACCCTCTGATCATGCTGGCTCTGAACTCTGCCAGGATTGCCAGTGACGCCCTGTACAAGAAGGACTTCAACAAGTCCAAGACCAAGTTCAACCTGCCCGTGGACATGCTGAATATTGAACTGGCCAAGAAATGCCAGATCCAGGTCAACGACTTCAACTACAGGACTCACCTGCACAACTGGACCTGCCTGCCAGACTCCACTGACGTGCGCCAGGCCAGAAAGGCTTACGACCTGCAGAGCGATGTAGGTTTATAGAAATGCTTGTGGATAATATTCACTCTATTAAAGCAATGATCACATATTTATTGAATTATATGTAATCTGTATCCTATTGTAGCCCGAGCAACTCTCACATTGTAAATACTGTACATTTATATCTCATAAACATGAACCTGTTTTTGTTTCCTCAGGCTGTGTACAAAGCTGATATGGAATGGATCCGTGGATGTGGATGGAATCCACATGAGTCTGTGGATGTAGTGAGGGTGAAGCAAGCACAGAAGGTCCTGGCTGATGTAAGTGTAACTTCCATTTAGCTTCTTAAATACACACATTTATATACATTTGTTAAACATTTTGCATATGCATTTGTTCCCTCAGTGTATTTGCTAAATTATTCTTCTTTCACACCTTTCCTGCTATTTTACAGAGAGGCTACCGTGTGAAGCTGGATACGCAGAAATACATTGTTCCAACTGACAGGCTGGACATGATCTGTGCCAAGAATGCTGCTAAAGTCCTCAACGAGGTGAGGAAGACTCTCTGCAATTTGGATGTGTTTGAGGCCTATCTTCAATTAAACCACTTAAACGTGACAATGACAGATTCCAGTTTTTGTTTGGTAACTAACTTCTGGTTTATTCTTCTGTTCAGCCCAAATATCGTGAGGCCTGGCACAAGGACAAGACCAAGTACTCCGTTCCAGACACTCCAATTCTCGCCACAGCCAGAGAGGTGGCTAAGATTCTTCACCCGGTAAGATGACTGAAGATTTGCTACATATTACATTTTAACAATACCTAATCCTTTGCCTATTTCATCGTCTGTTATCATCAGCTTGACAAATCATCATACAACTTATAATAACCATTTCCATCTCTTGCAGAAACTGTACACCAAAGCCTGGGATAAGGTCAAAGCCACAGGCTACTTCATGCCTGGAGACGCTGTATCAATCAAGCAGTGCATCTCCACGAGTAAAGTGCAGAGTAAAGTGAGTAGACTGACACACTTACCCCTCCTTTCATAATCAGAATATGAAATGAAAGTTGTTCCTAATTTAACTGTGGGTTTGGGCATATAGAGATAATGTTTTTCTTTTTCTGCAGCATAAGTACCTTGAATCGTACCGTAAGCAGGTGGGCCACCACATCGGTGCTCGCTGTGTCCAGGAAGACCCTCTGATCATGCTGGCTCTGAACTCTGCCAGGATTGCCAGTGACGCCCTGTACAAGAAGGACTTCAACAAGTCCAAGACCAAGTTCAACCTGCCCGTGGACATGCTGAATATTGAACTGGCCAAGAAATGCCAGATCCAGGTCAACGACTTCAACTACAGGACTCACCTGCACAACTGGACCTGCCTGCCAGACTCCACTGACGTGCGCCAGGCCAGGAAAGCGTACGATCTGCAGAGCGATGTGAGTGCTAATCACACTTTCCCCGGACTTTATATCATATTAATATTAGGTGTTCTGCCCTCACTGTTGTTATGAGTGCAGTTATGCAGATAGATAACTCATCGACAAGTGGCAAGCGTTAATCTCCTTAAATAAGATATTTACATCCACAAGTCAACAGAGTAAAACTGAAAGAAACACAATATAGCCTACATAGAAATTAGGCACTTAGCTGTGATGCAAACATATATATACAACATTTCAATACACCACAAACATAACAAAATTGCAATGTATTTAAACATTGAAATAATATCGAAAATACTCTTTGATATCCACACAAATAATATGAAAAATACTTACAGGCAATGCTTTCTACAACATAGCAAAGAAGGATGGATTCAGATTCAAACTCTAGTCTCACTACTCACATGTGGGTATCACTTCCTATGTTTTCAATGTAAGTCATTCCCATTGGCTGCTACTAATAAAAGAAGAAGTAACACAAAACAACAGCACCACCTGCTGGCTGGAGTAAGACAGCGTATTAGACGGCACATTAGGGCTGTGATACGATACATATCCTGACAAGGGGGTGTTTGAAAAATATCACTCGTCACCGGCTTGAGCTTCAATCTCAGGATCCATGTGTTTCTGATCCTCTCCAGAATGGAAGTAGTCATCACATACAGAGCATCAACTAGTTCCTGAACCGTGTCCTTCACATGCTGATATCCAAGAGAGGGAGTTACACAGTCACAAGATGGAGGAATAGAAAGCAGCATTCAATGTTTAGTTCAGATTAGCTCCACGTCAGAAATGAGCATGCTTGTCATATGTCTATCTCCATAGAGGCTGAATCATCATGTTAATCACATAGCTATCATATGCCTCAAACAGTCCTGATGCTCTTCTAGGTAATCATACATCCTGTCATGCACACAGCTGCAGTTGGGATACCTTTGTTATCATGTGGACTCTCATATTGGAAGAGTACATTCACTATTTTCCCACCACGTGGTATGATTAATGTATAATATTTGTCTTGCTTTCTGTCTTCAGTGTGTGTATAAGGCTGACATGGAATGGCTCCGAGGCTGCGGCTGGATGCCGGCTGAGTCCGTCCACCACGTCAAAGCCAGGAATGCTCAGGCGATTCTCAACGAGGTATGTTGACCGTAATCACACTGCTGTTTTCTTTCAGCACTTTTTGCCCATTTTTTTGTTTTCAGTTCATTGTGACTCACCTCAATGTTGTTTTTTTACCTTGCAGAGACACTACAAGCAGGGCGCAACGGATGGCTTCGCAAAATTCACCCACATCGTGGACCGTCCTGAGCTCATCTTGGCGAGAGTTAACGCCGCTAACCTCAGTGATGTATGTAAAAAAAAGTTGAACTTCTCAATTTCAAGAAGCAAAGTAAAACGATGAATAACGTTGTTTGCTTCCCACTATAGCTGAAGTACAAAGAGACCTTCAACGCAGAAAAGGGTCACTATATTGGTTCGGAAGACACTCCTCAACTGGCACACAGCAGGGAAGTGGGCAAGAACGTCAGCGAGGTAATGCAATATCCTAAGATTATTTCATAAATGTATGATATTTGTTGGTAACATCAGACTTGCCTTTAACTCTGTGTCTACTTTGGGTCACTTCAGAAAACATACAAACATCAATGGGACGAGTCTAAGGCTACTGGCTACAAGCTGGACCAACATTACATCCCACTTCTCAGCGGAAAGAAGGGCAGGGATATCATCAGTGACGTAAGTGACTCCTTTAGGGTGTTCATTGCTAAATGTAAAAGCACAAGGGCATCATGTTTTCTTCTTATAGTAGGTGAACTGAAAACTGACTTTCATTATTCTGGACTTTTTTCTAGGCCAAGTACCATGAGCTCCATGAGAAGGTAAAGGGTCACTACATGGCCGGGACCCTGGTGGACTTCCCTGAGGTGATGCGCTGTGGAGGACAGGAGAAGAACAAGGGACTGGTAAGATATCCTCTATTTATTCCATACATGACAAGACATCCTTCAATTGATAAGAAAGTTAAACAAGATATGAATGATATTGCAAAATGAAAGTCAAAGAAAGTTTTAAAAAGTTATTCAAATACTACAAAAAACTCCCTTAAGCGAGAGATTGATAATCAATAGTCAAAGTAGCACCTTTCTTTAGTAAATCTAAGGTCTGTCACAAACTTGGACCGGATCAACTTTTATCATAATCCGGTGTGTTGCCGCGTAGGTTAACACACATAAGGAATTTGCTTTAATCTATAGTGGTGCATACATAGGAGAGGAATACGGTTGCAAGGAGCAAATAGAAGAAGAAATAGACCTTGAAGTGTGATGTTATTGTTGGATACTTTGTTACTGTACTTAAATACATTTCTCTTGTATCAGTACTTTACTCCACTACTCTTTTTTTCTGATGACTTTTAACTTTGACTTCTTACATGTTGAACACAAATACCTGTACTTTCTACTTCTTACATGTTGAACACAAATACCTGTACTTTCTACTTCTTACATGTTGAACACAAATACCTGTACTTTCTACTTCTCGCATGTTGAACACACATACCTGTACTTTCTACTTCTAACATGTTGAACACAAATACCTGTACTTTCTACTTCTTACATGTTGAACTCAAATACCTGTACTTTCTACTTCTCGCATGTTGAACACAAATACCTGTACTTTCTACTTCTTACATGTTGAACACAAATACCTGGACTTTCTACTTCTAACATGTTGAACACAAATACCTGTACTTTCTACTTCTTACATGTTGAACCCAAATACCTGTACTTTCTACTTCTCACATTTTCCAAACAGCTGGTTCCTTTAGTCTGAATGTGTGTTTGGTGGCGTGATCATTATTCTTTAGTCATTGCGTGCCTATTGATTTGAACACGATCCGTGTATCCATCAACAATCAATCAATCAATGTTTATTTATATAGCCCAATATCACAAATGTTACATTTGTCTCAGTGGACTTCACAGTTTGTACAGAATATCAGTATGACAATACGACACCCTCTGTCCTTAGACCCTCACATCGTACAAGGAAAAACTTCCGAAGAAAACCCAGTTTTAAAGGGAAAAATGGGAGAAACCTCAGGGAGAGCAACAGAGGAGGGATCCCTCTCCCAGGACGGACAGACGTGCAATAGATGCCGTGTGTAAATTGAAAAGATAATACATTTGCAACATAGGTAGTCCAAATGTTGTGTGTATCCATCATTTCCTGGTCTTCTCTAAAGAAGAGGGACCAATGGAAACGTTGTCATGTTGCCGTTGTTCAGCATGGAAACATTAATTAGCTAACAATGACATTATTGTTCTATTAATATAAAGGGAGGTCAGGTACTCTTTAAAACAGCTGCTAGTTATGGGTACTTTTTACTTCAGTACATTTCAAAGCCCATACTTCTTTACTTTCACTTGAGGAAAGACGTTTAGTCAGTACTTCTACTTTCACCAGAGTATTTTTAAACACGAGTATCTGTACTTCTACTTGAGTAAAGGGTGTGTGTACTTTTGCCATCTCTGCATATTGTTCATATTGGTAATGACAATGTCAATAACTTTCCATGTTTCCTCTCTTCACAGAGGCTCTACAATAAGGACTACCACACCGCCAAGACCAAGAACCACATCCCCCCGGACATCATCGCTAACAAGGTGGCTAAGCGCAGCCAGGACATGCTGAGCGAGGTGCTCTACCGGACATACCTGCACCAGTGGACCTGCCACCCCGAGCAGGAGAACCTCATCCGCGCCCGCAAGACCAACGAGATCCTCAGCGATGTAGGTTTATTATTAAGGAAACTGTTGCGTTTTTTATAATTTGAGGTATGGACTAGCTGAAAAGAATCCAGGAAGCTTCTCGTCAAGTTCACAGCCAGACAAATGACCCAATAAAACACATTGATGTATTGATTATTCTCACAAAACACAACGGGGTGCTTGTACCTGTTTTTTGCGCAGTGTCCTGTGGTAGATGTTTGGACAAATTCAACAACTGTTTAGATTTGTGTTGTTAGATATACAAGCATTTGATTAAATATAACCAATTGTATATGTATTTATTAGATTATATGCAACAAATAGAGAGAGATAGAAGAAGAAAAACACTATTATTCTACCAGGGGAAATTCCGACTTTAGTCTTATTCAGTTATAGAAAACAAAAATTATTTCACAAATACAATCTAATGTTATTAATACAACCCAATGTCACAAAACACCATTGTCTTAGTGGGCTTCAAAGATCATCAAACATGAATGAGAGTATACAAATATATAATAAAACGACAAGAAAATTACAAGATAAAATGCAAAATACAAATAAAATGGAGTAGAATAAGGTCCTCGAAATACATACATGCACAAAACCATGCATGAAATGAGCTCTCAGCACATGAGATAGTCTCTACAAGATGGACACCCTATTTTCAAACCATAATAAGATATCAGTGGGATCTTCATTTAACCATTTCGGCAGTAGCCCAAAGGCTTATTAAGATGTTCAATGCTTGCGTTCAACTTGCATGTTTTTTTCTCCGTTATTAAATATGTAATTTGTGCTTTTTGCTCTTGTCGTTCAAAAGGTGTTCTACAAGGAGGACCTGAACTGGATGAAGGGAATGGGTTGCTTCGTCTGGGACACCCCGGAGATCCTTCGTGCCAAGAAGTCCTACGAGCAGCAGAGCGAGGTGAGTGACATCCTGTCAAAATCACAGGAAACTTCAAACAATTGTATTAATAATGTATTGTTTATATGTTAATACAGTGATGACTCAACCATGTGATATCTTCTCTTCCAGCTTAAATACAGAGCGGAGGCCAAGAAGGAGTTCAACAATTACTCCATTGTGACTGACACCCCAGCCTATGTGACCGCCATCCTGGGTAACACCTGGGCTAGTGATGTGAGTGAGCCTTTCAAACATATATATGAAGTTTAAAGGTCACCTATTAAACAGAATCCACTTTCTCATGTCTCTTCTACATCAACATGTGTCCCCTCTTCTTCATGTCTCTTCTACATCAGCATGTGTCCCCTCTTCTCCATGTCTCTTCTACATCAACATGTGTCCCCTCTTCTTCATGTCTCTTCTACATCAACATGTGTCCCCTCTTCTTCATGTCTCTTCTACATCAACATGTGTCCCCTCTTCTTCATGTCTCTTCTACATCAACATGTGTCCCCTCTTCTTCATGTCTCTTCTACATCAACATGTGTCCCCTCTTCTTCATGTCTCTTCTACATCAACATGTGTCCCCTCTGTGTAAAGAGACTCTGAAAGTTTCAGGAACAAAGATTCTCTCTCTTTTTGTCCTGATCCATTTCTATAAAAACCTGTCTGAAAATGAGCTGATCAGATTTTGGCCACTTTATGATGTCATAACGATTTGTTGGCTTGTGTAACCATTAGCCAATCAGCAACCAAGGTAACCCCCCCCCCCCACACACACACACACCTTATCACCTGAATCTCCTCTAGAGCACCATTGAGTTCTTTGTAACCAAATCTCTCTCAGAGGGGCGTGGGGAGGGGCTCCTTATTTTCATCTAAAGTAACAGACAGAGAATCAGCACTTTTGAAACAGGGCTGAAACAGAGGGGATTATGGGTAATGCTGCAATGATCTGTTTGGTGTTTGGAGCCAAACACTTCAGAGACATGTTTGTATATCTGAGACCTATAAAACATAGATGAAAAACAGTATATCAGGGGACCTTTAAGTTAAAATGCCTAAATGTGTGTTAATTAAACTATTATCTTTAACAGCTCAACTACAGGGAGGCCTATCATAAGGAGAAGCACCTGTACACCACCGTTCTGGATACCTACGACTACGCCAAGTGCCGCAACTTCAAGCACTACTTCAGCAGCGTAAGTGACGACTCTTTAATCCAGTGACATGATTGAAGATCTGCTTTAAATAGCATGTTGATAACGTGTTGTTGTTTTACTTTCCACAGAAAAACTACACCGCCGCCTGGGACAAAATCAAAGACAAGAGCTACCAGATTCCTCACGATTCTCACGCCCTGCAACACGCCAAAGTGCAGAAAGTTATCCTCAGCGGCGTAAGTTTAACTTCTGGTTATTTCATTTGTTTTTGGATTTTAAGAAATTATTCACAAAGCTTACATAACAAAATAAACACATGTAGGTACATAACTTAACTACATAACAGTTGACACATCCGAAATTAAATATGAATAATAATGGTAATAATAATACGAATAAAAGGATGCAATATTAATACTCAGGTATACATTAATTGTCAATTCTTACCTCATGTTCCTTATAAATCTTCATTATACTTTACCCACCTTTGCTCAAAGATATGCATTTGGTTTCTAATAGTTGTTTTCTCCATTACACATATTTCATTTATTAGGTTCTTCCATTGAGAGTTTATTAAGTTATTATCCTTTCGCCGATTCCTTGTAATTTGTTTAATGATCGCTTTTCTTACCAGAAGAAATAGGTAATTCATTTATTTCATTCTACGTTATAACTTTGCAGGTTTTTTCTTAACATATCATTTGGACTGTTTTAAGAGACAATGTGCTTTTGTCCCTTTAGGTGAAGTACAAGGAGGACTACGAGAAGTTCAAGTCCCTCTACAGTCTGCCCAAGTGTCTGGAGGACGACCCGGCCACCGCTCGCTGCGTCAAAGCCGGAAAGCTGGTGCTTGATGTAAGTGACATTAATCAGGCTTTTTTTATCACACTGTGTGTCTGAATTATTGTTAGTCAGAGAAGACTTAAAGATGAACTCTACTTGAAAAACCAAGCTTCTAAAATGAGTCAAACTGGGTTGTTTTGTGCATTAAAATATCACTGAAAGAATTTGTTTTTATCATTACATTATTTTATTTGTACCCATTAGAAGCATGAAATTCAAGATATTGTAAATATTTGGTGTCAGGAGAGGTCAAAAAGCCACAAGCTGATATAACCAACCTCCTCTCAACTTAAGAAATAACTACATTTAATTTGTTTCGGTTTTTTGGACGGAGGAAAACTCGAATTCAGTTTGAACTATTCCAAAAAATAGTTGTAAAAAAACAGACGTCCAGAAAATGCATGAGGAAAACGACCAGAACATGTGAATTAAATGGAAATATAATTGCAGTTTATTAAAGAAATGTAATAAGAAAATAAGCTAACTTTGTTAAGTTCCATTAAATGTGATCCCTAATAATATCGAACACTCCCAAGCTCTTGATAACATACCCAACCATCTGGTGTCTGTCTGTATAGCGTCTGTACAAGGAGGACTATGAGAAGACCAAGGCTAAGAACCACATCCCTGCAGACATGCTGGAGATCCTGTCCGCCCACAAAACCCAGTCCGCCGTCAGCGAGATCAACTACCGCAAGAAACTGCACCAATGGATCTGCCTGCCCGACATGCAGGTGTACACGCAGGCACGCAAAGTCAACGAGCAGCTCAGCGACGTAAGTCAAGCTATTATAGAATAGAATCCTTTATTGTCATTATACAGGTACAATGAGATGAGGAGTAGAGTTACTCCTTTGCACATGTCACAGGTGCCATCAAAAAACAAAAACAAGAGACATACAACATTCAGGAGAAGACAACATACAAACAACAAGCATTCATACTTCAATATGCAGATACGGTTAAAGTGCAGGAATATATCGGTTTAAGTAAAAATAAATATGTTTGAATTAGTTACTGCAAAGCTAAAGACTGGTCAAAGGTACAGCCATGTTCTTGCATATACAGTATTCTGTCAGCTTTGTTTGTGTACTATACCTTCCTATTTAACTTGCACAAACATTGTAACATGATGCCATTATCTAACATCATATCTTCTCTATTTATAAATACTTTGACAATTCAAGGAAACCACATGTAGAGGCGAAAAAATAACTGCTTTACCAATCAGTGCTCCAGTACTATTTGCACATATTTAAAATAGGTAATGTACATACACTCAGAGCACGATTGGCCACACTCTAAGAACATTAGCTGCTCTGTGAAAACAGTCCAACTCACAATGAGCAGCGATAATAGCCACACTTAGTTACAGTGAAGAAACACACACACACACACACACACACACACACACACACACACACACACACACACACACACACACACACACACACACACACACACACACACACACACACACACACACACACACACAGACACTCACTCACTCACTCACTCACACACACACACACACACACACACACACACACACACACACACACACACACACACACACACACTCACACTCACACTCACACTCACACTCACCCGAACCTTAACCATAACCAACACATGCCTAACCCTAACCCTTAACCTTACCCTTAGCCTAATCCTAATCCTAAACCTAACCAAGTCTTCACCCTAAAATTAATGACTCCCCTCATGGGGACCTCCAATTTGTCCCCATAAGGGAGGCGAGTCCCCACACGTGACTGTGTAAACAGATTTAGGTCCCCACAAGTATAGTAATGCTAGGCCACACACACACACACACACACACACACACTCACTCACTCACTCACTCACTCACTCACTCACTCACTCACACACACACACATACCATGTATACATCACTTCAGGGGACATTACATTGACTTACATGCATTTCCTGGAGACTTATCCGAACCTTAACCATAACCAACACATGCCTAACCCTTACCCTTAACCTTACCCTTAGCCTAATCCTAATCCTAAACCTAACCAAGTCTTCACCCTAAAATGAATGATTCCCCTTATGGGGACCTCCAATTTGTCCCCATAAGGGAGGCGAGTCCCCACACGTGACTGTGTAAACAGATTTAGGTCCCCACAAGTATAGTAATGCTAGGCCACACACACACACACACACACACACACACACACACACACACACACACACACACACACACACACACACACACACACACACACACACACACACACACACACACACACCTCAGGATGTAAGGACAGCTCTGTCATTCACTTAAGTGTTACTTTTTGGGGAAATACATGGGACAAAATGTATGTATGGAAAACAAGGTTCTTATATAATCACAGAATCACATTTGGCTTTGTCGCTGTTGCAGAAAAAGACAAATTGCACCCCGCTGCAAAACTCAATAGGCTTTCGAAATCCGCCGTGAAATATTTTGTAAATAGAGAAGACATTAGGACATTCAAAATAGTAGGAAGCACTCATGGTTATTATTCAGTTTCTTGAATCGGTATGCTGTATGAAAAAGGATGATGTTTTAATCAATTGCAATCCAAATGCATTACTTGTGTTATATTTGGTACTCTCCATAGATCTTCTACAAGGATGATTTGAACTGGCTGAGGGGAATCGGTTGTTACGCCTGGGACACTCCAGAGATCCTCCGCGTCAAGAATGCTGATAATCTTCAGAGCGAGGTAAGTCCTATCACTTTACTCATTCTTATGCTACCCTCTATTTCACATCCTTTTAAGATATATATACACATATTATTCTTCTCAACAATGTCCATTAGCTTCCCTTGCCTTCCAGTAGATCCTCGGTAGACTGCATCGTGTTTTCAAAAGTGAAGCTGATCGTCCTGTCTTTGTGTTTTATTTCAGAACAAATACAAAGCCAAAGCTGTCGAGTCTTTCAAGGACTTCTCGGTGGTGATGGACACTCCAGTGTACGAGACATCCAAGCAGAACTCCCAGAACCTGAGCGATGTGAGTGAATCTCAAAATGTTCTGAACAATTTAGACTTATTGCTTTCCATACATTGGATACAGATTATATTTACGATATATCTCAACTGTCTTTCTTCTCTTTTTCCAGCTGCACTACCGCTACGATTACAACGCCAACGTCAAGGGAACGAACACCGCTCCGGCTGTTACCATCGACACTCAGAGGGCCGCCATGGCTAACTACATCCAGAGCGATGTGAGATAATATTCCTTAAGGTTCAGCACCCATGTGTAGAAATTACCATCACATGTTAGATTACATTGGAACAATAATTTGCAGCAGCATGTTGAGAAAGTATTGCACAGAAAATAGAAATATGGACTATATACTGCAAGAATGTAGGAGCACTCTACACAAGGGAACACTCTGTTGTTGACATAATATTAAGTTAATAACATTATTTGATGTGCCATTTTTGTAGTTTTCTTTACACTTTATTCTTTATTTTATCGTGGGAATTTGTTCAGATCTACAGTATGGTAGAGAGGCTACACTGCACACGCTATTTTCATTTCATTTAATTGTTTATTTGAATTGGGACAGTGCACATTGATGAACACTTTAAAACAAAATAATGCTTACAAGTGTAAATGAGCCGGATTTTAGCTTTGAGCTAATTTCCATCCGTAGTCCCGTCACATACAACATATAAGAACATGACATTTAGTAGTAGTAGTAGTAGTGACAAGGAACCCAATGCTATAGTAAATAGGTGTAATGCAGACTAATCTCTGCTAAAACAACATATGCTGTTTTCCAATTTAAACATTATTCAGTTTACTTAAGATCGTAGGTTCAGGATTTCTCCCTAATGTTGTCCAGTCAGTATCTGTTTTTTTAATTATTTACTTATAAGCTGTATGTTTTCCGAGTTGAAATGCCTCCCGTCTCACCTCGTTGTCTTTCCCTCTCTCAGAACGTGTACAAGGAGGAAAACAAGAGTTCAATGCCCACCGGATACACCCTGACTAAGGACACACTGCTCATCAAGCAGGCTAAACTGAACAGCGTTATCACCAGCAATGTGAGTACAATTTCTGCCTTAAAGGTCACCCATTACGCAAAATCCACTTCTTCATGTCTCTTCTACATCAACATGTGTCCCCACTTCTTCATGTCTTTTCTACATCAACATGTGTCCCCTCTTCTTCATGTCTCTTCTACATCAACATGTGTCCCCTCTTCTTCATGTCTCTTCTACATCAACATGTGTCCCCTCTTCTTCATGTCTCTTCTACATCAACATGTGTCCCCTCTTCTTCATGTCTCTTCTACATCAACATGTGTCCCCTCTTCTTCATGTCTCTTCTACATCAACATGTGTCCCCACTTCTTCAAGTCTCTTCTACATCAACATGTGTCCCCTCTTCTTCATGTCTCTTCTACATCAACATGTGTCCCCTCTTCTTCATGTCTCTTCTACATCAACATGTGTCCCCTCTTCTTCATGTCTCTTCTACATCAACATGTGTCCCCTCTTCTTCATGTCTCTTCTACATCAACATGTGTCCCCTCTTCTTCATGTCTCTTCTACATCAACATGTGTCCCCTCTTCTTCATGTCTCTTCTACATCAACATGTGTCCCCTCTTCTTCATGTCTCTTCTACATCAACATGTGTCCCCTCTTCTTCATGTCTCTTCTACATCAACATGTGTCCCCTCTTCTTCATGTCTCTTCTTCATCAACATGTGTCCCCTCTGTGGAAAGAGACTCTGAAAGTTTCAGGAACAAAGATTCTCTCTCTTTTTGTCCTGATCCATTTCTATAAAAACCTGTCTGAAAATGAGCTGATCAGATTTTGGCCACTTTATGATGTCATCACGATGTTTTGTCTTGTGTAACCATTAGCCAATCAGCAACCAAGGTAACCCCCCCCCCCCCACCTTATCACCTGAATCTCCTCCTCGAGCACCATTGAGTTCTTTGTAACCAAGGGCTGAAACAGAGGGGATTATGGGATGCTGCAATGATCTGTTTGGTGTTTCAGCCAATCAGAGACAGGTTCTGGATATATCTGAGACCTGTGATACATTGATGAAGAACAGTAAAATAGGGGACCTTTAAATCATCCAATTAAACCTTTTTTTTGCCAAAGGAGTTTCGATGTTACTGAATCATATCCCCTTGCTTTTTTTGTTGGGTAGGTGAAGTACAAGGAAGCCTATGAGATGACGAAAGCAAAGGCCTACACTCTTCATCCCGAGGGAGTCAACTTCGTCCTCTCAAGGAAGGCTAACAAGATCACCAACGAGGTAAGATTATCAATGAATAGAAATGTACATATTACTGACACTTTTACTGGATCAAACATTCTCTTATGTCGTCTTTCCCCTTCCCCAGCGCCTGTATCGTGAGCTGTACCACAAGCAAAAGGACAAGATCCACACAACCTACGACACCCCCGACATCAAACAAGTCAAGATGAACCAGAAGCACCTCAGCGACGTATGAAAGCATTTGAACCCCACTTATATCATCTGGGTTTGTTTCATTATTCATGATGGAGTCATGTGTTGTACTCATGCCACCGTTTTTGTTTCCTTCTCCAGTTGTGCTACAGAGAGAAATACTACAACACCAGAGGTCAGCTGATCAATCTGCCCATCACACCCCAGCTGATGCACTGTTACCACGTCAACCAGATCACCAGCGAGGTATAAGAAGAGAAAAACAGAGGAGAGATGTGATTTAAATCGATTTACATTCATTTCTTAAATGCTCATTAAAACCATTTTGTGTCTTCAGCTGAAATACAAAGAGGATCTGCATTGGCTGAGAGGCGTCGGCTGCTTCCTGTACAACACCCCGGAGATGGTGCACGTCCGCAACATCACCAAACAGAGGGTACGTGTTTCCATTCGGATATAACATCCCTTAATATCATGATTATTAGAAACCTCAGTGCAGTAACTGAAATGTGCAATAAACACCTTTTCAATGTATTAGTGTTATTACTGCGACTTTTTTGCTTCAACATGTCCACTTGCTTTTTTCCATCATTCAGTGAACTTCCTTCAGTGGCTTCACAATCTTTTCCATGTTAACATGTTTCTTTTCCAGGTGACCTACCCAGTGGAGGCTAAGAAGAACCTGGCCAACTTCTCCGTGGTTCTGGACACACCGGAGTATAACCGCGTGACGGAGCTGAAGACCCACATGAGCAGCGTGAGTCAAGTTCCCACACATCACATTTAGGGACTCATTTAAGCGATGTCTATACGGACTTATGACCTTTTTTCCCCACTTAATTGCAAAAAACATCCAGATGAAGTCTGTCCTGTAGTGGAATTAAATATACCCTATTGTGCCTTTTCCCCTTAGTGTGTTATATAGGTTTGTGTGCATGTAAATGGTCTGTAAAGGCTAAAATCCCAAGGTTTCTCTCCCACACACTCCCCCCTCCTTCCTGAGAACCTTGATTTGATGTAAACACGTCACGGTAGAGGCTCAACATACACATTCGTACCTGGAAATGAGCACAATATGTCCGTTTAACAAATTCTTAGTCCTTCTCCAAATGAATACAAATACTTTAGATTTCAATTTGACCCGATGTGTCATTTTAAAAACAATGATTCAACATTCAAGATGCAAGGCTTTATTGTCATTTGCACATTTCAGTAGCTACAGTGTAGATATGGCAATGAGCAACTTAATTCACAGGCTCCTGCAACAGAGCAACATGAATATATCAACCCGGTCTCACAGTCTGCGTACAAATGACACGACTTTGCAAAGGCGTGCAATAGTTACGCAGAAGTCAGATTTTGCGTGCATATGATACGCTGATATTCAGTGGCGGTTCTAGACCAATTTGACTGGGGGGGGCCAGGCTGGAGCCAGTTATTTTCTGAGGGGGGCACAATAAATGCGGGACGAAAAAGACAAAGACAGTATGAAGTAATTGCGCATAAGAAAACAATGCAATACAGTTATTGGTATTTGTTTCAGTACACATATTTATTTCAGATACTTATAGTTACAGTTTTTACGCTCTATAGGTCAGACTAGAAAGACAAATAGCGTTAGTTATGCCTATTCCGTCAGCCAAGAAATCGTTTAATCATAAACTTTTTTTTTTTCAGGGGGGTCCAAAGTCAGTGTTAGGGGCGCACTGGCCCCCCCTGCCCCCCCCCCCCCCCCCCTAGAACCGCCCCTGCTGATATTGCACCTCAAACATTAAAACAAAGAGCTCTGTGGCTTCAGGCTTGATCGCCGTTCCAATGACAGTTTTAATGTTTGCGGTGCAATAAACGACACAGCAGCTTATTGGGTTACGGCCCGTCCACACAGCGGCGTGCGTTGAAGCTTCCAACGCTTCTGCCCATTCACTTTGAATGGGGTGACGTCACTTTTAGCCGAACTGCATTTTGGGAAGTGACGTGGAGCGTTGCTGACTTCAAAAGTTGAGCAATGTTCAACTTTTGACGCCTCGACGGAGGTGTCAGCCAATGAAATCCCGTTTATGCAAATCTGCCAGTACAAGCGCTAGCCAATCAAACCGCGTGTATGCTGGGAGAGACTACGCAGGTCATTTCCTCATATTCCAAAAAATGGAGGGAAAATTCATTATAGCGGTAGTGAATCACCCGGTGCTGAATGATCAGTCTCTGTTCATCTACCGGGATACAAACCGGAGGAGCGAGGCATGGAGGGAGGAGGCAGAGACAGTGGGTAGGTTTCGCCTGTTTGGGGGATTTTATATCCAGTTTACTTCGTTTTAACATTGCTATTGCTTTGTATGTCGGGGGCGGGAGATTCATGTGATTGGTTGTTGGTCGCGTTGCTCGCAAAAATCCCCAAGCTTCAGATACGCCCACCGCCAAGCGTCAACGCACGCTGCTGTGTGGACGCTCCGTAAGGGTTAGGGTTCAATAAATGGCAAAGATATGTAGAAAATAAACGCATTTAAGATACATTCATAACAAACGTAAACGTGGGAGTATCATATGCACGCAAAATCGGACTTCTGCGTATCTATTGCACGCCTTTGCAAAGTCATGTCATTTGTACGGAGACTGAAGAGAGTGGGCTGAATATATATAGGACATAGAACACGTAAAACAGATATTGGCACAATGTATATCAACTTCATCACATTATTATCTCGAGGTTCACATTCAGAAAAGAGTGTCAGAAAGCAAACATCGCGACGTAATCTGTTTGAGCTTTTGTCTTGACGTGTTTGTGCTTCTCTATTCTCAGATGATCTACAAAGCCCAGGCTAAGGAGGACATGTCGAAGGTCAGGACCACCGGGGACTCTGTGGACATCAAGAGAGCCAAATGGGCCCAGCTGCTGACCAACAACGCAAGTTCAGACACCACCACGAGTCGTTGCATTAATCATTTCCTTCTGCTGATAATCTAATCCAGCGTTGTATCTGTTTCTCTACAGTACAAGTACACCAGCTTGGCTTCCAAGGAGAGAGCTCACTTCACTTCAGAATATGAAACACCAAGCATGGGTCATTCTAGGAAAATGAAGGTGGTCTGCAGTGACGTAAGTATTCCCCTTCCTCTTTTATTCTTATCATTGTTTTACTGGGTGTTTGTAACCTCTCACATCGAAGAAACTTAAGTTAATATCTTTGTATATTTCCAGTGATATCGTGTCGCTGATTTTCTACAAGTGGATAGAAATGACTGTACATTCTGTCAGTGCGCTCTATGTGTTGCATACATGATGTCTTCCCTCAGAACAAATACAAAGACCAGTATGAGAAGATGAAGCACAGATACACCGCCATCGCTGACACGCCCCTCCTGATCCGCGCCAAGAAAGCATACGTGCAGTCCAGCGATGTGAGTATACCTCTGAGTCAAATGATTTCCAATGCACTTAACCCTTAGATGCCCTTAGAGTGACTGGACCCTGCACTCTTCCATAAGTGGGTCAAAAGGACCCGTATTAGAATAATGTGTTTTTATGCCATGTTTGTCATTTTGGTTGAGAAAAATCACTTGTATAATATTTAGTATTATATTTTGTATTAGTTTTGAACATATCGATGCAAAGATCTCCGCTATTCTGTGACCCTCACAGTGTTCCAGTCCCTTTTCAAAACTCATCTCTTCTCCTCTTGTCACTCGTAGCCCACCCCCCATCAATCCATGCTGGTTGATCAAGTTTGATAGTCCTACACCCCCCACCCTAACCTTCCCTTATATTGGAAAGCGATTTTGAGTCCTTGAAAAGCCCTATAAAAATATAATGTATTATTATTACTATTATTATTATTATTATTATTATTATTCTGACAGGTATTAGATCTTGCTGTGTAAAATAATCTTCCTGAGAGGTGTCACTTGTGATGCAGTCTGTGTGGTCCACAGTGAATGTATTCCTGACAGCAACAGGTGATAAGAATCAAAGGTTCCCAGAGGATCCCATAGGAAATGCATGCGGGTCATTTTTGACCCACTTATGGAAGCTTGGGGTAGAAATACAAAAACTACAATTTCTTAAAATGAATGGCATGATTTCCAAAAACATGTTTTTTGAGGAATAGCTGGAATATGAAATGATAACAAAATGTAATTACTTCAAGAAAACCACCTCACCGGGTCAAAAAGACCCACTTGTGCATCTAAGGGTTAATGTTTGTTTTGTAAAGACATTTTTTTTGTAAAGCGACTTTGACTACCTAGAAAAGCACTTTATAAATGAAATGGTATTATTATTATTATTATTATGAGCCAACCTTTATAAATATAACATTCATATGAGTGCAATCATTTTAACGTTTTTGTAGTTTTCTCAGCTTATCGTCAGAACAAGTCGTGTAAAAAACACTTGTGTTACTTCACTTGAATAAACTACTGATTAAGCTACGAAATGTATTAGTTAATGGTATGTATTTGAAGTCAATGATAGTCTTAATATGTTTCCTTTTTCTTTCATTTCCCACCGTTTTTTCAAACTACTACCATTAGAAATCAGTGCCAAACTGTGGCGTTTCTCCACGGATGATAATGATGTCTCTCCATAGGTTTTTGTGTTTGATGAAAAATCTGACCCCATATGTTCTTTCTGTCTTCAGCTGCGTTACAAAGAGACCTTCGAGCTCGCCAAGGGCCACTACCAAACCGTGAAGGACGCTCTGAACATCACCTACCATCGCAGAGTCACTGACGACATCAGCGAGGTCAGGAATACAAATGATTGTTATTATGAATAACGTTCGATAAATTACGTGCGATTACGTAACTACTACTACGGTTTTTTGCACTATGTTAATATGTACATTAATTATGTGACCGTCTATGTTTCCTGTAGTTATTGAATTGCTCTTGTTACCGCACTGTTAGTGTACAGTTTTATTTGTGTGCTGCTGTGTTTCTTGTATTTGTGTAACTGGCAGAACGATTTCCTACGGGATGAATGAAGTCTTATCTTATCTTATCCACTTGATGTGAAAATCTTTGCGTGCTAAGATCATTTTGATTCAACTCTCTTATGTGTTTCTCCATCCTTCAGGTTAAATACAGGGAGAAGTACATCAACTCTCTGGGAACCTGGAAGTCGATCCCCGACCGCCCTGAGTTCTTCTACAGCAAGATGGCCAACGACAACATCAGCAGCGTGAGTGATCATGACTTGCTTTCCAAATAATTTACTCACAGCATCAAGATTCAGAATTAGAAACAGGTTTATCACCAGGTTGGTTTACACGTACGAGGAATTTGACTTGATGTCGTGGTGCATACATACAAGTAAAAACAAAAATACAAAAACACAGAGAGAGAACTATTACAAGAAAACTATAATAATATTAAAACATATTACAAATAATAAGAAATATAGTGAAATCTAGCAGTATTTACATAATAAAACAAATAAATAAATAATACAATAAATAATCAAATAAACAAATAATAAAAAAATAAAAAATACATAAATAATTAGTTAAATAAATAAACAAATAAATAGTTGAATAAATAAATAAACAAATAATTAATTAAATAAATAAATAAATAAATAATAAATAAACAAACAAATACATAAATAATTAATTAATTAAATAAATAAATAATAAATAAATAAACAAATAAATAGTTGAATAAATAAAATAAACAAATAATTAATTAAATAAACAAACAAATACATAAATAATTAATTAAATAAATAAACAAATAATTAATTAAATAAATAATAAATACATAAATAATTAAATAATAAATACATAAATAAATGAAATGGAATAAAATATGGATTATAATTCGGCAGTAATAATAATAAGAAAACAGATATTGTGTACATTGTGAGTGTCATACTTTTTTTTAAATGTATTTATTTTTAAACAATATCTTTATTGAGTTTTTCCTTTTTTACAAACACAAACAATGACATCCTCAAATACACATATTAACAATGAGTGAATGGGACATGTACAAATGAGTGGGCAATCCATGTATAATATACAACATTTTACTTACTAATACGTAACCAGCAAAAAACAAAGACTCACCAGGTGACTAGACATTTTTTAATAAAATAACTATCAATTATAATAATCAAATGCATTTAGAGACACACATAAAGGCACTCAGCAATACAACCATTTCCAAGCAGCTATTTACTTTGGCTTTCAAGAAACTTCAGTCAGGGATTCCTCCGTTTTGTGTGTCATACTTTGTAATAATTGTATTTAATCTGTTTTGTTCATATCGCCCTCTTCAGGTGAAGTACAAGGAGGACCTGGAGTGGCTGAGGGGCGTCGGCTGCTACGTTTGGGACACACCTGAGCTGGTGACCGCCGAGAAGAACAAGGCGCTGTACAGTGGGGTAAAGAATCTGACTATTTAATTATTGATATCATGTTTTTATAATCAAAATCAGAAGGTCTTTATGTCATTATACTTGTGAACAATGACGTACCACAGGCTTCTCTCCAGGCAGTTTACACTAGAAAGAAATGGGAATAACATCAAAGACAAAACACTAAAATACAAGGCAGTAGTTCAATTTAATTTACGAGATATGCAAAAAAACACATTTTATCTTTATCTTTATCTTGTATATCAGCCTGTCTCCCTTGTGTTTTATTATTTTTTATTTTGTGATATAGGAGTTACAAGACAAGTGCAAGTATATCATATTATTTTAAATTACAATATATATTATTACAGATTGTTATTGCATTATATTATTTAATTATATATACTATTATATTAATTTTGCAGTGTGTGTGTGTGTGTGTGTGTGTGTGTGTGTGTGTGTGTGTGTGTGTGTGTGTGTGTGTGTGTGTGTGTGTGTGTGTGTGTGTGTGTGTGTGTGTGTGTGTGTGTGTGTGTGTGTGTGTGTGTGATGATTTCGGGAGCTCCTAATAATCTCAAACAATAATATTTGTTGATGCCATACTTAATGAAATGCCATATACTCGACAGCACTTGATGTTTAACATTCATATCGAAAGTACGTTTTTGCAGCCGTTTATTTTCCTGCATGTTTCTAATCGTAACGTTTCTTGTTCACAGAAACTGTACCGAGCGTCCTTTGAGAAGAACAGAGGAAACTTCAAGTACACCTGCGACACGCCGTTCTTCCAGGCCGCCAAGTATGCTTCCACCCTCATCGACGACGTGAGTTTCTTCATTCTTTTACCCAATGCAGTCATTTATTATCGCAAAAGCAGTATTATTTTTACTTTGATGATATCCATTTGTAATATAGACATCTTTCTGTGTTTGTGCATCTCTATTGGACTCTCAGTGTGGAGGTAAAAGTGTCAGAATTCATAGTTTAATATTTAATTATCTGATTCAAATGTTTATGAACTGCATTATTGTTGAGAAACCAATGCATTATGTTCCCTTTGTTCTTCATATCAACTTCGTGTAACCAGTGGTGGAATGAAATATTTAATGTTGTGTACATTCGAAGTACTTTACTTGAGTATTTACTTCTTCTCCATTGCATCTCGAGGTCATTTTTGTAGTTTTGACTCTAGCCTATCCGCTTAAGTTGCTTTTCAGAGTACAGTTTTTAACCCCCCTCTGATTTGAGTGTTTGTGATAACCTGAAATGTGACTTGAACTTTCTTACTAAGCCAAATAAACTAGAAAATGATCTGGAAAATCCATCGTCACAAAGCAGAAAACAGGGCTATTTTACTGATAAACAATAATACAAATGTGACTTTTCGAGATACGTTGTTCTCACAGTACAACTTCAAATATATGAGGACTTTATGTGATGTATTGCTGCAGGTTAGACTACCCCAAATGTAAAATAAGTACATCTGAAGCAGTAAACACAACATACACACTAATTCAGCAGTAAGATTAATCAGGTTTAATAGAAAACATAGACAGGGAACATAACTGCACAATACATATTGTAACTTTCCATCCTTCAGGTACATTTAGCTGATTATACCGCTACTAGTGTTTCTTCCACCACTGGTGTTAACCTTCCTTTCTCCCCCTGAAAAGTCTCATCACATGACAGCGCACTCTGTTTTCTGGACGTTTGTCGTTAACCACCTTCTGACATTTTTGAGCAGAGGTCCTACAGAGCGTCTTATGAGAAAACCAAGGATAAGTTCACCATTACTACAGATGATCCTACATACAAGCTGGCCAAAGCAAACAACCAGATGAGCCAGGTAACGTCCTGCTGGAGCTGAAACCACCGGCCTGCCTCTTCCTCCTCCTCCTCCTCCAGACCTCTGCTCTGATGCACGAGGTCGTCCACAGACCTGCCGGGGGTCTGCGGCGCATGACGGCGCTATGTGTGTGTTTATCAGTCCCACACAGGTCGATGCAGGCACTCAGATAGCAGCTGGATGGCTGTGTTGAGTGAGCCTCTATCTGTGCCATCAGACAGACGGTTGAATCGACCCATGATTACATATTTAATATCTTTATATGAAGTCCAAGCAAGGTCGCAATTGGAAGATTTTTAACAGACAGTTTAATCACTCATATTCCCATGATAGCATGTGACGTATTTATTTATTTTTACACATTTTTGGTGGCAATTGGAAGATTTGTAACAACATCCTGGATCCATCTTTTCTTATATACCTTTACATTATCATTTTTGTCATTTGGGTTGTCTATGTTTGTAATTGTATCAACGTTTTTAATCTATACACACAACATCTATTACAAGTCTTTGATAAAAGGGAGAGTGATCCCTCCTCGCCTAGATTTTGTTTCCATTTTCCCCGTAATTGTGGGGTTCCAGTGGGAGCTTTCCTTGATTCTGCGAGGGTCTTAGGACAGAAAGTGTCATATTAAATCCCCCTTAGACAAATGTATAATTTGCGACATTGGAATTATAAATACATTTTCTTTTTTACAATATCTGTCACTCTGAAGGCACAGATGAGGACAAACAGCTCCACTTGGATCTCCGGAGTACTGCTCCAGTCCTCTCAGTGTTTCTGCTGTTTTACATGTGTCCTCAACTATGGCATGCTGTGTGTGTGTGTGTGTGTGTATGTGTGTGTGTACAGGCAAAGTATAAATCCAAAGCAAAGAGTCTTCTTAAGAGCGGTTGCAATGAGCTCCGCCGCCCTGACATCCTCTCGGCTCTTTACCAGTCCACTTTGAGCAGTAAGGTAAACAGCCTCAGAGATGAACCACCTCTGTTTACATTCAAATACCTGTGTAGTCAACAGGTTACAATGTTTTTATTGACTGCCATCTCTCAACAAGGTCGTATAACATCTCAAAGTCATCCAATTCAAACTCCTTTCCTCCATTCAACTCCTGAAGGGGTTTTAACCTCCACACTTCGCACCATTCTCCTTCACGCTAAAAAAAAACATCCATCACCAATTTGTTTTGCTTCATGTGTCATTGATGCATTGCAGTAGTTGCACACCAGCAGAGTGACGTATCTAGAGTCAGACATGGATCTAATTGATGCATTACAGTCAGAATTTGAGGCAGAGACAAAAGATATGATTTCTATTTTACTATAACGCCAAAGATACTTGACTGTCTGTCTTCTCCAGAGTAAACCTCATGTTTTTGAAGCCACTCTACAGTATATATATCAGCCTCAGATTGACAGTGATCCATAGATTAAGATGGACTGCTGGTCAGCGTGGGCACTGCTGACTTTCATGACTGAATCGTGGTAACACATGTCTTCATTTTCACCTGGAAAATAACTCTGTTCTGCACGTTTCATAAAGCATCTTATACTAACATATGCATGGCACCATTTCACTCATTACACATGTTAGCTATGTTTCTGAAGTAGTTCATATACTGTTAGAGAACTATCCAAGAAGAAAGAAGTGAATGAAAAACGAAAGAAACAGATTTTTCTTTCAACTTCACTTTATTTAATTATAACAACAACTCATTTAAAGCCATATAAAATACTTCTTTTACTTTGTCTTTTCTCGTCTCGTCACCAAATCATTCATCCCGTTTCACCGTCATTTACTAAAATTGTTAAAATCCACAAACCATTCACTGAAACTGTAACATTTCACAGATACATTTCCGCCTTTTCTTGGATAGTTTTTACCGTTACCTTGACGAAAATGTGAAAAAAGACAGAAATACACATGAATAAAAGCAAGTTAATACATCGACACATTTTCTACGAGTGGTACTAACTTTGTTGAGTTCACACCCTTCATCAGTGGAAGTACAAGGAGCAGTATGAGCGTGCAAAGGACAAGTTCACCTCAATCCTGGAGACTCCAGAGTACGAGGCGCACAAACGCAGCAAGAAGATCCATGACGTGAGTTTCTGGATTCTTCTCCATTCTTTTGTTATTTCTAAACTTTAATATTGGTGTATTCTGAGTTGCTCCTGACTATGTGATGCTGTTAATCCCTTAGATCATCTACAAAATGGAGTACAACAAGACCAAGGCTAAGGGATACACCTTGCCTTACGACACCCCTCACGGGCAGCACATGAAGAGAGTGAAGGACATCACCAGCAACGTGAGTCCCACTCAGACTCCCTGCACTGTTATCTTCTACAGAGACATCGGAAGCCAAAATATACGATACGATAATACTTGAATGGTCAGATCAAGTCTGAAATGTTACTTGCATCACAGCAGCTCCATGAATACTTGCCAACCCTCCCGATTTTCGCGGGAGACTCCCGATTTCACTGCCCTCTCCCGGTTTCCTCCCGGGGTCATATTTCTCCCGCATTTCTCCCGATTTCTGACAAAATCAGATTTACTCATGACTGTTTCCACTCGACTTTAATACAGCTATAGGCCTACCATTGTTTGGTTTCCATGGTAGCGCGTCTCTTTAGTAGCGCGCGCGCAACTGAAAGTCTGAGAGGGTGAGGAAGATAGTCACAGAAAACAGAACAAGAATCGACAACTCAACCCTCTGCTCACTCCTTTCCTGCATATATACAGGTCCAGCCCACACACATGCTCCATCAAGGATGGTGCTTCAGGCCGCGAGGCAGTGCACTTACAGCTACAATAAGCATGTTAATGTTAATATATATATATTAGTGCTGTCAAAATTATCGCGTTAACGGCGGTAATTAATTTTTTGAATTAATTGCGTTAAAATATTTAACGCATTTAACGCATGTGCAGAATGGCCCGCCCCATACGTGCCACCAGTGGCAGCGCCAGGGTATGGCTGGGGTAGGCTACACCCATACCAAGAAATGGCTTAGCCCCACCATGAAAAATGATGTTAAAGTAAGCAAAATAAAGTCTGCCAACTCGCACGGAATAAATTGCACAGACAGAAGATTGATTTCAGTAGCCACTTGTCTGGAAATACCGAAGACCAGAAACGGTTGTGAAAACGTTTGTCACGTAGTGATCGTCTTCTCAATAGAACATCTTTGATAATGTCGGTGTTGTTGCAGGAAGTCCCGACGGAGAATACTTTTGCTGTAGTACAGGGGTGCACATAACTGGTACGCAGGTTATGTGCGTAATCTGACATGCGTACCGTCACTTGTGTCACAAAGCGTATTTGCGTACCGACGTACTTGTGAAGCTTTTCCAGAAGGCGGTTAGATCACCGGACGACAGAGTCGGTCTCCGTGTGCACAGACAGGGCTGCTGTTAACGTCGGTCTGTACAACGGAATTGTGCCAAAACTACGCCAACCGGCTGCGGAGGGAGACCCCCCCCCCCCCCCTTCACTGGAGAACTGCGCTAAAACAGCTGATCACAACGTTCACACTCTGTGGTCACCAAGTACTCCACTAGCCACCGCCGCCCCCCCTCTGTCGACTTTCCTGAAGTACTCCCCCGTTGATAGAAATCAACACGTAATGAATTAAGACCCCACGGTTTGATGATTGATAGGTGTGTGGGTTGTCTTTCATTTTGACACGCAGAAAAATGTTATAATAAACATAGATACTGTATGTTAAATGGATATATCCGCCTTCTTTCATTTATCTTTCCATTCCCACAACAATATACATAAAGAAATGGCATATTTTGGACATAGTTCGAATGGTGATTAATCATGATTAATTAATTTTTAAGCTGTGATTAATCTGATTAAAATGTTTAATCGTTTGACAGCCCTAATATATATATATATATAGAAATTTGTATTCATTGGGATAAACCCCTTGAGATGCACCATCTCGTTTTCAAGGGGGTCCCGACAATAGCAACAATTTACAGACATACATAAACAAAAAGACAAAATGCAAAACATGACACACAAGACAAACCACTCTGTAAAGTAAAATTCAAGCAATGCACACAATCATTACAATTTGAGACATTTGAGCAAATCAGTTTCATCATATCAGTTTCATCAATAACAAGTACAGACCAGTTGAAAGTGAGATGATAATGCATGTTTAAACATACCCAATGATGCAAGAGATCTAAGCAGGTAAAGTATTCCAGTCTGTTACAATCTAATACAGCTCCGGCGGTGGTTTTGAAATCCTCCCGATTTCTGAGGTCTCAAGGTTGGCAAGTATGTGTAACATCAACAGACACATATCAAGACACAATACATGACAAACAAACATTCAACAACAGCACGATCACTGAGAGAAAACCTGCTCAAAGAGCCTTCAGCGAGCATTTGATCTGGATTCAGCTCTGTGTTTACTGAGAGGATTGACTGGAGCACAAACTGCCTTCAGACTTCAGACTGACTTTATGGAATCTCCCATTAGATGGTAGCAGTTCATATTCGCTGTTCAGAACATGCTTTGGGTCGCAGATGATGTTGTTGGACAGCCATAGGTTGTCATAGAGTCTCTGACGGGGTTGGCCAACAATCTTTGAGCAGTTTTGATTTGAAATCTGTTGACAAACACTTGTACCAGGTAGTATTGCAGTACTGTAGAATAGACAAACAACAGAAGAATTTCTCTGCTCGCCCCAAAAGACCTAAGGCTGCGGAGAAAATGCATTTTAATTTAGGGCGTGTGGCGCAGTGGGTTGTGCGTTGGTGTTGGGGTCAGGGACAGGTTCAAACCCCACTGCAGTCAGCATGTCGTTGTGTCCCTGAGACACTTCACCCCAAATTGCTCTCATGTGGGGATTGTCCACAGTGTTGAGTATGTAAGTCGCTTTGGATAAAAGCGAGTAACATGTCATGTAATTTGAAATCATTTGGTGTTTTTTTTCTCTTGCAGCTGAAGTACAGAGAAGTGTATGAGAAGAGCAAGGCCCAGATCAACATAGCACTGGACGCTCACTCCATCCGTGCTGCCAAGGAGGCCTACAAGAACATCAGCAATGTAAGTGTCTTCAGTGCAGGAATTAAGGATGGATTGAAATTGAAAATGTGAAAATATTGAATAAATATTGGGGGTTTTTTCCTCGGTTTTCAGCTTGACTACAAGAAGAAGTATGAAGCCACCAAGAACAAGTGGATCTGGACGACAGACAGACCCGACTTCCTCAATAATGCCAAGAACACCCTGCAACAGAGTGACGTAAGTAAATGCGTTTTATTCAATGAAATGCTACCACACAGCAAAAACAACAAATTAAATGAACTGTCAACATATTTCAGAATCTCAATATACATCTTTTACAATAATAAAAAACATATTACTTACTAGCATTTGTTATCCATTGTTTCACCCACAGGTCGAGTACAAGTATGACAAAGAGTCGATGAAGGGCTGTGTGATCCCCGTGGTGGATGATAAGTTGACCCTCCTGGCGATGAAAAACAACGAAATGTACAGTGAAGTAAGTATTTCCACATCGTTACATCTCTACGTATGATTCGATGGAATTACTCCAGATCGCAAATGACAATACATCTTCAGACTTAAATGTTGAACCGGTTGTAATCTGTGTTTGTTGCTGCTCTCCAGTTGAAGTACAGAGAGAAGTATGAGAAGTCAAAGGGCCACTACCAGCCCGTCAGCGACACTCCTCAAATCCTCCATGCCAAGGCTGTGCGCAGTTTGGCATCAGAGGTAAGTGTTATTCTGAAGAACAACGTATTTTGAACAAAGTAGGAATCAGAGACAGATATATTGCACCTAATAGCTGTTTTGATCACTTTGAAGAAGCCCTATAACACTTGATCTGGTTTTCTCTTTTGGGCATGTCAATGGTTTGCAAAGGCTAAAATCCCAAAGTTGAGGAAGTATGAGAAAAATAAAGACCCTTTTGAACATTAAAGCATGGACACATGTCACAGTGTACTGTAGGCACAAAGTACAAATATGAACCTGAAAATGAGCCTCATATGTCCTCCTTATTTATATAAGTTCTTCATTTTCATCCTCAGAGCAAATACAAGGAGGCCAGTAAGAAGGGGAGGCAGTCCGGCTCGTTCACCACGCTGTCTGAGACCCGTGACACCATCCACAGCAAGGAGATCAACAAGCTTATCAGCGGGGTACAACTTCCTCACATTCATTTATTATTTATATTTTCCACATGTATATGTATGTATATATATATATATATATTTTATGCTATTTTATTTCTATTTCTGAAATATTTTGGACTGTTTATTTCTGTGTCTTAATTTCTCTTGTGTACATTGCCTTGTGTTTTTTATGCTGCTGCAACGCAAACATTTCCCAAATTGGGATCAATAAAGTATCCATCTCTCTACCTACCTACCTACCTACCTACCTACCTACCTACCTACCTACCTACCTACCTACCTACCTACCTACCTACCTACCTACCTACCTACCTACCTACCTACCTACCTACCTACCTACCTACCTACCTACCTACCTACCTACCTACCTACCTACCTACCTACCTACCTACCATCTGGAGTATTTTGACATTCACATTCCTTTCCTTCCTTGCAGAAACTGTACAAAGCGAAGTTTGAGAAGGATAAGGGCAAGTCTGTTTACAACAACATGGTCGTTCCACCTGAAGTTCAGCACGCCATGGGAGTCGCCAAGAGCCAGAGCAACGTGAGTAATCTAAAAAACCCATAGGAAAAAAAAACTAATGTAAAAGCACGAGACAATAAAACTATACTTATAGCCACAGACTGAAAACTGTGGGAAAAAAACAAAACATTTTAAAACACAACAAAATAGTAATCCCCAAAAGTGATAAATGACATTTTATGGACAGCATTTCACGATTCGAGGCTTTTATTATTAATCATGTGAACATTATTGTGTATTGTGTTTTTAGCACTTGAAGTTTTAATGCTTTCTCCAGCACTTGGTGACCATGACTGTGAAAAGCCCTTTATGAATACATTTTACTTACTTACTTACTTACATAGCTACAGTGTAGATATATCAATGAAAATGTGAGGTCACCGGCTCCTCCAACAGTGCAACACGATAAAACTGATAAAATAGTGCAAGTAAATACAAATAAAATATAATAGAAACAGTGCATAATAGTCTATATACAAGTAATTGGAATATTGATATATATAAGTTGCAAACAGATGAATGTTATGGATGTTCTTTCAAAAGTTCCGGTGTTTAACGGTCTTAGTGGGATGAATCTTCATGTTTCAAATCCTTTCACATTTTCTGGTGCATAGTTGTATTGTGTCTGATGTTCTGCCTTCCTAACCCTTCAGATTCAATACAAGAAGGATGCCAAAGCCAACCTGCACTACACGAGTGTGGCCGACCGTCCCGACATCAGGAAGGCGACCCAGGCTGCCAAGCTGATCAGTGAAGTAAGCAGCAATTTAATGTACTGTAGGTTAAATCCTCTTCTTCATGTCTCTTCTACATCAACATGTGTCCCCTCTTCTTCATGTCTCTTCTACATCAACATGTGTCCCCTCTTCTTCATGTCTCTTCTACATCAACATGTGTCCCCTCTTCTTCATGTCTCTTCTACATCAACATGTGTCCCCTCTTCTTCACATCTCTTCTACATCAACATGTGTCCCCTCTTCTTCATGTCTCTTCTACATCAACATGTGTCCCCTCTTCTTCACGTCTCTTCTACATCAACATGTGTCCCCTCTTCTTCATGTCTCTTCTACATCAACATGTGTCCCCTCTTCTTCATGTCTCTTCTACATCAACATGTGTCCCCTCTTCTTCACGTCTCTTCTACATCAACATGTGTCCCCTCTTCTTCATGTCTCTTCTACATCAACATGTGTCCCCTCTTCTTCATGTCTCTTCTACATCAACATGTGTCCCCTCTTCTTCATGTCTCTTCTACATCAACATGTGTCCCCTCTTCTTCATGTCTCTTCTACATCAACATGTGTCCCCTCTTCTTCATGTCTCTTCTACATCAACATGTGTCCCCTCTTCTTCATGTCTCTTCTACATCAACATGTGTCCCCTCTTCTTCATGTCTCTTCTACATCAACATGTGTCCCCTCTGTGGAAAGAGACTCTGAAAGTTTCAGGAACAAAGATTCTCTCTCTTTTTGATCCATTTCTATAAAAACCTGTCTGAAAATGAGCTGATCAGATTTTGGCCACTTTATGATGTCATAACAATGTTTTGTCTTGAGTAACCATTAGCCAATCAGCAACCAAGGTAACCCCCCCCCTTATCACCTGAATCTCCTCCTAGAGCTCCATTGAGTTCTTTGTAACCAAATCTCTCTCAGAGGGGCGTGGGGAGGGGCTCCTTATTTTCATCTAAAGTAACAGACAGAGAATCAGCACTTTGGAAACAGGGCTGAAACAGAGGGGATTATGGGTAATGCTGCAATGATCTGATTGGTGTTTCAGCCAATCAGAGACATGTTCTGTATATATCTGAGACCTATAATATATTGATGAAGAACAGTATAATAGGGGACCTTTGAAGCGGCACGAGGTGGATATTCACTACCACGGTTAACCATGAAGAATTAAATCCTAATATATTCCCTAAACTTTAGTAATTACAAACTCAGATTTTGACAAATGAATTACTCTCATTTGTGTGTGGAAGGAGACAGAGGGAGAACAGTAGAGGAAGAACATGTACACAATATTATTACATATGTATTCCTATTGTGATATGTCTTCACATGAATCGTCTATATCAACATCACAATACCTAAGTATAAGCCCACCATCTATGAAGCCAGATTTATGTTGAAGCGACAACAACTCAAATGTGTTCCTTGGCTCATGCTCCACCCTTTCACCGAGTTGTATGATGGACGTTGTATGAGTCGTGTTTCTGTAATTCTGCTGAATAACTCTAAAAACCTGACCGGATTAATGTCAGCGATCAACAGTAAAGACCCCCACTGTAGCTCCTCTACTTGTCCACTGATTCTTGATACTTGGTTTTGTTGTCACCAGGTTGGATACCGTGATAAGGCCCGTGAGGCGGCCAGCCGTGGAGGATCTCTGGCGCACCGCCCAGACATCGCTCTGGCCACTGAGGTGTCCAAGCTGACCAGCCAGGTACAACCATCTGTCCAATGAAACCCTGGGACGCTGCATTCCCACTATTTCCCTTCATATATCTTGGTTATTTAATTCTAAAAAATGTTTGCGTCTTTGCAACTTAGAGAGTTGTTAGAGCTGCTGTTTTAATACTTGCAAGTAGGACGTTCTCCTCCTGAGAGACTCTTATAGGGAAACATCAAAGCATCAATAAAACAGGTCACACAAAACACAACCTGGGCACATTTTACATTCATTATATGACCCTCTCCACAGGAAGGCAACTTGTTTATCTTCCTCCATCTCTTCCTGTAGTCATAAAACACTTGAACACACACCACCTGTTCTTCTCACACATAGCATCATCACAGTATAACATCAGAACATCTGTCATCTTTCAGGATCCCACTTTGTTAAAAGTTACATTTCATTATTATTAAACTCATACATTAGGATTTATTAAAGCTTTAATACCATCATTTGCATCAAAGAAGGAAGCCCTTTAACCCGAGCAGAGATCTTCCGTCTGGGTGTCATGTTAGCCTCCATATGCTAATATTTGCACACTAGTAATGCCGAGGTAATGCTTTGCGAACTTAACGATGAAACTATCAGCTCATCCAGCAAAGCTTTCTCTGCCACCCTGCAGTATTTATATATGTGTTAATCTGTCGTTGTGACTCCATGAAAGTACATCTCATCTCATTGTACATGTCCTCCATCTTTAAACCTGTCCTCTCCCTCCATCCTTCTTCACTTCTATTCCTCATCTCTTTCCTCTTCCATACCGTCCTGGTCTGTGTGTTTCTCATCCCTCCATCTCACTGCGCGTTGTAGGTGGAGGCCAAGCCCTCCTCCCATGGAGCAGCTTCCTATGATACCCCCAGATGCGCCACATTAAGAAAATGAGTGCCGTGACTAGTGATGTAAGGAGGTTCATGCCCAGAACCTGACGGGCTGCTACTCTCTGTCTGTCCCCTCTTTCTGTTCACTTCATATCCACCTCGTTGTGTTTTGGCTTTCTCTGCACCCATAAGCTGTGAAGTGTGTCATCACTGCATTTGTTGCACTGGTAGCACTACTGTACACCTACTGTATCTTTGTTCCACATTTTAAGATCATTTGCTTCTAAATTAGTCCACGAAAAATGTGTTAATCCAGTAGTCCCCATGCACAATATCCTACGTTTTGATCTGGAACCAAGAGGGCAGTTTGAAATGTATTAAACGTGGGTTCAAGTTTACAAAAGTCTTAATTTAATTATGTTTTTCTGCTGGATTTACACATGTTTTAGAAAGACATTGTTTTAAGGATACTGATTTGTGTCACCATCTATCCGGAGAACAATTCAGGCGTCCTCTGAAACACTATTTATGTTTCTCACAAGCTGAATTAGGCTTTGTTCACACTGAAATGCATCTTAGGTGGTCCGATTAGAGACTTGAAGTTCACAAATGGCCCCTTGAGACTAATTTGAGATGCTTTCTAGTGTGAACTGTAGCCAACGTCAGCTCAGACGCTAGAAACAAAGTCTCTGGATGTCTCCACAGACGACCTGTTTGGTTTTATTCAGAAGCACCCCTCATGTGATCGCTTTCTGTTGTATGAAACAAATACTAAGTAGGATGATCTCTTCTCTCGGAAACCAAACTGCGGATGTGAACACACCCATAGAGACAAGGATTTCTGAAACCAAAAGGGGAAATGTCTTCATGCATGAGAAACACTGTCGTTTTTTTCCCGTGTATAACAAGGGATACAATTTGAGTGTTAATATTGAAAAGCAAACCCTTTAAAAAGAAAGGAAGCTGAGTCCCTTTTTATACACTTGTTGTTGTCTTTTCAAATGTTTTCAGTGGGATGGAGTCTGTCAATCTTCCGCTGGTTTTGTGTCTTTAAATCTGTCACCTCCTACGCTGACTTTAAACTTCTATCCGCCTCTAATAGTTGAAATACAAGGAGAAGTTTGACAAGGAGATGAAGGGAAGGAAACAGCAGTATGACCTGCAGAACAGTAAGATTTACCAGACGCTGAAGGATGCCACCGTGCTGGCTAGTGAGGTGAGTGCATCAATCTGTAGTTTCATTTTTTTGTACAAGACACACGGCCCTTATTCTGTCAATCACACCAAGACACAGGTTAGAGTAGGGAAAAAAGTTGACTTGAATTTGAAATCTAAGAGAATATTCAAGTGTATTTCTCCTAAATTTATGACGTTTTTTTTGTAAATGTATAACCTTAATATAGTTAACGTTTTTTTTCCGTAAAATGTTATTAAAATTATTAACAATATCAATGTTTTACAAAATAATGAATTCAGAATTGTTCAGATTTAGGGCATTTTTGTAAATTAACAGGAAAAAAAACTCAGATAATCTCTGATATTTAAATTATACATTTACCTGAAAAAAATGCAAAAATGTAAGACAGAAAAATTAAATACATTTTTTCTCAGAGAATATCATAGTTTATTTCTCCGTAATTCTTTAGATCTTTCATTAACTTTTACTACCACTAGTAGAAAACTGGAAACTCCTACATTTTATAAAACAAAAGCCTTTATCACGTAGCAAGTATTCACTCACTTTCGTCCATAATCTGAAGACATTACCCGACATACCAAATACAAAGAAACCCCATATTGAGTTATTGTTATTATAATGTCTGCTAACTCTGTCTGCAGGTGAAGTACAAGACAGACTTGAAGAAGCTCCACAAGCCTGTGACCGACATGGCGGAGTCTCTGTCGATGCAGCACAACCTGAGCACCAGCAAACTGTCCAGCACCGTAAGACCCACCCTCCTCTAACCCTCTCACCCACCCCCCCCCCCCCCCCCCAAAACCCCAAAACCCAGGAAGCATCTGCATGAGTTCAGTTCAGTGTTTCCGCCAGAGGTGGGAAGTAGTGGAGTACAAATACTTCGTTACTGGTACTTAAGTACATGTTTCTAGTGTCAGTACTTACTCCACTACTTATTTTTACTTTGACTTCTTACATGTTGAACACAAATACCTGTACTTTCTAACTTCTTACATGTTGAACACAAATACCTGTACTTTCTACTTCTTACATGTTGAACTCAAATACCTGAAATTTCTACTTCTTACATGTTGAACCCAAATACCTGTACTTTCTACTTCTTACATGTTGAACCCAAATACCTGTACTTTCTACTTCTCACATCTTGAACCCAAATACCTGTACTTTCTACTTCCTACATGTTGAACCCAAATACCTGTACTTTCTACTTCTCACATCTTGAACCCAAATACCTGTACTTTCTACTTCTTACATGTTGAACTCAAATACCTGTACTTTCTACTTCTTACATGTTGAACCCAAATACCTGTACTTTCTACTTCTTACATGTTGAACCCAAATACCTGTACTTTCTACTTCTCTCATTTCCCAAACAGCTGGTTCCTTTAGTCTGAATGTGTGTTTGGTGGCGTGATCATTATTCTTTAGAGTCATTGCGTGCCTATTGATTTGAACACGATCCGTGTATCCATCATTTCCTGGTCTTCTCTAAAGAAGAGGGACCAATGGAAACGTTGTCATGTTGCCGTTGTTCAGCATGGAAACATTCATTAGCTAACAATGACATTATTGTTCTATTAATATAAAGGGAGGTCAGGTACTCTTTAAAACAGCTGCTAGTTATGGGTACTTTTTACTGAAGGACACTTCAAAGCCTCTTTACTTTCACTTGAGTAAAGAAGTTTAGTCAGTACTTCTAAACACCAGTATCTGTACTTCTACTTGAGTAAATTATGTGTGTACTTTTGCCATCTCTGGTTTCCTCTGCACTGAAACGTGTCTGAACTCAGTGTTTCCATCACCTCACGGCACATTAACCGTCTACATGCATCTCATGAACTTAACTCCATCTCCTAAACATCCTCTGACCTCTGACCTCATCTGGTAGTGACCCTTCTCTCCCTTTTTACCTTTTGAACCTCCCATACTATCCCTTTCCTTTTAATCTAAACTCCTTTACTCCTCCCATTTCGTGTTTTTCCTCCTGTAGTTTGTACAAAACTCTCATTAACGATCACTTAACACAATCCCCCCTCTTCCTCCATTGATTATCGACCATTCATAAGATAGTTAACTACCTTTTAGGGCTGCACAATTAACAGAAATTCTATATAGCCTAGTGGAAAATCCCAATCGCAGGTGGTTAAGTTATTGTAAAAATATGTAAAAATACAATTTCGGATTAAGTATTGTGATATGTCACTAAGTGTATTCGACAGACTTTTAAAAAATGTTTGTTTCGTACAGATTATGTTAAAATCACACCATTTATTAGATTTTTTACGGATAATAATGACGCAAAAATGACCAGTCTCTTTGATATTGGGAATTATATTGCAAAAGTCGTTTTATTCACACTGTGCAGCCCTAACTTCCATCCTCAGTCTCCCTCGTTGTTTTCTCAGCATGTCATGTATTTTGACATTGACTTTTTTGAAGTTGTAATGCTACTATTTGTTTCTGTCATTAAATATGAGACTTTATTGTAACTATGTAATGGATGAGAGTAAACAGCAGACAAAACGCTTTTTCCCCCACTTCCTGTACTGAGCTGTTTGACTTGATTGGGAATCCCCCCCCCCCCCTCTTAGTACTGCTACAAGAAGAAATTTGAGGACAGTAAGGGTCACTACCATATGATTGCTGACACACCAGAATCGCTTCATCACAAGGAGGCCACTGAGCTCCAGAGCAACGTAAGTGAAACTGACTTTAGGGGGGCAACAAACACCCCTCCCTCCCAAAATAAAAAACACTGCTGTGGGTTCAAACTGTTTACAATGTCCACTGTCAAAGAAATTGCGATAGCTTCAATTCCTGCACACACAGAAGAGGGTTTTTGCACATATGTGTTAATAATTGAAGTTGCTAACTTGGCAACACGCTAAAATGTATACTGATATAATACATGGTAACATTTGAGTGTTACATTGCATATGTTCCCTTACACATACAATACATTGATAAGAATGGCATTTGAAATGAGACACAACTCAAAGTCCTGCAACTCAAACAAGATTTCTTATCATTTAAACGTCTAAAGGTGCCGATTACAGACTGATTTTATCATTTTTTTAAAACGTGTTTTCATTCTTTAAAGGACAATACTAGTGGTTTGCAAGCTGTATCATTAAGTTAGTGTATGTTTACTGTTACTGTTTACCCATTTTGCATTTTATGGTGTCATGTTTTAGACTTCATAATGTGTTAGTCTTCATTCCTGGTAGCCACAAGTTCCCAAATAATGCCTTTTCGGTATAAGATTAAATTATAAAATCATAGAAAAAATGCCTTATCACAATATTTCTTCACATCGTTAAACTCGTATTCATTTTTGAGATATTTATCTATTTAAATGTATTTCACGCTTTCAGGTAAGGCGGTATTTGTAGCATACTGAAATGAATGCAACCCCTAACTTCTACTATGTGTCTCCGTTATATGTGCTGCTGTCCAGGTGAAGTACAAGGAGAAGTATGAGAAGGAGAAGGGAAAGGCCATGCTGGACTTTGAGACGCCGACATATGTGACGAATAAGGAGGCTCAGCACATGCAGAGCCAGGTAAACAGTCTGTCTCTTCTGTGGTTCAAATGGATATAACACACTTCATTTGACAGGCTTCTCTCTCAGTCTGGAGACTCCTGAATGCCTGCTGCTGTACAGTATATTAACTTGTATCGTGATGAGTCTTTAAATTATGATACGCTACAGCTTGTTGAATGTCCCGCTAATGTTTTAAGTTGGACGAAACGTTTGGAAAAACATTTACAGTGCCTTCATTCGTTTATTTAATCAAGATGTTGTTTCAGTGGATATTAGGGACAATGTTGATTTTAGACATACATTTAGTCCCTCGCCATTTCTTATACCTTAAATAAACTGGGAGAAGGCAGTGTAAATGTTTTTAAATGTATGCAATGCAGGCATTTTGTTGTCTTCTAATACTGTGTATATAAGTTGAGAGTGCTTATAGTTACTCCCAGGATGCAGCAGTGGCAAAGGTAAAGTATAGGTTTGTCTTTGTTTATAAAGATTCCTACTGATAATTTAATTAGTTCAAACTTTAGAGCTGCTTTCCTGACATTAAATGCCTCCTACACTCAGACCCGGCGTCACGTGGGGGCCCTTCCAGGATTTTGGCACTCAGAAATAGGCGTTATTATCGTTCATTTGTAGGCCATGGATATACATTAAGAGAACATGTACATTGCGTATATTGAAAGATCATTTTGGTGTAAAATAAACAGTTGGAGGTGACGTTAAACGTACATTTTTCAATGATTGAGACATGTTCTTTGCTTGTACATGAGGCCAGAACACATAAAAATGATAAAAAATCCCCTTCAGGTCCAGTTAGTCCGAATGTTTGTGTTGTTACAACTAAATCACTATGGTGGCTCGAAACTGGGTACACATATTAGAGAATAGCGGTTTAATTTCTTAGTCTGCAGCCCTGGTGGAATGCTAAATATATGAAATGCAAATATATGTGTGCAACTATGTTCAGATCAATGAATTCCAGATGAATTTAGAGACTTAAAGATAGGGAGATATGCTTATAATAAATCAGCAAGATCAATAAACCAGGAAGTTAAGCGCCCACCTATGGATTTAGATCTGCTACAAATGCACTCGTACACAAGCACAAGTACTAAAGACTTCTAATACGGGATTTGGTATCATCGTATGGTCGGCGTTGCTGACCAGAGAGAGGTAACTTCTGCATTGTGAACCTGCACTGCTGCATGTTGTAAGCTCTGTCTGTCCCTTGTCTTTGCTGCCAATAGAAAGACTATAAGAAGGACTTTGAGGAGAACATGAGGGGCAGAAACCTCTCATCGCTCGAGGTGACTCCTGCCATGATACATGTCAGGCACGCCACCCAAATAATGAGCGAGGTAACTAAAGGACGACTTGTTCCTGACAAGCTCACCCATTCTTTATAATCATACTAAGACTGTATCACAACCACGGCCCCTCTTCATTTCCAACACTTTTTACTATTTAATCCTACGAGTGCTTCCTTTTTTCTTGACTTCTTGCAGCTTCATCCCCGCTGTTAGGTTTTAGTTTGTTTGCATGATTCACTGCACAGCTTTAAAGAGGCCCAATTAGGCTTTTTTAGGATTTTCCATTTCCTGTAGTGTGTTGTATAGATTTTAGTGCATGCAAATGGTCTTCAAAGGCTAAAATCATTTTGTTTTTGACTCCAACTTGTATTCAGGAAAATTCAGTTTTTTTGTTTCGTAAGATAGTGACATTCCTATATATCACTTGCGCTTCTATTGGCTAGCTCTCCAACATATTGTACGTGATAGGCTAAGGGACGGGACAAGTCTAAGTAGTTGACCAATCACAACAGAGCGGCCAGCTAACCAATCAGAGCAGACTGGGCTCTGGTTTCAGACAGAGGGTGAAAAGAGGTGCTGCAGCACAGGCAGTATGAAGAGCTTTTTGAACATTAAAGCATGGAGACAGTAGAACCACTAAATACAAAAATGGGTCCGTTCAATTCATCAATTTATTTGATCTCTATCCATAGCATAGTTAAGTGTTGTTGGTGTTAAATGTGTGTCCATTTGCATCTTGTTATCCTAATTTCCCAATCAGAAGACGACTAACAGCTTAATGTTATGCATGCAATCACATCATTCAATGAAAGTGAAATGCTGTTGTTGTTTTTGTTTCATCGTCTGTACGACAAAATGTGGTTCACATTTTCTTATATCAGGTTTCTTGCCAAAGTCACCAATATCTCCAATACAATATTCAGTGTTTAAGAATGATAAATTAGACCTAATCTCTTGCAGCTTAAGCTTTGTTTCTATCGGGAAGTGTGGTGACTTTGAGCTCTGTTCTGTCTGTCTGTATGCTTCGGCCTGGCCTGCCTGTTTGCCCTTCTCGCATTGTCTCTGTTCTTCTTCCGTCCTGTAGAAAGAGTACAGGAGGGATCTAGAAGAGGGAGTGAAGGGTAAAGGGCTAACTTTACTGGAGGAAACTCCGGAGCTTTTGAGAGCAAGGAATGCCACTCATATCCTAAGTGAGGTACGACCGACTGAGAGGAGATGGAGACAGTCTCTCAACGAGTGCCTTCCCACAATCCATCTGCTGAACCCTTTCCTCTTAACTAAGCTTCACCCTCACACTAAAAAGGGCGACTGCTGGGTTTGACCCCTGCGCTTCATGACTTCACTAACTTTCCCAGCACTCTCCTTTTCTTTTATTTCCATAAAATGTTCTCTTCTTGAAATTCACCTTCACCTGTTTGATGTTCCCACGATGTTCTCTTATACTCATGTGTTGTAAACATTTCAAAAGTCAACTTTAAATCGATTCAAAGCATAGTTAGTTTTTTATGAAAGTACTTTTTCTCAATTCACAGCACATGTACGTAGATAGACAAGCACCTGCAATACAGAGGAAGCCAGAAAAATGCTTAATCTATTGTAAAATATAGTAATAAAATGTTTTGATCAAGATTGCATCAAAGCCTATCTTCAACTGAAGTTCATTATTTGTTGAGATATGCTCTCTGTGCTTTTTAGGACTGTACCCGAATATCCGAATATTCGTTCGTTGGAGTAATATTCGGGTTTCAATTTCGTTATTCGGATATTCGTGTTTGTTTGTTTTCGTTTTTTTTGTTGCCGCGCTGTACTGCGGCTGCCAAATTGAATTTATTGAATTCTCCAATATCAACGTAAGAGCTTGTGCCTCTTCGGGAGGTGCTAATACGTAACCATAAACTTTATCGTTTACTTTCTCCGTCTTTATATGTAGATATGACTTTTTCTCCGTTAATCTCCGTCACGTTGTTTCCATAGCAACAACAACTTCCTATCAACAGTGCTACCTCTCCTTCAAAATAAAAGCATGTCCATAAAAAAAAAAAACATGAGTTTATTTAAAATGCCTAATCCTGCTTTAACACACTGTCCTTAACTCCTTTTTTCCTCCAGTTTTGAGTGGGACACCCAATCTGCTGTCCAATTGACCTTTTTAAAAATCCTAATTGCCTCTAACTCTTCTTTATTCACCATTCCCCTAGACTTTTGGTTTTGCAGCCCCACTGAGTGTGAATGAGTAACACTTTCATATCTGCTTTTTGCATACACAGAGCTTTTATGTAACACTTTGTTGCCTGTTATATTTACAGAGAGAGTACAAGAAGTCGCTGGAAACTGATATTAAGGGCAGGGGGATGATGGCTTTGGCGACAGACACTCCTGACTTCATGAGGGCGAAGAACGCTACTGACATCCTCAGTCAGGTGGGAATCAGACTGAATATTTAGAAAACATTTCAGAGAGCACATCTGGTGTTTGTATGTCTGTGTTGACCAGAGGTGGGAAGTAGTGGAGTACAAATACTTCGTTACTGTACTTAAGTACATTGTTCTGGTATCAGTACTTTACTCCACTACTTATTTTTCTGATGACTTTTTACTTTTACTTCTTACATTTTGAACCCAAATACCTGAACTTTCTACTTCTTACATGTTGAAAACAAATACCTGTACTTTCTACTTCTTACATGTTGAACACAAATACCTGTACTTTCTACTTCTTACATGTTGAACACAAATACCTAAACTTTCTACTTCTTACATGTTGAACCCAAATACCTGTACTTTCTACTTCTTACATGTTGAACACAAATACCTGTACTTTCTACTTCTTACCTGTTGATCTCAAATACCTGTACTTTCTACTTCTTACATGTTGAACCCAAATACCTGTACTTTCTACTTCTCTCATTTTCCAAACAGCTGGTTCCTTTAGTCTGAATGTGTGTTTGGTGGCGTGATCATTATTCTTTAGAGTCATTGCGTGCCTATTGATTTGAACACGATCCGTGTATCCATCATTTCCTGGTCTTCTCTAAAGAAGAGGGACCAATGGAAACGTTGTCATGTTGCCGTTGTTCAGCATGGAAACATTCATTAGCTAACAATGATATTATTGTTCTATTAATATAAAGGGAGGTCAGGTACTCTTTAAAACAGCTGCTAGTTATGGGTACTTTTTACTGAAGTACATTTCAAAGCCCATACTTCTTTACTTGTACGTCAAACTAACATAGCTACAGAGTAATTATGTCAAACTTTTACTTGAGTAACGAATTTTAGTCAGTACTTCTACTTTTACCAGAGTATTTTTAAACACAAGTATCTGTACTTCTACTTGAGTAAAGGATGTGTGTATTTTTGCCATCGCTGGTGTTGACTGATGTTTTCTGTCCATCAGAATAAGTACAAACACACCGCTGAGATGGACAGGGCGTGCTTCACGAGTGTCATCGACACCCCGGAGATCATCCATGCTCAGCAGATGAAGATCATCATCAGCCAGGTACATTAAATCCCAAATTTAAAGTGGGCATATCATAAAAAAAACTCCCCTTTTCAATGTTTGTGCACAAACATTTTCATATCTGACAACACACACTGAAATAAGAAGTCAGTTTTAATAGACGGCCAACTAGCTTCCTCTCTGGTGTCACATGCAGGTTAATAATATATACTGTATATATATATTTTTTGCTAGATATTTAGAAAAGACATGGCATTTTTGGTAGGGGGGCTTATAGAGAATGGCACTAAAAATTGATCGTTTCAGGCAAAAGGTGAGAACAGGAATGTATGTTTTCAAAAGTCGAGACCACTTTTAAGGAAATGGCGTTCCAATGAACCACCGCATGCTCTTCGGTACGGAGTTATCTTCCACCACCAGAATTTAAAATCTGATACAACACCAGATAGTTATTAACTCTGCTTTTCTCCCATAGACCTCCAACAGCTATCTACAACCATGTATTCTTCTAAACCATTAATATGTCTCTTAGACCCATTTCTAACTAGGCTATTCAAATAAGTTCTCCCTTTAATTAACATGTCTTTACTAAATATGATTCATCTGTCTTTATTCTCAGGATATGTACCACTTTCCTTTCAATTAGCTTCTTCTAAACCCCAAGCTTGACCAAGAGGTTTTGAACAATCCTAACCCAATATCTCACCTTCCCATTATTTCTAAAATCCGTTTGCTTGATTAAGTAAACAATTCAATTTGGCTTTTTGTTTTTTCCCAACAGAAAAAGTACAAAGAGGAGGCTGCAAAGACCATGTCTCAATATGTGCCGGTGTTCGACACTCCAGAGATGCAGAGAGTCCGTGAGAACCAGAAGAACTTCAGCACTGTGAGTAGAAATATATATATAAGCATGAATTAATAAGCCTGTTTCTACTGGGGCAGCAGCGAGTATCTGACCGCTGTATGATGAAGTCAGAGGTTCTTCCAGTGTCTTGTGGCTCTGTGTCTACATGTCTGATTAAAAGTAGTATCTTCAATACTTTATACGTATGTATTGTGTAAAGTTGTAAAGTCAGTGTTTGTATTTAACCCTCCTGTTGTCTTCGGGTCAAATCTGACCGATTTACTACTTTCATCAATCATAACTTTTTTGTTTTACATTCGATTGCATTAAGGCTTTATGATATCCTTCACAGTAGACATTTGAACATGTACAATGGCTGATCACCACTTTCATTGAATTGTGGATGATTTAGTCAACTTTGTAACACCCATGGTGTTCCCGGTCAAAAATGACCGCCATAAAGAAAAGGAATTAGTAACCATCGGGATCAGATAAAACAAACACACACACACACACATACTCTAGATGTGTTCCCCCCCCCCCTTATGTGCCCATCCCCCATGTGAATCACACCTGGCACTCACAAACACACACACAGAACAATTTGATACATTTCCCGCTCTTATGTGCCCCTCCCCCCACATGGATCACACCTGGCACACGCAATACATGTTCAGTGTCTGTTCTTTGTATATTTACTGCAGTTGTTCATGTATACCAGTAGTCTGATACAATATGTACAGTTTGAAAGGGTGTTAAATGAAATTTGGTGATGATTAATGGTTTTTGTGTTAATGTAATAGCAGTTAAAACAGGACTGGTCCAATTTGACCGCGAACACCAAAGTAAGGGGGGAACACGAAGACAATAGGAGGGTTGAAGCTGTCTAGTACTCAGTGTAGAAAACTAAGGTAGATTTATTCTTCTTATTGACGAGTTGTTTCTCTTCTGGTTTTCTGTTTTCTTCTTTTTTTATTTTGACCGATTGTAAAACATGTTAACTGCACTTTGTTTTTCTCTCTGTAGCATCAGTACCAGATTGACCATAAAAACATAATGGGCAAAGTGTCTACTATAAAGGAACACTCCTGAAATGCTCCGTGCTAAAGAGAATACAAAGAATTACAGCTTGTATATCTACTCCATCAGATTTTGTTCTTAATGTTTTCTGATAACACTTTTAAAAATATATTTTTCTTGATTTGTTCCCTTCATATTTTGTTTAACAAACCCTGATATGCAGCTCAAATATCTTTGGACCAAACTGATTTTTTTTAACCTTGTGGAAAACTCTGCATTTTAATTCAAGCAACTAACTTATTATGGTGTGACATTTCTTCGAGCAGAGCTTTGTGTGTTGTGAAATACCGTGTTGTTGTGTCCTTTAAATGTTGATGTATATGTTTGTTTGTTGCTGTGTGTGTTTGTGTGTGTCGATAAATCAGGTTTAGCTTTGAATTCAAACCCACTTTTCCTCATTAACCAAGAGTTGAAATCAGGCTAACTTCTGGTTGCTACTTTCATTCCTCATCTGTGTAAAGATTCAGTACAAAGAGGATTTGGGAGGAGGAACATCCTTATCCGAGGACCCCCGAGATGGAGAGGGTTAAACGCAACCAGCGCAACATTAGCACGGTACTCCTCAGAGTGACCCTACTTCATCCAGCCTCCCTCCATACTCCCTCCTTAAGGAATAACCAGGAATATAACATATCCCGACATGTAATCTCTTCAATTAGCCATTTACTGTTAATCACATTTCCTTACTAATTACGGGATTTTAACGAGGCCCCAAAGTTCACAAGTATTTCGTTTTGCCTCTGCACTGGTGGTAACTGTAGACGAAGGCACTATAAATATTATATTTGAATTGTATTTTTCCGTAAACAAACGTCCAGTTCGATTCAAGGATGATCTAGTTAAGATCTAGATCATTACTACGTCACTGTGGACCTCAAGAAAGTGATAATTGATATGCTAAATATGACACATTTCACCCAAAAAGTGATGACAATTTGGATTGAAATGGATGAAAAACTGCAGGTTTATTGCGAGTTATTCATTTTGTAAAAACACATTGATGAAGAAACTTGTTTTTTTACAAACCTGTCCAAGTACAGTACTTTGTGTCATTATTGGTTTGCTTTTGGGGTCGTTCATTGTTTGTGCTGCTAGGACCCTATTTCTATAGAATATGGGACTATATTTATCGTTATTCATCATGACACATTTTTTTATCGGGACTTTGAGGGCTCTGTAGAATTTACATTGCAACTAAATGAAGTACCATCCATTTTGAAAGCAGAACGTATATATATCACAATCCTCCTTATTACCAACCAACCCAACTACCACTAAAACATACTATATTTTCGTCAGAGTGTGTTCTGTCTACCATACTGTGCTTTTGTTTGTCTCTGTCTTACTCTGTGTCACTTTTGCAATGGGCAGATTCAGTACAAGGACTCTTTGGGTCAAGGCACGTCCATACCAGATCTGCCCGAGGTGAAGAGGGTCCGAGAAACCCAGAAGAATATCAGCTTGGTATAGAGGAGAAGGACTTCAACAACGCTTATCTTATCCCCTTAAAATCATTCCCCAAAACCCCCTCTGACCTCTCATAGAACAGTCTAAAAGTCTATAAAACGTTACCGTACACGGTTTTTAATCCTAGTCTCCCCTCCTCCATCCTAACTAGATTCCATAAATCCCTCCACTTACTGACTTTATGTATCTTGAATTCATATTTCCACAAAAACACAATGCCCCCTTCCCCTTTTCTTCCTAAACAAATCTTCATTTCCCTGGATTTTTGTATTTTAATTCCTGATTTTGTGGCATTTCCTCCTCCTTAAAGTAAAACCTAACCTGCCTTTGAGTGTATTGCCACCATGTGTCACTCTTTCTATGTGTTGTCTCCTTTTAAAGATTCAATACAAAACAGGAGTGGAACAAGGCACATCAGTATCAGAGACCCCCGAGATGGAGAGGGTTAAACGCAATCAGCACAACATTAGCACGGTACTCCTCAGAGTGACCCTGCTTCCCCCTCTTCCTCACCCTTTATCCATAGGCGGAGTTTGACATTTGCGCTTGGAGGGGGGCAAACCTTTTCACTGACGTCAGTACACAGTTCCAGCTATTGCGTGGGGTGCTACGGACTTTTCCACACACGAACACAACTCGTCCCGTCATGCACGCCTCATGCCCGCCGTACACACACACTCATATGGAAGGGGCGGTCTCTCCCCCCAACAACAGTGCATTACATCTGTAAAACTTATCATAACTGTGCACATCTTATACTTATTCGATAACCACTATATCCCTTGGTTACTTGAACACGCTACAATATTATGAACCAGTGTCCTACCTTATTAAAATATTGATATACGAAATATTTGCATTGGAACAGTTTTCAACGTAGTAATGCTGTAACATATTTCAGCCACTAGGGGGGGCAATGCCCGCCCTGCCCCCCCCCCCCCCCCCCCCCGCAAAATCCGCCTATGCCTTTATCTCCCTCAAACACCATGCCATAACAACTCTCCCTACGCTCTCTTAGATGTCAGAAGTGTTGTGTTTGTTCGTCTCTGTCTTACTCTGTGTCTGTGTTACTTCAGCGACCCTTATCTTATCCCCTTAATATCATCTCCTTGTAGTCTAAAAGGCTAGAAAACTGTACCCTCCTCATTATTTAGTCCTGGTTTCCCCTCCTCCATCCTAACTAAGTTTCACAAATCCCTCATTTTTTCCAACTTAATCTTGAATTCATTTTTCCACAACAAACATAAAGCCCACTTCTTCATATCGTCCTAAATACATCTGCATTTCCCTGGACCTTTTGGATTATAACTACTTTCTTAAGGCCTTTCTTACCCCCTTAAAGTAAAACCTAACCTGACTTTGAGTGTGTTACTTGCCACCATGTGTGACTCTCTCTGTGTCTCCTTTTAAAGATTCAATACAAAACAGGAGTGGAACAAGGCACGTCAATATCAGAGACCCCCGAGATGGCGAGAGTTAAACGCAATCAGCACAACATTAGCACGGTATTCCTCAGTGACCCTTTATCTCCCTCAGACACCATAACAACTCTCCTCAGCTCTTAGATGTCAGACCTGTTGTGTTTGTTTGTCTCCGTCTGTAACTTTTGCAATGGGCAGATTCAGTACAAGGACTCTTTGGGTCAAGGCACGTCCTTACCTGATCTGCCCGAGGTGAAGAGGGTCCGAGAAACCCAGAAGAATATCAGCTTGGTAGAGGAGAAGAACTTCAACGACACTTATCTTATCCCCTTAAAATCATTTCCCAAAACCCCCTCTGACCTCTTCAGATGTCTACAAGTCTAGAAAACTCTACCTTCCCCCTTTCTTTAGTCCTACTTTCCCTCCTCCGTCTTTACTAAGTTTGATAAATCACTCATTCTTACCAACTTTGATTGAAGACTTTATCTTGAGTTCATATCTCCATAAAAAGCATTTTGCCCCCTCTCCCATTTCTTCCTAAATAAATCTCCATTTCTTTGGATTTTTCTATTTTAAATCCTGATTTTGTGGCATTTCCTCCTCCTGAAAGTAAAACCTCGTCTTCCTTTGAGTGTGTTGCCACCATTATGTGACTTTCTATGTGTTCTCATGTTTTATGTGATGTCAGAAGTGTTTTGTTTCTTGTGTTTGTTTGTCCCTGTCTTACTCTGTGTCTGTGTAACTTTTGCAATGGGCAGATTCAGTACAAGGACTCTTTGGGTCAAGGCACGTCCATACCAGATCTGCCCGAGGTGAAGCGGGTCAGAGAAACCCAGAAGAATATCAGCTTGGTAGAGGAGAAGGACTTCAACGACCCTTATCTTATCCCCTTACATTTCCCCTGAAACCCCTCTTCTAGTCTAAAAGTCTGGTTTCCCCTCCTCCATCCTAACTAAGTTTCACAAATCCCTCATTTTTTCCAACTTAATCTTGAATTCATTTTTCCACAACAAACATAAAGCCCACTTCTTCATATCGTCCTAAATACATTTGCATTTCCCTGGACCTTTTGGATTATAACTACTTTCTTAAGGCCTTTCTTACCCCCTTAAAGTAAAACCTAACCTGCCTTTGAGTGTGTTACTTGCCACCATGTGTGACTCTCTCTGTGTCTCCTTTTAAAGATTCAATACAAAACAGGAGTGGAACAAGGCACGTCAATATCAGAGACCCCCGAGATGGCGAGAGTTAAACGCAATCAGCACAACATTAGCACGGTATTCCTCAGAGTGACCCTTTATCTCCCTCAGACACCATAACAACTCTCCTCAGCTCTTAGATGTCAGACCTGTTGTGTTTGTTTGTCTCCGTCTGTAACTTTTGCAATGGGCAGATTCAGTACAAGGACTCTTTGGGTCAAGGCACGTCCTTACCTGATCTGCCCGAGGTGAAGAGGGTCCGAGAAACCCAGAAGAATATCAGCTTGGTATAGAGGAGAAGGACTTCAACGACACTTATCTTATCTCCTTAAAATCATTTCCCAAAACCCCCTCTGACCTCTTCAGATGTCTACAAGTCTAGAAAACTCTACCTTCCCCCTTTCTTTAGTCCTACTTTCCCTCCTCCGTCTTTACTAAGTTTGATAAATCACTCATTCTTACCAACTTTGATTGAAGACTTTATCTTGAGTTCATATCTCCATAAAAAGCATTTTGCCCCCTCTCCCATTTCTTCCTAAATAAATCTGCATTTCTGTGGATTTTTCTATTTTAAATCCTGATTTTGTGGCATTTCCTCCTCCTGAAAGTAAAACCTCGTCTTCCTTTGAGTGTGTTGCCACCATTATGTGACTTTCTATGTGTTCTCATGTTTTATGTGATGTCAGAAGTGTTTTGTTTCTTGTGTTTGTTTGTCCCTGTCTTACTCTGTGTCTGTGTAACTTTTGCAATGGGCAGATTCAGTACAAGGACTCTTTGGGTCAAGGCACGTCCATACCAGATCTGCCCGAGGTGAAGCGGGTCCGAGAAACCCAGAAGAATATCAGCTTGGTAGAGGAGAAGGACTTCAACGACCCTTATCTTATCCCCTTACATTTCCCCTGAAACCCCTCTTCTAGTCTAAAAGTCTGCTTTGCCCTCCTCCATCTCACTCCTTATGTCTGCCAACTTCGGTTGACGACAAAAACATAATTTCCCACCATTTCTCCCCTAAATAAATCCTTTCCCTGGAGTTTTTTTATGTTAACATCCAGTATTTCCTCCTAAATTGAACACTAACCTGCCTTTGAGTGTGTTACTTGCCACCATATGTGACTCTTTCTATGTGTTGTCTCATTTCAAAGATTCATTACAAAACAGGAGTGGAACAAGGCACGTCAGTATCAGAGACCCCCGAGATGGAGAGGGTTAAACGCAATCAGCACAACATTAGCACGGTACTCCTCAGAGTGACCCTACTTTCATCCGCCCCTCATACTTCATCTCTTTTAAACACCGTCATAACAAACTCCCCTTAGATCTCAGAAATGTAATGTTCATATTAAACCCATCGCGCAGATATAATACATCGTGGGGTCGGCTGAACTCCACTCATAACCTGCTTCTTCATTTCCAGTGGAGTAAAGTAACTAAGTAGATTTCCTTAAGTACACTTTGAGGCACTTTTCTTCAGTATTTAAATGTTTTGTCACTTTGTACTTCTACTTTGGATTGATGTGAAATATAATCAACACTCAAATAAGACTTAGTAAAATGTACAATATCACATAAATCAAAACATATCATATGTATTATTCTGAAATGGACCAATCTGCAGAATGAGAACTTTTACTTTTGGTACTTTAATTATATTTTGAGGCTAATACTTTTGTACTTTTACTTGAGTAACATTTTGAATGCAGGACTTTTACTTGTAACAGAGTATTCCTACACAGGTACTTCTACTTGTACTGAAGTACCAGATCTGAGTACTTCTACTTTTACTGAAGTACCAGATCTGAGTACTTCTACTTTTACTGAAGTACCAGATCTGAGTACTTCCTCCCACCATTTCTCAGGGCGTTAAAAAAAGTGTGTTTTGATCCGTGTTTCCTGTCTGCAGTGCTGTGTTTTGTCTCCTGTAATTGTCTCTTTCTGACCTTGTTACTTTCTCCTCCACTCTACCCTCACTGTGTGTTGGGTAGATTAAATACAAGGACTCTCTGGGTCAAGGCACGGCGATATCGGACCTCCCCGAGGTGAAGAGGGTCCGAGAAACCCAGAGGAACATCAGCTCGGTAGCAGAAAACAAAAAACCCCGAACCACGTGTGCTCCTAACGGTTGAGAGTGGATAATAGTGCTCATTGATAATTCCCACCATCTGCTGCTCCCCCCCCCCCCCCACTCCCATCACCCCCCATCTTCATCCTAGTCATAGTTTCCCAGTGGTTTAAAGTACATTTACTCAAGTACTGTACTGAGGTACTTGCACTTTACTTGAGTATTTCTATTTTATGCTAATTTGTACTTTGAGTTCACTACAATTCAGAGGTAAATGGTGTACTTTTACTCCACTACATGTATTTAATACCTTTAGTTACTTCACAGATCTGGATGAATGATGTGAAATATAATCAAGTGTTGAATCAGACTTTAGTTCCACCTGGAGTAAATTCACAAGCTACCCTGCAGTCTACAAAGTCATTCAAACTAGCTGCACCTTCACCAGCTTTGAGAACACTTTCATGATCAATCATTATAAAACATATCATATATATTATTCTGAAATGGACCAATCTGCACAATCACTACTTTTACTGTCTTTCACTATATTTTGATGAGAATACTTTTCTACTTTTACTTGAGGAACATTTTGAATGCAGGACTTTTACTGTAACAGAGTATTCCTACACTCTGGTACTTCTACTTTTACTCAAGTACAATATCTGAGTACTTCTACTTTTACTCAAGTACAAGATCTGAGTACTTCTACTTTTACTCAAGTACAAAGTCTGAGTACTTCTACTTTTACTCAAGTACAAGCTCTGAGTACTTCTACTTTTACTCAAGTACAAGCTCTGAGTACTTCTGCTTTTAATCAAGTACAAGCTCTGAGTACTTCTACTTCTACTCAAGTACAAGCTCTGAGTACTTCTGCTTTTACTCAAGTACAAGCTCTGAGTACTTCTACTTTTACTCAAGTACAAGATCTGAGTACTTCTACTCTAGTACAAGATCTGAGTACTTCTACTTTTACTCAAGTACAAGCTCTGAGTGCTTGTACCTTTACTCAAGTACAAGCTCTGAGTACTTCTACTTTTACTCAAGTACAAGATCTGAGTACTTCTACTTTTACTCAAGTACAAGCTCTGAGTACTTGTTCTGAGTACTTGTACTTTTACTCAAGTACAAGCTCTGAGTACTTGTACTTTTACTCAAGTACAAGCTCTGAGTACTTCTGCTTTTAATCAAGTACAAGCTCTGAGTACTTCTCCCTCCTTTACATTTTCCTGAGCTGCCATCATCTTCCTCATCACCACCATCTTCGTCATCATCATCATCACTTTTACCCCAATGCATCCTTTCATTTTCACCCATCTATTCTTTTTTCCTCCATCTTGTAATCTTCTTCTATCAACCCCTCTTTTGTTTATGATGCCCCCTCCCCCAATTCACCATATCTTCTAACACACAGCCTAGCTTTTCTTTCTGCAGAGTGTGTTTCTACTTCACGGCTAACGACAAACTAAATCTCCTGCTGAATTGTAAGGAGTGTGTTTGCTTTCCTCTACAGAGAGACCCGGCTCAAGATGAGTCGCTCTATAGGACCAATTTCTGAGACGCTGCTTAAATATAATCATAAAGCAATAAACGTCAAATAAAAAGCAGTTTTTATCTCTGAGATTATTTAAAGGTCACCTATTATGCAAAATTCTCTTCTTCATGTCTCTTCTACATCAACATATGTCCCCTCTTCTTCATGTCTCTTCTACATCAACTCTGTGGAAAGAGACTCTGAAAGTTTCAGGAACAAAGATTCTCTCTCTTTTTGATCCATTTCTATAAAAACCTGTCTGAAAATGAGCTGATCAGATTTTGGTCACTTTATGATGTCATAACGATGTTTTGGCTTGTGTAACCATTAGCCAATCAGCAACCAAGGTAACCCCCCCCCCCCCCCCCCACCTTATCACCTGAATCTCCTCCTAGAGCACCATTGAGTTCTTTGTAACCAAATGTCTCTCAGAGGGGCGTGGGGAGGGGCTCCTTATTTTCATCTAAAGTAACAGACAGAGAATCAGCACTTTGGAAACAGGGCTGAAACAGAGGGGATTATGGGTAATGCTGCAATGATCTGTTTGGTGTTTCAGCCAATCAGAGACAGGCTCTGGATATATCTGAGACCTATATATTGATGAAAAACAGTGAAATAGGGGACCTTTAATTTTGGATAAACCCTGAAAACTGCTTTGTCCGTGTTTTCTGTTTCTTGTAAATCCAAGTCTATGAAAGCAGTCCTATAGATGTGTGTACTGTGTGTGTTTCAGTGTGTTTGATTTGCCTCTCGGGGCGCTGTGCTTCTGTCCTGTAGGTGTTGTATAAAGACAGTTCAGCCAAGGGAACCCCTGTGGTGTGTACCCCAGAGATGGAGCGAGTCAAAAGGAACCAAGAGAACATTAGCTCGGTACCTCCAGAACCACCCGAGAACATATTCTACTTTCAATATGTTCTCCCCACGTTAACCCTTTTCTAACTGACTTGTCTCCCGGCTCTAGTTAATTGTATTAATTCTCTCCACTTTTGAAATGTGTTCAAATAGTGTGCACATCATCGCTGCTGTGCTAACCTTTCCTGTTGTTAAAACTACTCCACTTCATCTTGTCCTCTCCTGAAGATTGGGATGTCATCCTGTTTTCTGTTAATCCTTCATCCTCCCTGCTAATTCATCCGTCTGATTTCCCAGTAATGTGACCTCCTTCTGCCAGTGTGTTTGTCTCTCTTACCACACCCTTTGTGCTGTGGATGCTAACGGCTAACGTGTGATGGTGTCAGGTTCCAGCCGCTCACTGTGTGTCCTCTGCTCCTCCAGGTTCTGTACTCTGACAGTTTCCGTAAGCAGGTCCAGGGCAAGGCCGCCTTCGTTCTGGACACGCCTGAGATGAGGCGTGCCAAGGAGAGCCAGCGCATGATTTCAGGAGTAAGATATTGTCTCTTTCCTGTTGTGTGTTGTATAGGTTTTTTGTCAGAGGTGGGAAGTAGTGGAGTACAAATACTTCGTTACTGTACTTAAGTACATTTTTCTGGTATCAATCCACTACTTATTTTTCTGACAACTTTTTACTTTGACTTCTTACATTTTTAACACAAATACCTAAGTTTAGTCAGTACTTCTACTTTTACCAGAGTATATTTGTACTTCTACTTGAGTAAAGGACGTGTGTACTTTTTTTTGTGCATGTAAATGGTCTGCAAAGGCTAAAATCCCACAATCCCCCATTCATGTTGACACCACTATGTAACACTCAAGCTTTTGTTGGCTCCAACATATTGTACGTGATAGGCTAAGGGGCGGGACATCTCTAAGCGGTTGACCAATCACAACAGAGCCAGCCAGCTAACCAATCAGAGCAGACTGGGCTCTGGTTTCAGACAGAGGGTGAAAAGAGGTGCTGCAGCACAGGCAGTATGAGAAAAATAAAGAGCTTTTTGAACATTAAAGCATGGAGACATGTAGAGACACTACATACTGATATACACCTGAATATCATCAGGAGAGGACTCTTTAAAGTAGAGACACTACAGACTGATATACACCTGAACATCAGCAGGAGAGGACTCTTTAAAGTAGAGACACTACATACTGATATACACCTGAACATCAGCAGGAGAGGACTCTTTAAAGTAGAGACACTACATACTGATATACACCTGAACATCAGCAGGAGAGGACTCTTTAAAGAGGAGACACTACATACTGATATACACCTGAACATCAGCAGGAGAGGACTCTTTAAAGTAGAGACACTACATACTGATATACATCTGAACATCAGCAGGAGAGGACTCTTTAAAGTAGAGACACTACATACTGATATACACCTGAACATCAGCAGGAGAGGACTCTTTAAAGTAGAGACACTACATACTGATATACACCTGAACATCAGCAGGAGAGGACTCTTTAAAGAGGAGACACTACATACTGATATACACCTGAAAATCAGCAGGAGAGGACTCTTTAAAGTAGAGACACTACATACTGATATACACCTGGACATCAGCAGGAGAGGACTCTTTAAAGTAGAGACACTACATACTGATATACACCTGAACATCAGCAGGAGAGGACTCTTTAAAGTAGAGACACTACATACTGATATACACCTGAACATCAGCAGGAGAGGACTCTTTAAAATAGAGACACTACATACTGATATACACCTGAACATCAGCAGGAGAGGACTCTTTAAAGTAGAGACACTACATACTGATATACACCTGAACATCAGCAGGAGAGGACTCTTTAAAGTAGAGACACTACATACTGATATACACCTGAAAATCAGCAGGAGAGGACTCTTTAAAGTAGAGACACTACATACTGATATACACCTGAACATCAGCAGGAGAGGACTCTTTAAAATAGAGACACTACATACTGATATACACCTGAACATCAGCAGGAGAGGACTCTTTAAAGTAGAGACACTACATACTGATATACACCTGAACATCAGCAGGAGAGGACTCTTTAAAGTAGAGACACTACATACTGATATACACCTGAAAATCAGCAGGAGAGGACTCTTTAAAGTAGAGACACTACATACTGATCTACACCTGGACATCAGCAGGAGAGGACTCTTTAAAGTAGAGACACTACATACTGATATACACCTGAACATCAGCAGGAGAGGACTCTTTAAAGTAGAGACACTACATACTGATATACACCTGAACATCAGCAGGAGAGGACTCTTTAAAGTAGAGACACTACATACTGATATACACCTGAAAATCAGCAGGAGAGGACTCTTTAAAGTAGAGACACTACATACTGATATACACCTGGACATCAGCAGGAGAGGACTCTTTAAAGTAGAGACACTACATACTGATATACACCTGAACATCAGCAGGAGAGGACTCTTTAAAGTAGAGACACTTCATCCTGATATACACCTGAACATCAGCAGGAGAGGACTCTTTAAAGTAGAGACACTACATACTGATATACACCTGAACATCAGCAGGAGAGGACTCTTTAAAGTAGAGACACTACATACTGATATACACCTGAACATCAGCAGGAGAGGACTCTTTAAAGTAGAGACACTACATACTGATATACACCTGAACATCAGCAGGAGAGGACTCTTTAAAGTAGAGACACTACATACTGATATACACCTGAACATCAGCAGGAGAGGACTCTTTAAAGTAGAGACACTACATACTCTTATTAATCTGAAATTAGCATGATATGACGTCTTCTTTCATTCCTATTATTTATGTTTCCTCATAGAGGATAAAGCTGGTGTTCTTTAGTATTTTCCTTGTCAACAAATATTAACGAAAGACCACAACTAACAATGTTTACAGTCCGTCTCTCAGCTGTTTATGATAATCCCTACCAGTCAGTAGATCCCTGACACCGGGGCATGCCCTCATTTCCCAGGTTTATATGGCTCAGAAATGTCAGGAACCTAACCCTAACTTTTGGTCGTCAACATCTTGATTGTTTTACTTTTTTTGTAACCGTAACCAAGTACTTTTGTTGCCTTAACTCAACCGTAGTTTCACAACGATCACCACGTAGCATTGTGCGTTTCTGCAAGCGTGATATGAAACGTTTTTGGAACGTTTTGGAGAAAATAAATCCCTCAAACCGTAGTAAATATTGAATCTGTTAAGGGCTATTTTCAGCAGCGGATTAAAACACAGTTGCTGCTCTAACAAATATCTCCTGTCTGTTACTCTTAACTGTGTTTTCCTCTTCCAGGTGAGATACCACGAGGACTTTGAGAAGAGTAAGGGCAGCTTCACTGCCACCAGCACCGACCTAACGACTGAACGTGTGAAGAAGAACACGCAGGAGTTCAGCGACATCAACTACCGCGGCATCACCAGGAAAGTGGTGGAGATGGAGAGGAGGAGGGCCATCGAGCACGACCAGGAGACCACCACCGGTACACAAACACACACACTGTCAAGAAAGAGAAAGCCATACTATAAACTACAACTATAAGATATTTGAACTATGTACGAATAGTGAAAGAAAGGTCAATCACATGCTTTGTAGAATACATTCTTTTTTCAAAGAGCTTTTCATCAATTTTTTGCAAAGATCGTTAATAATGAGAAACCGGCGCACATTTGATACAAAGACTGAGAAATATCTAAAGCCACATATTGAAATGTGTGATTTTAAGTCTTTAAATGTGACTGTCTGCTCTCAGATCTGCGTGTCTGGCGCACAAACCCCGGCTCTGTGTTCGACTACGACCCGGCCGAGGACAACATCCAGTCCAGGAGTCTGCACATGATGTCAGGTGAGAGGAAAACACTTTTTAAAACAATGTTAAAAGAGATTAAACAGATTCAAAGTGATGTGTTCCAGCCATGGCTAGTATGAGGTAAATGTTAAACCTGATCTTATTGAATTAATTATTTTACAAAATCTTATGAACTGTATCCATCTTACCTCTGATGTTGTTCAGTGCAAGCTCAGCGCCGCAGTAAGGAGCACTCCCGCTCCACCAGCGCTCTGAGCGGCCTCGCTGACGAGAAGTCTGAAGTTTCCCAGGACCCTGAACACCACTTGTCCCTCTACAGCAACGGCTTCATGGCCTCCTCCACGGGTAAATACTCCAGATTAAAACCCCAACAATACTGAAGACAGAGTATTCAAACACTTCAGATCCACACACTGCAGTGGGAAGTATTGGAGTACATATACAAATACTTCGTTACTGTACTTAAGTACGACTTTTTACTTTGACTTCTTACATTTTGAACACAAATACCTGTACTTTCTACTTCTTACATGTTGAACCCAAATACCTGTACTTTCTACTTCTTACATGTTGAACACAAATACCTGTACTTTCTACTTTTTACATGTTGAACTCAAATACCTGTACTTTCTACTTCTTACATGTTGAACACAAATACCTGTACTTTCTACTTCTTACATGTTGAACCCAAATACCTGAACTTTCTACTTCTCTCATTTCCCAAACAGCTGGTTCCTTTAGTCTGAATGTGTGTTTGGTGGCGTGATCATTATTCTTCAGAGTCATTGCGTGCCTATTGATTTGAACACGATCCGTGTATCCATCATTTCCTGGTCTTCTCTAAAGAAGAGGGACCAATGGAAACGTTGTCATGTTGCCGTTGTTCAGCATGGAAACATTCATTAGCTAACAATGACATTATTGTTCTATTAATATAAAGGGAGGTCAGGTACTCTTTAAAACAGCTGCTAGTTATGGGTACTTTTTACTGAAGTACATTTCAAAGCCTCTTTACTTTTACTTGAGTAAAGAAGTTTAGTCAGTACTTCTACTTTCACCAGAGTATTTTTAAACTCGTGTATCTGTACTTCTACTTGAGTAAAGGATGTGTGTACTTTAACATCTCTGGTGATTATGTAAACGCTGTGTGTCCCTGTGTTTCCTTCAGGTTACCAGCATGCTAAGACAGTGGAGCTCCAGCAGAGGTCTTCCTCAGTCGCCACCCAGCAGACCACCGTCTCCTCCGTCCCCTCTCACCCCTCCACCACCGGGGTCAGTAACACACTCACTACTTAATGGATCAATAAGTTGCTTGTATCATGGATCCGAAACTTTAGACACTCAAGACACAACAAGATATAACAAAATAGAACCACAGACACACTGCTGATTGAAGGAATTCTTATATTGTTGTCCAACAGTATGAGAGCCAGAATACTTGCGTCAAGTCCGCCAAGAGTCTGTGTGTCTAAAGCATAACAGAATCTCACAGGTTTTATACACTTCTTTTGAGTTTACACAGCACTATACCTGTTGGACCTTTTACAATCCCATGTTAGAAGACCCTATGCTCAATAACACGCTGCGGACAGACATGTGCACATTCAAGGTCTCTTTAGAGAAACTAAATGATGAAACTCACTAGCATGACTTACAACACATGATCATATAGTATAGATTATCTCAACACTTGTTTTAGTCTTTTTATGGGATTTGTTGACAATAAAAAAATAGTGAATATCCCCCCTCCTCATGCTTGGAGCTCTCACAGCCTCAAATCAAATCAAATCAAATCAAATCAAATTGTATTTGTAGAGCACATTTAAAAACGATTTTGGTCGAGCCAAAGTGCTGTACATGTCATTTAAACACATAAAAACACATTACATCACAATAAAAGACAATAAATCACAACAGATAAAACAACACATGGAACAGTCAGGAGTCGTGCTCCGCTCTGACTAGAAGGCCAGAGAGAAGAAGTGAGTCTTTAGTGAGGATTTAAAAACCCTTAGGGTCTGGGCTGACCTCACATGGAGGGGCAGAGTGTTCCAGAGCCTGGGGCCAGCTGCTGCGAAGGCTCGGTGCCCTCGGGTTTTGAGCCTGGTCTTGGGCACTACCAGCAGCAGCTGGTCAGCAGACCTTAAAGCTCTGGCTGGGGTGTAGCGCTGGAGGAGTTCTGCTATATACGCCGGAGCCAGCCCATTTAGGGCTTTGAAAACAAATACAAGGAATTTAAAATCAATTCTGAACCGAACTGGAAGCCAATGCAGTGAGGCCAGAGTTGGGGTGATGTGGTCACGCTTTTTGTGGCCAGTCAGAAGACGTGCAGCTGCGTTTTGGACTAGCTGCAGGCGTTTAATTGATGCCTGGTCCATACCCACATCCAGAGCGTTACAATAGTCCTCCTCGCACTCTTTACACATTAACATGTAAATTAACATAAACATGTAAATTAACATAAAAATGTGAATAATTTTGTTTTATAGGGGTTTAACTACGTAACACTCAAAATGTCAACATGACACCAAAAATAAATAAATAAAATAATACAAAATATGTGCATAAATACAAAATGCAGAAAGATACATGAATTGAAAGATCTCCTGTCATGCTACTCGTAGGCATATATTATGGGTCTCAGATCCCTGACACACATTGTATTTGCATTTTGCATGATAGGAGACCTTCAAGAAGTTGATGAAAATTGGTTGTCATTAAATAATATTGCATCCTTGCAAAACAACTGAATAACATAGACCAACGTTTAGCTCCAACACTCACTTCTTTATCCTCTGCAGAAAACCGTGCGTGCCATTTACGACTACGCGGCCGCCGACAGCGACGAGGTTTCCTTCAAGGACAGCGACGTGATCGTGAACGTGCAGGCCATCGACGAGGGCTGGATGTACGGCACCGTGCAGCGCACCAGCAAGACCGGCATGCTGCCCGCCAACTACGTGGAAGCTATCTAAAGACAACCGACCCTCCAGAGAAGCACATCCACAGGGCGACTTCCTGTCAACACACCTGTGGCTTTAGTGCAATGTGTTGCCTGTAGTTAGTTTAGATCTGTGTATTTTAACTGTTATCTTTCAAATGCTGCTGCTGCCCCCCCCCCCGTTACCTGTGGATGTGACACAAGACACATTTAAACATGTCTGATTATGCATACCTATACTATTTTAGATTGTTACAATTGAGACGCCTCGGGAAAATCACTCACTTTGTATATTTCAATAATATTTAACATATATAAACCTCTCTTTGTTCAGGATGTATTACCCGAGCAACGGGTTCAAATTATGCCTGTAACTAAGGAGTCAGTCACTCCTCCATGATGAAACCGCTCCTGAAGAGTGTGTACGAGAGCCTCAGTCTTCCCTCCTTTACACTGAAGGCTGGCCACTAGTGTGTTTTGTGTCTTCAGATTATACAGGTCCTCTACCTTTAATCAGTAGCTAATAAAGCACACCAAGCTCCTGCAGCACTCTGACTCCTTCCTTTGATTCTAAACTTTGACCCCTGGTATCTTCTTCTAATCGTTGTATTCACACTTCATTGGGATGAATGGGTGTAGCATTTAAAGACGTCCTTATATATGTAAGGGATAATGTGCAGCGAGGTTTTCTGTAACTTTCTCTTTTCGGTTAAGCCATCATGAATCCAAAGTCTTGTGCTCTCGACAAATATATAAAAAATAATATTTAAAAAGTGCTCCAAGGTGTTTTCTTACCAAAAAAACGAATGTGTGTTGTCCACAGCTGGCGTTAAATTCTTTCTGCGGATTGATATGACTGCACGTAGTCCCTTGATCCTCCTTAACAACGGTCTGTTCTCCTTAACAACGAAAATTAACAACCTCTAAAACAGGGGGGTCAAACTCAAATACACAGTGGGACAAAATAAAAAAATGGTTACTAGTGGAGTGCCGGACTGGTTCAATGTTTATTGCAGAACTTATTGAAATGAACTCATTGCAAATATTACACCTGGAACTAACAAAGCTTCAATTATTGCCTATAAAAACAACATTAAACATTAAATAATCAGCTGCATTAATTTCTTATGATTACATTTTTCCACAGGCCAACAACAGCTTCAACAAAACTATTCCCTCAAAGAGAAAACCAAACATGCCCTGTTGTCGTGAGAGAGAAAGTGCAGAAGGAAACATCCATTAAACTCAGTGTGCTGCTCTGTGATGCTAGTTCAGATACTTGGCATCTCATCTTGGGTGCAAGGTCATCAATGTTTGGGCTCAGGCTCTGAGCGGAGGAGACCCTCAGGATGGAGGGAAGGTGTGCGTGCAATATACCGGAGGGCCAGATCTAATAGTAATTAAAGATGATCCTGCGGGCCGAAATTAAATCCACCACGGGCCTGATTTGGCCCCCGGGCCTTGAGTTTGACACGTGCTCTAAAATGTCCACATTGACCAATCAGAATCGAGTATTCAGCGAAGCCGTGTAATACTTAAAAAATATTGTGTAAAACTTGTTTCTCCAATCAAAAATGCAAACACGTTTATATTAATCAGAATCCATGAATTTATTAACAACATAATCATTTAGAATTAAGGACTGATATTTAATGTATTAACTTACGTGCATTACATTACAGATTAGTGTGACACTTATTAAAGACTTACTGATTGATCACTAAATCTGTTTCACAGCCTGGCATTGAAGTCATTAGTCATAACACACTTTATAAAAGCTTCTTTATTAGAAAGTGGTGGCAGAGTATGAGCCCACATCACAGTTTAACTGCAGGCATCTTTATGGTGACGTGAAAAGGCAAACGTGTGAATTTAACAAGGCACAAAAAACACAAAATGATGGGCACCGTAGACTGTTCATATAACACAACACTTTATAGAGGCTGCATCATCAGTGACGTCAAAAGGCAATAACGAGAATTCATCCAGGCACAAAAGGATCTTTTTACTCATGTTGCTGCAGCGAGTCGACCATCTCGTGGCCTGCTGCGTCTTTTTTGGCTCGAAGTACTTTGGGGAAACTGGAACATAACCTGTTGTCAGTTACAGTTCAGTCCGACTATTGATTTTAATATCACAGGTATCTCTAGGGCTCTTTATCTTCCTGCCTGTCCAGTGATAGTGATATTTGTCCCGCGTCTCGCCTCACATTCGGGTCATCCGTCTAACAAGAATTGATCCAGGCACAAAAGGATCTTTTTACCATCTTGTGGCCTGCTGCGTAATAAATTGTCTCTTTTGGCTCGAAGTACTTTGGGAAAACTGGGAAAACCTCCTTTCTGTTGTCAGTTACAGTTCAGTCATACATTGTAATATCACAGGTATCTCTAGCGCTCTGCATCTTCCTGTCCGGTGATACTGATATTATTCGGCTCACATTGGGTCACCTCCCCTGCTGCAGAGTGAGTAATCCGGCCCGCTGCTCGTACTGCTTCTGATTGGCCTCTGAGATTTTTGCACACAGATCCACGGGCTTCTCGAAGAAGTTCACCAGCGCCTGTTCGGTGAGCAGCGACGCCAGAATCTGAGCGTAGCTGACCGTCCAATCGCTGTCCGACGAAGAACTCCTAGCATCCTCGGGGGTTTGTTCTGCGCTGACCTCCGACCCCTCTGAGCTGTGTCTCCGATGTTCCACCTCTCCGATCTGCAGCACCAGGCTGGTAACCGTGGCGATGGCCTGGAAGAGGTCGTTCTCCACCAGGTCGCCGTGAAACATGCTGTAGAGCGTCTTACAAAACTGGATGAACTCACGCTGTGGAGGAGAAAGAAGAAGACTTTTTACTTTCTTTTTCTTTTAAAGACTCACGAGGGAAGTCTTAAAACAGGTTTAAAAATCCTTATTCTGGAAATGTAAAAGTGGTTTAAAGGTCAAAGATGGGTGACAGTAATGGCGCATTTCCACTACAGCGCGGAGCTCGCTTTAAGGCTGTTTTTGGTTGCGTTTCCACTTGGCGTAGTTCCGGCTAGCGGGTACTATTTCACAGTTTTTCTGGCCCCATAAAATCGGGCCAACAACCAGGCTGAGTCGGGCTGAGTATGCTAAACTAGAGAGAGAATCGCTAGGCAAGGGGGCTACAACTACAACAAGATGAACATATTTTGACCGTGATTTAATTGTAATACACAGTTTCTAAAATGATGCCGAAGTAACAACATACTGATACCGGTTAGTAAAAACCATGAATTAATGCTTTGACAAGTCTGCAGACAGACGGCAGGCAAAAAACCTTTTAAAATGCGTGTTGTCTAAATGGAGCTTGGCTAAGCTAACGTTATATATGCTCCGACCGTCCACACTCACAACAACGGCCTATACAGACATAAATAAACCAGCGACTGTATTCGCCATGACACAGACAGTCTGTGGTTTGTACTTGTTTAACTTTTGTCTAGTTTCTGAACAGATATGAGGAGCTGTGAGCTCTGAGTGCTAAGAGCTAATGGCTGATGTTGGTTTTTGTGGATTGCATTGAAGATGACGTCACGGCTCCGCCTACACTGCGTTACTATAGTTACTACCCCAGATCCTAAACTGTAATGGAAACGCAGCATAAAGTGAGCCGGGCCTAACAAGGCCTTGCCATACCGAGCGAGGCCCTGTAGTGGAAATGCGCCATAAGGGAAATGTGTTGTCTGGGGATGCAAAATGATTGAAAGAGAAGGATGAAAGGAATAGAAAAAGGTTAGAAAAGTGTCAAAATAACTATAATTCCACGGGAAGACTAGGGGTTAGGGAATGTGAGAATTTAGTTAGGGGTCTTTTCAAATATCTGGAACAAACTCCCAGAAACCTGCAGGTCCACTGCAACTCTGACTACTTTTAAATCCAGGCTGAAGACTTGCCGCTGCTTTTAATTGAACTATCCACATCTTAAACTGCACTGTAACTTTTATTCATGTTTTATTATCTTTGCTTTGTAATGTTTCTAATGTGTTTTACGCTCTTAATGTCATTTTTGTAAAGCACTTTGAATTGCCTTGTGTTGAAAAGTGCTATATAAATAAACTTGCGTTGCCTTTCTGAAGAACACTTTAGTGTAAGATAAGATAAGATTTATTTATCCCCTTGGGGAAATGCAGGCGTTTAAAGCAGCGACAGGTCAGAGTGAAAAACAGAATTCACACAAGGTACAAATAAAGACAAATTAGAAATTGATAAAGTAAATGTTGAAACAAGATATCACAGTGAAACGTTAAGCATTTGAATGAACATGATAAAGATATTTACACAAGTGTGCAGTAAGTGTTAATGTAATTCATCATTAAAAACAGAGCAGACAATGTTTTTATAGCACCATCGTTGTTTAAAAGTGTCTATATTATTCATATTAATAATAATAATAATGAGGAGAAGAAGAAAAAGGATGCAGAACAATATTTATATTATACTATTTATATTATTTTATACTGTATGTTGGAGGAGCCTGGGATTACAGATTAAACCACCAATGGTATTAAGCTTTTCCCAGCATGCATTGGGGGAGAAACAGGTCATCAGGACTAACACACAGCGCCTAATTAGTCGAATTTGCTGCTGATTTCAGTAGATCTTAAGGTATTTTAAGGTATATTCTCTCAAAAATATATCAGACTATCAGGATATGCAGTAAACTAAATACATGCAGACTTATAAGGGCAGGCACCACTTTTATTGTGCATTCAAACGCTAGTACGGTGTGTTTCCAGTACCTGGTTCATGAGCGGCAGAGGCTTCTCCACATCTTTCTCTCTCTGTTTGACCAGATCCTTCAGCATCTGCTTCAGCTGCTCCTGGTAGTCCTTCACTTCCCCTTCAACATCTGGAACAGCAGTTTCAATGACGGCTACAGTCAGTAAAGAGAGCTAATGTTATGCTAACTGGATGCTGGCTAAATGTTGGCTCATAGTGTATCATGTTCCCTGTCTAGTGGTTTGAGTTACTATAGTTCAGTAAACAGACAGGAGACGGCTGACGTCCAACACGATTTAGCATCTATCACTGATGGTTGCTACGTCTCCCTCGTTTCCTTGTTAGTGTCAAAGAATACAATCCCAGGATCCTTGGTTTGTTTCAGTCATTGCTCATAGGAGTGACGTAGAGAGACATAACAGTGCATCCTGACCAGGTTTGAAAGGTTAAAGGTGAAAAAGTTTGGGCTACTCTCTCACTGTACAGGTTAAGTCAATAGGTTGCGCTCGCTAGCATCCTCCAAAGATGGACGACTTGCTGTGGATGACGTCACATTCTCATTCCCTATTGTGGATGTTATGTTACAACAACAACAACAACAACACACCGTCACTATCTAGTTCTTGAGCTGGTTCACATGGCAGTGTGTGTGCACTGACCTGACGGCAGATTAACAAAGAGCGGTCTGTTTGTGGACACCAGGGGGCTCTTCATCAGAGAGGGGTCATCCTCACTTTCTGTCAGAGCTACACACACACACACACACACACACACACACACACACACACACACACACACACACACACACACACACACACACACACACACACACACACACACACACACACACACACACACACACACACACACACACACACACACACACACACACACACACACACACACACACACACACACACACACACACACCACACACACACACACACACACACACACACACACACACACACACACACACACACACACACACACACACACACACACACACACACACACACACACACACACACACACACACACACACAAAAGTGAATAAGTCAATTTGCTGCCCTGACAGCAGCTTGATCTCATGTAATCATCATGTTGAGTGACCTGGAGGGATGTGCAGACGGTACAGCAGCCGGACCTTCTCATTCAGCTCCTCACAGTACAACGTGTCTGAGAGAGAGAGAGAGGGGGGGGGGGGGGGGGGACGTATTAAAACAAATCACAGCTTCTAATTAAATGTTCCAAGATGACACACACATGCACACTACATGAATACAGAAGGATATAAAAGGAGTCCCAACCCGCCTGCTGTTCCACAACGTGTTGTTTGTTTGCAATCACTTACGTCTATTTGTTTGTTTAATACATTATAGCATCATTTGGAAAGTGACTTGTGAAATGTCTTGTTGCCTAAAAATGATGTTCGGTTTAAGCGTTGATCTCAAAGAGAGAAAAGATGCTATATGCCAGATTTGAGCAAATTGACTGTAATGAATTTGCCAGAAAAAAGTCAAAATGTAGAATAAATGAAGTAAAAGATGAATTTCAGAATAAGCAGCATTGTAAATTATCGTGAATACAAATTATACTTTTACATTACAATATAGTACAATATAAGAAAAGCACAAGTTTTATTTGTGGGCCGTATTATATTATACTTTTTTTAATTAGCTGAGGGCCGTTTCAGAATGGGCCGCGGGCCGCATTTGGCCCCCTGGCCGTAGTTTGGACACCCCTGATATAGAGCATCCAAAATCGTCCTTCCTCCCCGTCCCCCGTCCCCTCACTCACCCAGCCAGCCGGCGAACTCCCTGAAGGTCACCAGGTTGTCACAGTTGTGGTCCAGCAGGGTGAAGGTTCTGTTGGCGACGGTGTCTGCGTGCTGCGAGGAGCCGGGCCACGGGGCCAGCAGCCCGTACAGGCTCTTGAACTGAGCCCGGTCCAGATGGTACTGCCGCTCCATGTAGGAGTGACCCGAGTCTCCGTACCGCCACGCAGCCTTCTCCGCAGCCGCCGCCGAGCTGCTGTCGCCCCAGTACAGACTGACGAAGTGCTCCGTCTGCAGGGAGGGAGGAGTAGTTCAAATACAGCTCGGAAAAAATACATTTTCTGCAAATGTTCAGGTTCATATCAGTATGTAGTGTCTCTACTTTAAAGAGTCCTCTCCTGCTGATGTTCAGGTGTATATCAGTATGTAGTGTCTCTACTTTAAAGAGTCCTCTCCTGCTGATGTTCAGGTGTATATCAGTATGTAGTGTCTCTACTTTAAAGAGTCCTCTCCTGCTGATGTTCAGGTGTATATCAGTATGTAGTGTCTCTACTTTAAAGAGTCCTCTCCTGCTGATGTTCAGGTGTATATCAGTATGTAGTGTCTCTACTTTAAAGAGTCCTCTCCTGCTGATGTTCAGGTGTATATCAGTATGTAGTGTCTCTACTTTAAAGAGTCCTCTCCTGCTGATGTTCAGGTGTATATCAGTATGTAGTGTCTCTACTTTAAAGAGTCCTCTCCTGCTGATGTTCAGGTGTATATCAGTATGTAGTGTCTCTACTTTAAAGAGTCCTCTCCTGCTGATGTTCAGGTGTATATCAGTATGTAGTGTCTCTACTTTAAAGAGTCCTCTCCTGCTGATGTTCAGGTGTATATCAGTATGTAGTGTCTCTACTTTAAAGAGTCCTCTCCTGCTGATGTTCAGGTGTATATCAGTATGTAGTGTCTCTACTTTAAAGAGTCCTCTCCTGCTGATGTTCAGGTGTTTATCAGTATGTAGTGTCTCTACTTTAAAGAGTCCTCTCCTGCTGATGTTCAGGTGTATATCAGTATGTAGTGTCTCTACTTTAAAGAGTCCTCTCCTGCTGATGTTCAGGTGTATATCAGTATATAGTGTCTCTACTTTAAAGAGTCCTCTCCTGCTGATGTTCAGGTGTATATCAGTATGTAGTGTCTCTACTTTAAAGAGTCCTCTCCTGCTGATGTTCAGGTGTATATCAGTATGTAGTGTCTCTACTTTAAAGAGTCCTCTCCTGCTGATGTTCAGGTGTATATCAGTATGTAGTGTCTCTACTTTAAAGAGTCCTCTCCTGCTGATGTTCAGGTGTATATCAGTATGTAGTGTCTCTACATGTCTCCATGCTTTAATGTTCAAAAAGCTCTTTATTTTTCTCACACTGCCTGTGCTGCAGCACCTCTTTTCACCCTCTGTCTGAAACCAGAGCCCATTCTGCTCTGATTGGTCAACTGCTTAGAGATGTCCCGCCCCTTAGCCTATCACGTCCAATGTGTTGGAGCGCTATCTAACACATTGCCCTTGTAAACCTATAATTATCTGAATTCACAAAACAGAAGTCATCGTCTGAGGGATGAGAGGATACCTTGAAGAGGTCGTAGACATCGGCCAAGTTCTCTGGAGAGATGGAAACATCTGGAGTCACCAACCTCAGCTACACACACACACACACACACACACACACACACACACACACACACACACACACACACACACACACACACACACACACACACACACACACACACACACACACACACACACACACACACACACACACACACACACACACACACACACACACACACACACACACACACACACACACACACACACACACACACACACACACACACACACACACACACACACACACACACACACAGGAATGAAGATAATTAGTGTAAAGTCAGAACATATGATAGTAAGACTTGTTTGCCTGCTTGCTCACAGCGTTCTCCTTCGTTGTGTCTTCGTGCGCCTGCAGCACTAAGATCCTGTGTCGACAGCGAAGCCTCTCGATCTGCCGCACCGTCAGGTCCCCGAATTTCTGACAGAAGATACATTATATTATATATTTATGTTCCATCGTTGGAGGAGCCTGTGACTCGAGTGTTTCATTGCATAACTTCACTGCAGCTGTGCATATGAGAATACAGCCCTGAGCCTTGGTGCCTCTCACCTGGTACGACTCGTTGATGAGGTCCGTGATGTTGGTGTTTCTCACAGCGGGAATATCAGCCTCGCTGCTGCAGGTCTCCTCTATAGCGGGCGGGGGGGAAGATGGGGTGGGGGAGGACGGAGGGGGGGAGGACGGGGGACAACACGACTCCTCATATCCAACCTGTTCCAGAAAACTGCAAAAAACACACAGAACAAAAAGGGTTGCATTTTTTAAATACAATAAAAACTCAACAGCTCCATTCACAAATAAGGCGTGTTATAGGAAATCACATGTGAAGTGGTGGGAAGTGACTAAGTACATTTACTCAAGTACTGAACTTAAGTATAATTTTGAGATACTTGTACTTGAGTGTTTACATGCTGCTTTGTACTACTCCACTAAAATTCAGAGCTCAATGATTTACTTGTACTCGACTAGATTTATTTAACCCTTTAGTTTCTTTACAGATTTTACCAGCTTTGATAACACTTTAACACTTTAATCATTATAAAACATATCATACATATTATTCTGAAATGGACCAATCTGCACAATCACTACTTTTACTGTCGCTACTTTAACTATATTTTGATGCTAACACTTTTCTACTTTTACTTGAATAACATTTTGACCGCAGGACGTTTACTTGTAACAGAGTATTCCTACACTCTGGTACTTCTACTTTTACTCAAGACCTGAGTTTAGTGAACACTAAGCTGTCTTTGGCTCTTTTCTGCTGTAACAAATGTAAATGTTCCCTCTGTGGGACGAATAAAGGTATTCTGATTCTGAGTACTTCTCCCACCTGAGACAGTAACCCTCCCAACCCTGGGTACTTAGTATTATACTAAGTATACTTGGTGTTTGTACCTGGAAAGGATCATGAGCGCCTGTCCGTCGTTGACGATACAGTAATACTTTTCTACTTTTACTTGCGTAACATTTTGACCGCAGGACTTTTACTGTAACAGAGTATTCCTACACTCTGGTATTTCTACTTTTACTCAAGAACAAGATCTGAGTACTTCTACTTTTACTCAAGTATAAGATATAAGAGTACTTATTCTCACCTCTGATTCTGATACGCCAAAGGAAATTCCTCGTACGTGTAAACCTACTTGGTAGTAAAACCGATTCTAGATCTGATTCTGATGCATTTTAAAGTATCCTTCCCTGAAGACCTGGTGTTTGTATTAAACTAAGTATACTTGGTGTTAGTACCTGGAGAGGATCATGAGCGCCTGGCCGTCGTCGGTGCAGGCGGACAGCGCCTCAGCGTTGGCGTCCAGAGCAGCCAGACCCAGCTGGAAGATGGCTTTGATCCCGTGGAAGAAGAAGCAGTCGACCACGCAGACGGCGCTGTGGAAGGGCAGCACGCTGAGGAAGAGGGTGAGGAACCAGGAGAGGGAGACGGAGGAGAGGGTGGAGAGGTCGGGGACGTGCTCCGCCAGCTCGGGCAGACGCTCCCGGATCAACTCCTCGAACACCGACTGGTCCACCTGAGCTCCTGCAGGGGGGGGGGGGGGAAGAGAAACAGGATTTAAGAAGGGGAAGTGTGCTGTAAAATGTTCAAAGTCAACTTTATTGTCAATCTTTCAGTTTGTGTGTACAGACAGAGGGGTCGAAATACCATTTCCCACATCCATTTTAATATGTATAAAAATATGTATATCCTATATAATCAACAAACACATTTCTACATATGCACACATTAAGACATGAATAAAAGCACAACAATCCATATATACAAAATAACAGTCACTTCAATGTTGCACAGAGTGACTCCCTCATGTCTTTTGGACTTGTTGCAACATAAAACTTGGGTGGATATTCAAAGATGGCTGTCCAAAAACATGAAACTGTAACATAGATTGTTTCACCAGCAGTCTGTCTCTTTCAAAATACCCAGAAATAATTGTTTCATCATCAGTTTTTAAGAAGCTAATCATGCATCATGCAAAGCTGGAAAAATAAGGAAGTATTTACCCTTCGAACTTTGAAAGAACAATGTTAGAAGACGGTAAAAAGGAAAAAACGATAAAACTAAATATGGAGCACAATTTACGAATCACTGTAAATGAGAGTGTGTGTGTGTGTGTGTGGCCTAGCATTACTATACTTGTGGGGACCTAAATCTGTTTACACAGTCACGTGTGGGGACTCGCCTCCCTTCTGGGGACAAATTGGAGGTCCCCATAAGGGGAATCATTACTTTTAGGGTGAAGACTTGGTTAGGTTTAGGATTAGGGTAAGGTTAAGGTTAAGGTTAAGGGTAAGGGTAAGGGTTAGGCATGTGTTGGTTATGGTTAAGGTTAGGATAAGTCTCCAGGAAATGCATGTAAGTCAATGTAATGTCCCCTGAAGTGATGTATACATGGTGTGTGTGTGTGTGTGTGTGTGTGTGTGTGTGTGTGTGTGTGTGTGTGTGTGTGTGTGTGTGTGTGTGTGTGTGTGTGTGTGTGTGTGTGTGTGTGTGTGTGTGTGTGTGTGATCTTGTTTTCTTTGTTATGATTTACCTCTACTTTATGCAAAAAGCAAAGTGCATCTGTTATAGTATTTTTTTGTGTGGTATATAAATAGTAACTTTTTGACTGGGGCTGATTTTCATAGTTTTGACCACTAGATGGCAGCAAAAGCAACGCATCCAGTCTTCTCCAGTGTTACCACAATGAGACCCCTATCTGCTGTTTTAAAGGTTAAAGCGATTATCAAAAGATATGCCTGAGAGAGAAATCACTTCATCTAACTAGGAAGTATTTGCTGTGCGGATCCAACAGGATGTGTGTTTGCTCTGCTATAGAACAACAATGCCCTCCTGCATGTCGACAAACACCGATATTAATGAATTACAAAAGAGTCAATTGATAACTTCCATGTGTGTCTTTAGTGGGTTAGGGAAATTGTTATTGCTAAATAAAAGAAGTCAAAAAAATATTTATCCTTCACATCCAAATTCCCAGAAGACAATCACTGCCGGTTTAAATATGAACATAAATATCTTGAGGTTAAGGAAAGAGGAAATTGTTTCTAAAGCACCCTGCTGGGGAGGAATACGGTGCTTCACAAACACAGGAAATGAGCCTCGTTTATTATTGAGGCCAAAGATAAGCACTGTGGGTCGTTTGGTGTCTGAGAGGCGGCAGAATCAGACAAAAACAACAACAACAACACACTGTGGTTACGTGACTTTAAACAAGGAGCAGCTACTGTAGGAGGATGAAGTGAATATCTATTTTTTAAGCTTGTTTTTTGGACGTCTCACCTATGACTCTGCGGTTGAAGTAGTCGGGTAGCATCAGCTCGCAGACGGCCACCAGCAGCCAGAACGCTTCTTCTTCTTTGGCGTAGAGCAGCAGCACGGACGCCAGGATGTTCATCGACTGACCACAAAGACATTAGAACAACTGTCAGTTAATAAAGTGAAATAAACGGGATAATGTGCAGCGAGGCGGTGATTAGTGAAAAAGGTTGAGAGTTCTTTCTTCAATAATGACCGCCAGGCTCAGGGGTGTCAAACTCAATTTCAGCGCGGGCATCATCAGCATTATGGTTGCACTCAAAGGGCCGGTTATAACTTTAAGACTATATAAATATACATATATAAATATACAATAGATATAAAATAATGTATTATGTCACATTATTGCCTCTGCATTGGATTATTAACAGATAGGGTAATAGCTTCATAATTAACTACGTCTGAAAGCAGAAGTCTACGGCAAATAATTGCAAGTCTCAGTGCCATGTCACAAAATGAGATGCATTGTGGGACATGTAGTTTATGGGCAACGTATTATATTCTTTGCAAGCTCTTGGGGGCTCGAGCTGCACATTATCCCTTACTTCTATTATTACAATACGCTAATGTACATTTCCCAAAGATATTGAAGTGACTGTTATTTTGTATATTTGATTATTGTGCTTTTATTTATGTCTTAATGTGTGCATATGTATACATGTGTGAGGGCGGCTGTGGCTCAGTGGCTAGAGTGCTGGACTTCGAATTAGGGGGTAGCTAGTTCGAGTCCCACTGCAGTCAGCATGTCGTTGTGTCCCTGAGACACTTTACCCAAATTGCTCCTGTGGGGATTGCCCACAGTATTGAATGCTTTGGATAAAAGCGTCTAACAAGTGACATGTAATGTAATGTGTCTTTGATTGTATATATATACATTTTTGTATTTTTGTATTGTGGGAAACGGTATTTCGATCTCTCTGTACACACAAACTGAAAGATTGACAATAAAGTTGACTTTGACTATTATGAGTATCAAAGGAACCCCCATGCAGTCACATCCCTGTCTCTGCACAGCGCCCCCCGGTGGTCGTACCTGGCAGTATCCGATCTTGGGGTTTCGGTGGGCGTATGCGGTGAGGACCCTCCTCAGCGCGGCGATGCCGGTGGGGTTCTGGAAGGCGGGATGGTCGGGCAGCGAGCGGTGCAGATCCCGCTCGATCTCGTCTGTGGTCAGGCTGATCTGACCCATGGACTTCTGCACCAGGCCGCTGTAGTACCCGGGGTGGGCCTCCAGCTCCGAGGACGCGTCTGCAACAAAAACAGAGAGACGGATAAACAACTTTTCTTTGCCACATTATAACTGTTTTTAAAATGAGGAGAAAGCAAAACACACATGCTGTTTATGGTTATCTCTAAAAAAAAAGTGAAATCCCTTCCACTTGATTTTAGTACTCTGCTAACTTAAGACTTTTTTGAAAACTTTACTAGATTAAGACTTTTTAGCCTAAAGCAAATCTAATCAAAACAGGATAGACAGTAAAGGTCATCAAGATGCTGAAAATATGATTATATGAGGAAGACCTTTTAGTTTCCTTTACTGTGCATCGCATTAGGTTTTATAGAAAAGTAACTCATCGCATTAAATGTAGTGCAGTAGAAAGACAAGATGATTGAGGAGTTTAATTTAAGTTTAAGTTTAAGGAGTGTAATTTGTTATATTCAACCACTGATGTTTTCTATCCACACTAAGGAGCGTTAAACTACTGTTTCTGTAACGCAGTGTGCAGGACTTTGCATAGCCTCATGTGTGTGTGTGTGTGTGTGTGTGTGTGTGTGTGTGTGTGTGTGTGTGTGTGTGTGTGTGTGTGTGTGTGTGTCCTAGCATTACTATACTTGTGGGGACCTAAATCTGTTTACACAGTCACGTGTGGGGACTCGTCTCCCTTATGGGGACAAATTGGAGGTTCCCATGAGGGGAATCATTAATTTTAGGGTGAAGACTTGTTTGGGTTAGGGTAAGGGTTAGGGTTAGGCATGTGTTGGTTATGGTTATGGTTAGGATAAGTCTCCAGGAAATGCATGAAAGTCAATGTAATGTCCCCTGAAGTGATGTATACATGGTATGTGTGTGTGTGTGTGTGTGTGTGTGTGTGTGTGTGTGTGTTACCTGACAGCGTCATCCACAGCTCCCCCCTCAGAGACTCTGGGATCCCCATGGCAACGAGTCTCTGTGTCTTGTCCGTTCGAAACATCGTGACGCCGCGACCGAACTCTGAGAAGTGATCGTCCCACAGACGCTGCTTCACCTCCTCCGCGCTCTGAACACACAAACACACAAACACAAACACATATTTAGAAAAGGGATGGACATATGGAAGAGCACATGTTGATGTGGTCGAGGTTTATTTTCTTAATATGAGACTTTTGATTTGTTTTTATTACTGATTTTTGTTCTGTCATGTCACGTGACTTGAATTTTGAATTGTGCCGTCCCTTATACTATCTCTTAACGTCTCCCTTAACATGGTCCTTGGAAGATGCGGCGGTGTTTTTATTTTTTTCGTCACAGGAACGCGCTTTGCTGGCGGCGAAAAGAATCCCACCAGACTCCTTTGCCCCTCCAACAGAGTGATGTCCCGGTCCTTTTTATTTTTCGTCATTTCAAGCGATATTAACTCTCGATCTTCTCTCAAATTATTTTATTTTTTTGGACGCCCTCGGCTCGAGTTCAGGGCGTTCCGAGCTGAATAAGAACGTCAAATGACGGCAAGACGCCCCCCTGGCGGAAACGCTGGTCGCCGGTTCACGTCCCGATCGGACCAAAAAATACGGAGTGTGGACTGGTACTGGAGAGCAATGGCGGATTTAGGATTGTAGGAGATCCGGGGCTCAGCCCAGGAGTCGTTGGGTTAGTGGGGGAGGGGTGCAGGGGTACAGTGCTATTTTTTATAAGTGGGGGGTGGACCGAACATCCTTTAGGGGGGTCGTCGCCTCCTCTGGGGGGGTCCAATATATATATTGAAGTTGAAAGCATCAATCTGGTGCACTTTGAGAGCAACATTAACCCTACCTTAATAACACCTTAAACCGGACAAAAGGCACTGGAGAACACTCATTAACACCCTTTAATGAAGCAAACTAATGCCTTAACTCACTCAAACAGTCGTTTACTTATTAAGGTGAAACGAATGTGCGTAGAGTTTTAAAGGATGCGGATAGTCTCACCTTGATTCTGGCGCATTGCTTATCGTTTTATAGATCTATTCTCATCCACCATCTTTGTTTGTGACGTAAAGAATGTGTAAGAGTCACGTTTCTGAATCGGACACTCTGAGTGGATGCAGTCACAGCCAATCGGAGTCTGATTCAGAGGGTTGCCTGTCAGTTCTGTTGTTATGTGTACTGAAACGAGAGCCGGTATAATTCCACACGCGAAAACAAAATAAAAATTGGAATACGTTATTTTAGTGTCTTAAAAGTAGACTGAGGTATGAAGGGTTAACGTTACATCTTAGGATAATTTTTAAGTCATGTTCTGTATACATACTAACATATAAGGGTATACTTAGTGTGGTTACTCCATGTTTACTAACTATAACATTAACGTTACATCACTCTTTTTCACTTCTTACTCAGTCAGCCAGAGTGCAGATATCACCATTAGATTCACAAACCTGAAACATCATCCATTTCTTCACTGCTGCTGATGACATTGTTGTCAGCTGCTGATACTGCTGCTGCTGCAGCTTGTGGCGCCTGCTTCAATGACAATAACTTTCTAATATCCATAACTGTATAGGCTATTAGCTTAAAACTCGTCGGGCACTAGGAAGGATCACTTATTCTTCAGGGCAGGCTACGCAGTACACAGGCTAATGTCCCACAGTGGCTGCCTCTCTGGTGGACTCCGGTACTGCACATTACTCCCGAGACGTTTTAAAAAAATAAAAAAATAAATATTTTTTTTTTTTTTTTTTTTTTTAAGTGAAACATCCGGGGCTTTTCAGAAAACATCCGGGGCTTGAGCCCAAGTAGCCACCCCCTAGCGCCGCCACTGCTGGAGAGGGGCCAGTTCACCTCCTGGGCCACTGCCGAAGTGCCCTTGAGCAAGGCACCTAACCCCCAACTGCTCACTGGCGCCGGCTAGACTGGCTGCCTCCGCTCTGACCTCTCAACTGCATGTGCATGAGTGCATATAACTGTGTGTATTTGTATATGTATGTGCATGTTGTAAAAAGTGTGTACTGTGTGTACTGTATGACCTGTATAAAAACACATGTGTGTGTACAACTGAATTTCCCCCTCGGGCGATTAATAAAGGTCCATCTCCATCTTCTTCTATATGTGAGTTTGATTTGAGCTAAATTACTCCTCTCCACCTTGTTGCCGTTGGTTCCCGGTTGGTTTTGGTGGAAGGCCGTCATCAGAGCCTCGCTGTTGACGGTGTTTCTGAGAACCTGCTCCTCGATCTCCTCTTCATCAGACTGCCCCGTGTCGTAGTAGAAAGTGTAGTAAGGTGTCGGGGACCTCTGAAAAAAAAAATTGTGGAGAAAAACATCATCAGTTTCTCACAGAAAAAAAATCCAAATGTCAAAACTGAGCGGTCAAACTAATTTATTTTAACATTAAAGGTTTAAAAGTTCGTTTTCACGATCAGATGTATTTCATTTCATATTGACGTCATCCAAAATAAAGTCATCAGGTTACATTAATGCTAATATACTTCTCTGGCCCGTAAGTAACCTTTTAATGAAGTTCAAGAAACATCCATTAAAAACTCTCAGAGGGAAACTGGATAGAAGATACCGGCATACAAGATGGAAAGCAAAATAAACACTGATGTATTTTTGGTTTGTACTTTAAGGCGAGACACGGCAGGCAAAAACACCATTTTTCAAGTACTGGTCAATTTTGAGATTTTGTGCTATTTTGATTCTATAACATGTTTTCTTTCAGGCTTTTGGAAGGAAAACGTACAAAATACACATTTAAGTGTTTATTTTACTATAGTTTGTCTATTTGTGTCTGGAGATTTCTCCTAAATTCACCAAAAGTTAGCATTCTAACGTAACATAAAGTACCGCGACCGCTGTGTGCACCATGTCAACAGAGATATCGCTGGAAAGCTGTGTCTCTCCTGCACAATCTCATCGGATCCAAATATGGTCATTTCCTTTGTATCAGCAACCAATCGTGAAAGCACAAAGGGGTCTTAAACCAAGAAATGAAATCTCATTGGCTGGTGTCAATTTCTGACAACGTGATTCGTTCAGATGCGTCACGTGGTGTGCTAAAACACTTCCTGGTTAGCTTTCCGCTAGAAATTGAAATCTCAAAATAGCAAAAGAACGGCGAAAAAAACGTTCACAGAGAAGAAAACAACAATTGTCACTTGCACGAAGCAAGGTTATACAAAAAACAAATGACCCGAACATGAAATACCTTCACGGAGTGCGTCGATGTGCAAGCTATCATCCAAAGAACAGGAGGGTTTAGCTAGCGCCTCACTGCAATCTTTAAAGGTCGTTTTCTCAAAATGAGTTTTTTCTCCTACTCTGAGTTCGAAATTTCAACTTCAGTAGCACGTAGAGACACCAAACCTTCCAGTTATATTCCTTTCAATATTATGAAGGCTTTTACAGAAGGGTTTGTTCATATATCATTCACAGCCTGAATTATACAACATTGTATACCTAAAAACATGGCGAAAATTGATATTTTAGGGCTGTTGACAGTATTTTCTGATTTATGGAGTGATAAAAAGAGATATCCAATATCCCTTCTGTAAAAGCCTTAGATACTAATATGACTACAAAATGAAACAAGAATTTTGAACCTGGCTTTATCCAAAGTTCAGATTTCGATTCCTGAAATGTGTTAAAATATGTGCATATTTAATGAGATATTGGATAATTTGCATATTTAAACATGCTATTTCAGAAAACTTGTAATACAAAAAACAATTGCCTTATTGTAAGTAATTAACTGGAGAAATTTCCAGCTGATACTTTTAAGTTAAAAAAATTACCCTATTCACCTGGGGTGTCTCGCCTTAAACTGATTTCTAGTAACTGGTCACTTTTTATTACAATTTTTAGCATTATTTTGTAATCTGCCATATGTCTAATGTTGGGGAATGTCCAGTTGTGTTTGTGTAATGTGATAAATGTAAAAAATCAACAAAAAAGTTTGTCCTCTTAGAACTTGTATTTCACCGAGAACACCTGGTGCTAGTGTTGCTTCCCTTCCCCTCACAGAGTCAGGTTGTTATATCTCTGCCGCCACACGTACCATGCTCCTCTTGCTGTCCTTCTTGCCTCTGAACATGGCCTGTTTCCACTGCAGAGATCGCAGTCTGGCGTTCAGGTTTTCCACGAGCTCGTCTCGGTCATGCAGGTCGATCAGCTGGAAGGCTTTCTTACTGCGGACGCTCACGATGACGGGGTGAGGCAGCAGGCTGGTGCTCTCCGCTTTCTCTATGGACAACACCTGAGGGAGGGAAACAAGCATAACAAATAAGAATACATTCAAACCAGGAAAACCTACTTTGGATGACTGGATTGACATTGTTTATGATATTTTTAGGATGGAAAGGATTACCCTTGCTTTGAGATTGCAACAGGGAATCTTTTTGTCAAGATGGGAAAAATGTATAATATGTGTTACACCAATACGACCATCATTTCTCTAGAAGGGACTTTTATTACTATATTCTTTCTATGCCCCCCTTGTTTGAATAAGTTGCAGGTACACCCCCATAACCCTGTTTGTGTTTATGTTCATACTGTATGTTATAGCATGTTTGAAGGTCAGTGAGGCCTCTGTGTTATCCACAAATATGTATGTTTGATTTGTGATTTCACTGTTAACTACAGAAGGCTTACAGAGAATATCAAACAGTCTGATCCCACCTCAAAACCCACCCGTTTAAACTGGCCTACTCACTCTATTAACACATTCAACCTGCTATCACAGATCCTCCTCTCACTCCGTCACTCCACACTCTTGTCCTGCCTGTCTTATGCTTTTATGCTGCTGTATTGCCTTGTCGGTTCGATTACATTGTGTTCCGTTTTTGTTTTAGCTGTTTTAACTTTTAAATGCACTGTAAGGCGACCTTGGGTGTCCTGAAAGGCGCTTCGAAATAAAACGTATTATTATTATTATTGTATTGACTGCATACATGTGAAAAGCTGAATTCAAAAAGAATTAAAAAATAAGAATACAAACAATATCCTAATACTTGTGTTTGCAAAGCACTCTGAATTGCTTTTGCAGCGACACAATTCCCATCGAATTACGTCGCTTAAGAGGCTAAGTTTGGTTCTGATACTTGTGACTCGTTCCCAATGAACAGTTTAATAACACAAATAAACAAACAAACAATTACACCATAAGATCAACTAAAGCTACATGTATCTGAACCAAATCACCCTCTTTGTCCATCAGCACACAACAGGTCGACAAAATACCTTAAACCACACCCATGTGACAATGCATGGAAGTGTTAACAATTAATGATAACAATTTAAATAATCAACAATGGCTAAATAGGCATTTTGGCTCCGACAGCCTTGTTGTTGAAATGTGCCAAATACATTCTTATGACAGAAAGATAATGTCATATTTTTATGTGATAACGGAGCTCAGCAGTATTTATTCCTCTACATTTAGTCCTGTCACAAAGCAAACACCACGTACATGACTCCAGAAATGAACATCCCCCCTCTGCACTGCAACGTGTGAACATGACCAGCCACAGGGAACCAATCCGTGTTACTCTTTAACCAGCAGCAGGCCGAGTAAACACACACTGTTTAACAAGCTAACAATACATGATGGAAAACACAGAGTGTCTCAGATAAACACTCTGGAGTTAAGTCTCTCAGGGTCAAAGGACAGACTTGTAACTGTACAAGACCAGGGGACAGTTAAAGTCAATACAGTGGAGGAGATTGGCTAAAGAATAAGTGTTTTGTACTTCCAGAAGGAGATTGTGTTGTATCTATCATTAGTTTTCAGCTTCCAGAAACACACACTTGTTTAATTCTGCGATCTGGAGGTCATGGGTTTCTACGTTCAGGTGATTATCACTCAATACTAATAAAGTCACATGACCAATGTTCTTGGACTTCTGTTTCTCACTTCCCGTAGGCCTTTACAGTTCACATTATGACAGAGAAATACAAAAAATATATGGCAGTAATTACTGTTAATTTGTAAATGTAGCCGTATCATTTCATAAGGGGTCATGGAGCCTGGCCTAGTTTAGACATTTGTTATCTTATGAGGCATTCAAAGACACCACCCTGGGAGTAATCTTGAACATTTTAGACTTTTAGGAGAACCACCTGAATGCACCATTAGCTCTTCTGTTGAACTAAGTTAGAAAACATACAATAATGCGTCCTTAGAGCCTCGTGGACCACCACATGTGGGTCAAGATGTTCATGTGAGGCTCACTGGTCTTCAGTCCTTTAGAGTTTATGACTTAAAAAAGGTCTGAAACGGCACAAAGCCTACATACTATACTACGTGATATTTTCATTGACGTTGCTACTACTGTAGCTACTGTGCAGAGATGGCAAAAGTACACACATCCTTTACTCAAGTAGAAGTACAGATACTCGTGTTTAAAAATACTCTGGTAAAAGTAGAAGTACTGACTAAACTTCTTTACTCAAGTAAAAGTTTGACATAATTACTCTGTAGCTATGTTAGTTTGACAATAAAGAACCTTGAACCCTTGAAAAGTAAAGAAGTATGGACTTTGAAATGTACTTCAGTAAAAAGTACCCATAACTAGCAGCTGTTTTAAAGAGTACCTGACCTCCCTTTATATGAATAGAACAATAATGTCATTGTTAGCTAATGAATGTTTCCATGCTGAACAACGGCAACATGACAACGTTTCCATTGGTCCCTCTTCTTTAGAGAAGACCAGGAAATTATGGATACACGGATCGTGTTCAAATCAATAGGCACGCAATGACTCTAAAGAATAATGATCACGCCACCAAACACACATTCAGACTAAAGGAACCAGCTGTTTGGGAAATGAGAGAAGTAGAAAGTACAGGTATTTGTGTTCAACATGTAAGAAGTAGAAAGTACAGGTATTTGTGTTCAACATGAGAGAAGTAGAAAGTACAGGTATTTGTGTTCAGCATGAGAGAAGTAGAAAGTACAGGTATTTGTGTTCAACATGTAAGAAGTAGAAAGTACAGGTATTTGTGTTCAACATGTAAGAAGTAGAAAGTACAGGTATTTGGGTTCAACATGTAAGAAGTAGAAAGTACAGGTATTTGGGTTCAACATGTAAGAAGTAGAAAGTACAGGTATTTGTGTTCAACATGTAAGAAGTAGAAAGTACAGGTATTTGTGTTCAACATGAGAGAAGTAGAAAGTACAGGTATTTGTGTTCAACATGTAAGAAGTAGAAAGTACAGGTATTTGGGTTCAACATGAGAGAAGTAGAAAGTACAGGTATTTGTGTTCAACATGAGAGAAGTAGAAAGTACAGGTATTTGTGTTCAACATGTAAGAAGTAGAAAGTTCAGGTATTTGGGTTCAACATGTAAGAAGTAGAAAGTACAGGTACTTGTGTTCAACATGTAAGAAGTAGAAAGTACAGGTATTTGGGTTCAACATGTAAGAAGTAGAAAGTACAGGTATTTGTGTTCAACATGTAAGAAGTAGAAAGTACAGGTATTTGTGTTCAACATGTAAGAAGTAGAAAGTACAGGTATTTGTGTTCAACATGTAAGAAGTAGAAAGTACAGGTATTTGGGTTCAACATGTAAGAAGTAGAAAGTACAGGTATTTGTGTTCAACATGTAAGAAGTAGAAAGTACAGGTATTTGGGTTCAACATGAGAGAAGTAGAAAGTACAGGTATTTGTGTTCAACATGAGAGAAGTAGAAAGTACAGGTATTTGTGTTCAACATGTAAGAAGTAGAAAGTTCAGGTATTTGGGTTCAACATGTAAGAAGTAGAAAGTACAGGTATTTGTGTTCAACATGTAAGAAGTAGAAAGTACAGGTATTTGGGTTCAACATGTAAGAAGTAGAAAGTACAGGTATTTGGGTTCAACATGTAAGAAGTAGAAAGTACAGGTATTTGGGTTCAACATGTAAGAAGTAGAAAGTACAGGTATTTGGGTTCAACATGTAAGAAGTAGAAAGTACAGGTATTTGTGTTCAAAATGTAAGAAGTAGAAAGTACAGGTATTTGGGTTCAACATGTAAGAAGTAGAAAGTACAGGTATTTGGGTTCAAAATGTAAGAAGTAGAAAGTACAGGTATTTGTGTTCAACATGTAAGAAGTAGAAAGTACAGGTATTTGTGTTCAACATGTAAGAAGTAGAAAGTACAGGTATTTGGGTTCAACATGTAAGAAGTAGAAAGTACAGGTATTTGTGTTCAACATGTAAGAAGTAGAAAGTACAGGTGTTTGTGTTCAACATGTAAGAAGTAGAAAGTACAGGTATTTGTGTTCAACATGTAAGAAGTAGAAAGTACAGGTATTTGGGTTCAACATGTAAGAAGTAGAAAGTACAGGTATTTGTGTTCAACATGTAAGAAGTAGAAAGTACAGGTATTTGTGTTCAACATGTAAGTAGTAGAAAGTACAGGTATTTGGGTTCAACATGTACGAAGTAGAAAGTTCAGGTATTTGTGTTCAACATGTAAGAAGTAGAAAGTACAGGTATTTGTGTTCAACATGTAAGAAGTAGAAAGTACAGGTATTTGTGTTCAACATGTAAGAAGTAGAAAGTACAGGTATTTGTGTTCAACATGTAAGAAGTAGAAAGTACAGGTATTTGTGTTCAACATGTAAGAAGTAGAAAGTACAGGTATTTGTGTTCAACATGTAAGAAGTAGAAAGTACAGGTATTTGGGTTCAACATGTAAGAAGTAGAAAGTACAGGTATTTGTGTTCAACATGTAAGAAGTAGAAAGTACAGGTATTTGTGTTCAACATGTAAGAAGTAGAAAGTACAGGTATTTGGGTTCAACATGTAAGAAGTAGAAAGTACAGGTATTTGTGTTCAACATGTAAGAAGTAGAAAGTACAGGTATTTGGGTTCAACATGAGAGAAGTAGAAAGTACAGGTATTTGTGTTCAACATGAGAGAAGTAGAAAGTACAGGTATTTGTGTTCAACATGTAAGAAGTAGAAAGTTCAGGTATTTGGGTTCAACATGTAAGAAGTAGAAAGTACAGGTATTTGTGTTCAACATGTAAGAAGTAGAAAGTACAGGTATTTGGGTTCAACATGTAAGAAGTAGAAAGTACAGGTATTTGGGTTCAACATGTAAGAAGTAGAAAGTACAGGTATTTGGGTTCAACATGTAAGAAGTAGAAAGTACAGGTATTTGGGTTCAACATGTAAGAAGTAGAAAGTACAGGTATTTGTGTTCAAAATGTAAGAAGTAGAAAGTACAGGTATTTGGGTTCAACATGTAAGAAGTAGAAAGTACAGGTATTTGGGTTCAAAATGTAAGAAGTAGAAAGTACAGGTATTTGTGTTCAACATGTAAGAAGTAGAAAGTACAGGTATTTGTGTTCAACATGTAAGAAGTAGAAAGTACAGGTATTTGGGTTCAACATGTAAGAAGTAGAAAGTACAGGTATTTGTGTTCAACATGTAAGAAGTAGAAAGTACAGGTGTTTGTGTTCAACATGTAAGAAGTAGAAAGTACAGGTATTTGTGTTCAACATGTAAGAAGTAGAAAGTACAGGTATTTGGGTTCAACATGTAAGAAGTAGAAAGTACAGGTATTTGTGTTCAACATGTAAGAAGTAGAAAGTACAGGTATTTGTGTTCAACATGTAAGTAGTAGAAAGTACAGGTATTTGGGTTCAACATGTACGAAGTAGAAAGTTCAGGTATTTGTGTTCAACATGTAAGAAGTAGAAAGTACAGGTATTTGTGTTCAACATGTAAGAAGTAGAAAGTACAGGTATTTGTGTTCAACATGTAAGAAGTAGAAAGTACAGGTATTTGTGTTCAACATGTAAGAAGTAGAAAGTACAGGTATTTGTGTTCAACATGTAAGAAGTAGAAAGTACAGGTATTTGTGTTCAACATGTAAGAAGTAGAAAGTACAGGTATTTGGGTTCAACATGTAAGAAGTAGAAAGTACAGGTATTTGTGTTCAACATGTAAGAAGTAGAAAGTACAGGTATTTGGGTTCAACATGTAAGAAGTAGAAAGTACAGGTATTTGGGTTCAACATGTAAGAAGTAGAAAGTTCAGGTATTTGGGTTCAACATGTAAGAAGTAGAAAGTACAGGTATTTGGGTTCAACATGTAAGAAGTAGAAAGTTCAGGTATTTGTGTTCAACATGTAAGAAGTAGAAAGTTCAGGTATTTGGGTTCAACATGTAAGAAGTAGAAAGTTAAAAGTCATCAGTAAAATAAGTAGTGGAGTAAAGTACTGATACCAGAACAATGTACTTAAGTACAGTAACAAAGTATTTGTACTCCACTTCTTCCCACCTCGGCTACTGTGCATATGACAATAAAGCGTTGAATGTGATGACCCCTCAGTGGTGCTGTGATGCAGGGACGTACCTCTGAGAGGGGGATGAGCAGGGTGCAGCTGCCCTCCTCTCTGCTGGAGAAGCACAGGTAGCAGTCGGTGGTGTAGAGGGTCCCGGCCGTGTGGCAGCGAGCGTGGGGGGTCCACACCGAGCAGGAGGCCACCTCGTGGAGCCTCTCCCCCCGAGGAAGGCGAAACAACGCCAGCACGTACTCCCGTATCGCCTGCTCCTCCAGGATCCTGGGGAAGAAGATGGTGAGGGAGAAAATGTTATGGTAATAGCGCTGATCAGTCTTGCACTAATGCACATTTCTTAAAGTTATTGAAGGGACTGTTATTTTGTATATATTGATTGTTGTGCTTTTATTTACGTATAACTGTGTCTGTTGATTGTGTGTATATATATATATATATATTTATAAAACGTACAAGTCAAATCAAGCAATCTGATTGGTTCTTAGCCGTGATATACTGAGCGTATACCACGGGTAGAATTGTAAGTTACTTTTCACAACAAATCAGTATCCCTCCGCGTCTGAGAAAAACAGTATATCGTTGGGCTGAAAAGCAAACTGCTTGCAGTTTGCTTTTCATACTGGAACAAGAAAACAGCGGAGAAGTAACGGGGCAGAAACCCTCCTTTTTACGCAGCGGTCCAGACATAGACATCAAACGGCAAAACATATTCAGTGTGCAGTTCTTTTGGCATTAGGGCAGGGGTATCTAGATACTTTCCAAGGTTTGACATAATGAGTTGTGCTACTTTTAAAGCAAGCAACGATGTTTTCAAATCTGTAATCAAAGAGGTCCGCAAAAACACTATCGACCAATCAGATTGCTTGATTTGACTTGTCAGTTTTATAAATATATTTACATTTCTTCCGTTACAAAACAAACTTACAAAGCATAAAATAGAAACATTTAAGATTAACTTCGACCTCCGGGGGGGTCTTACTATGGAGGAGTGGATTGAGGAGTGCCTATCTCCAGAAAGCACCTAAACGACGACATGCAGAGCTACGTGAAGAGCAGGTAGACCAACTGGAAAATTACCACCATTCAAAAGCTTTCTGATGCGGGTCTTGAAACAAAGCAGAGAAATTATGACCGTTCGTGGCCACAGGTGCGAAAGCTCTCTCCAGAGCTACTGGAAGCCGAATCTCGGGGACCGGAGAAAGTGGAGCAATATTCTCGCCACACCAAGCAACAGCCTAGAACAACCTCAACCTATACAAGTAACCTTGTAAGCCATGCTACTGATGCTGGACAGGTTTTCAGTGGGTGCACAATAAACGGCAACATACAAATGAATGTAAATAAATAGCCAAATAATGGATCAACGCTCTCTGTCTAATATGTTCGCTAGCTGTTAGTGTTGTTGCATAGCAACCACCTCGCACTATGTTTTGTGCAGAAGGCAACGGAGGGACTATTTTATTTTGAACATCATTATTTACTAATAAAAACTATTTAAATTAGAGTGTGTATTTTTTTTCATATTGCCACACTTGGTAACCGTTTTATAAAAGCAATAGCTCACTTCAGGCCGTGATATATGCTCATTATATCACAGCTAAGGGGGTTGTCGACCCTCCGCTTCGCGTCGGGCCGAACCACGCCCCTTAGCTGTGATATAATGAGCATATACCACGGCCTGTCGTGAGCTATTGCTTAAATATATATAGGTATATACATATTTTTATAGATATTTTTATATATATTTGTATATTCGGGATTGTGGGAAACGGTATTTCGATCGCTCTGTCTGTACACACAAACTGGAAGATTGACAATAAAGTTGACTTTGACTTTTGACTTTGACCAATCAGAGGGAAATGGTGGTGGGTAGCCTGAGCAAAAACAACAAAAACATTTAGAGTTGAATAATGGACACAGAGAAAAGTTTGGGGAGCAAAGATGTTCCAGGAATCAGTTTAAAAAAGGTTTTAGGTGATAGAAAATGTACAATGTCCGGGTGAATATTTACTTCATTTCTTGGCTTAAAATTGACTGGTGGACCATGAATGCCTTCTTTTTTTTTTTAAATCAGCACATCGCTTCATTATTTGATTGTTTTGAATACATTGTTGTTATAATTCACGATCATATCACTTAAAGGTGGGGTTGGTAATTTTGGAGCAACCAGCTCGAGTGCGCTAGAATTTGAAAATACACAACCGAAGAAAATCTGCCACTTCCTTACAGAGCCCCTCCTCCAACACACACGAACGTGCACATGACCAATGAGGGCACGAGATAAGTTTGTGCACAGATGGAAGGCTGACAGGCAGGTAGGCCATCCAGTTACTTTAGCCGGGCCGGCTCAGATGATTGGTCGTGCTTTTTACAGATGACATTTTTTAATGGATTTTTTGTCAAAGCACTTCAGATATTCATTGCTATCGGGATGTTAAGAGCATTCCATGGAATATAATAACAAGTGTATCTCGAGCCGGTTTCTCAAACTTACCTACCCCACCTTTAATTATATCTTAATGATTTCCAAAAAGTGATAGGGTTATGTATTTTCTTAGTGGGTGTTGGAGTTTATTCATAGTGATTACAAGGAACTGATCTATTTTATTCCCGTGTTTTTAGTTGAATGTTTGCCTTTCTCTGTTACTTCTCTGATTTCCCATTCAGTATCCCATATCACCTGCATGGTCATTTCCTACTTTCTTTTTTTACACCATTCTGGACTCTCTGTGGTTTCTCTGTACCTTTTCATTTCTTCTTCCTCTTTTCAGTTTCATTCTCTTGATGTAAGATTAGAGAGACTAGAAAACATATTTCTGCGTTGTGGTTTGCCAGCCACATACATCTCAGGTTACTTTTAACTCCACTTCCTGTTTTGGTTTTGAGGTTTTTACATAGACAGGAATAAATAACCCCGAGTATCACAGTGGCGTCTGAGAGCAAAGAGCCATGCTGTTTGTGCATCAAGGCAAATCAAGGGTGTTAAAGTGCTTGATAGGAAACATAAAAGAGATTAAAGTACAGAAAGAAATACTAACAATACACATTTCATCAGTGTCTTAACTCAGCCATCTGTTAAGACTTATAGAAAGGTCTTGAGTCAAGAGATTAGGTTTCGCCCGCACATTGTCGTTTAAAATGTATTAGTGACGCACCTTTTCTATAAAAAAAGTACAAAATAGCAAGAATCTTTTCGAGTCTCCGTTCTAAGTAATACTGCACTGACTCCAAATGAGTCAAATCGTTGTCAGTGCTGCAAACAAAAGAGAGAAATCTGTTTAGTTGTAATGGCCAAAGTGAAGTCAAAACGGGTGGTTTTTAGTCTGCAACAAAAGATGTATAACCTTTGTTGAAGTGATATCAATGGAGAGCTAGTTCCACCATTTAGAGCCAGGATAGCAATCAGTAGCTAAGCACATTAGCTTTAATTAGGACAAACCATTTGAATGCTGGTGCAACAGATCAGGGCCGACCCCGACCAATTTGCTGCCCTAGGCAAGATTTTAACTGGTGCCCCCCCCCAAACACTCACTATGACTCGCGCATGCATGCACGTGCACGGTTGTCGCATGGCCACCAAAACAGGAAGATATGGACACAAGATGTGTGCAAATGTATTTAGTTTCCTATCCATGTGAACATGATTTAAGTGGGGGGGGGGGGACCTAAGCTACTCTAGGGGGGTCCGAGGGCATGCTCCCCCGGGAAGATTATTTTTTAAATATTGAAGTGAAAAGCATCAATCTGGTGCACTTTGAGAGCAACATGAAGAGATCTATGGAAACATCTCTCAACACCCAGATGAAACAGAACTGGAAGCAGATTTATTTTTCTTTATGGATATCTTACAAATCACTCTCCTTTCAAACTGTATTATTTCTTATTAATAACAACTTCTTTTTGCTGTCATATAGTATTTTATACCTGTTTTTCATCTATTCTCTTATTTTTTTATAACTATAATGATTATATAAAGGTGAGCCTTTACCTCACTGAGCTGAGGTTATCAGAGCCTCTCAGTCTTTCAGGAGAGAACTCTCTAAAGCTCTCCCCCCCCCCCCCCCCTGCGGCCGCTTACACAGTAAATTCCAATGTTAATAAAAGCTGTATTCGTTTTTTGGGAGTTTGATTTATTTTAAATTAACACTAATACAAAATTAAAACCTATAATTGCACACTAAAACCATAGTTTATGGGCGCCGTACAAAAAAAAATTGTTGGCGCCCCCGATGGGTTGATGTGCCGTTAGCGTTCGCCTATACTGCCTATGCCGAGGGCCGGCCCTGCAACAGATCTTATTTCCTGCAATATTCCGAAATCCAATGCTTTTAGACAAGGGAGCCCTTGCGATGCTAACTTCTAATTTTCAAAAATACGTCACCCCTGCACCGCTCCGTTCATTTTGAAA